>JACEFZ010023091.1:0-292500 GCA_014155875.1 Cepaea nemoralis | reverse complement strand
GGGATTGCGGAGAAAGTCCTGTAACTCCTAGACCAGGGAGACCGGCACATGACTGATAGACTTTACTAATTATGTTCCTATTGGGTAATTGCAGGTTCACACGAATGAAAGACCTTACTAATTATGTTCATATTGGGTAATTGCAGGTTCACATGAATGATATACCTTACTAATTATGTTCATATTGGGTAATTGCAGGTTCACATGAATGAAAGACCTTACTAATTATGTTCATATTGGGTAATTGCAGGTTCACATGAATGAAAGATCTTACTAATTATGTTCATATTGGGTAATTGCAGGTTCACATGAATGATAGACCTTTCTAATTATGTTCATATTGGGTAATTGCAGGTTCACATGAATGATAGACCTTTCTAATTATGTTCATATTGGGTAATTGCAGGTTCACATGAATAATAGACCATACTAATTATGTTCATATTGGGTAATTGCAGGTTCACATGAATGAAAGACCTTACTTATTATGTTCATATTGGGTAATTGCAGGTTCATACGATTGAAAGACCTTACTAATTATGTTCATATTGGGTAATTGCAGGTTCACATGAATGAAAGACCTTACTAATTATGTTCATATTGGGTAATTGCAGGTTCACATGAATGAAAGACCTTACTAATAATGTTCATATTGGGTAATTGCAGGTTCACATGAATGATAGACCTTTCTAATTATGTTCATATTGGGTAATTGCAGGTTCACATGAATGATAGACCTTTCTAATTATGTTCATATTGGGTAATTGCAGGTTCACATGAATGATAGACTTTTCTAATTATGTTCATATGGGTAATTGCAGGTTCACATGAATGATAGACCTTTCTAATTATGTTCATATTGGGTAATTGCAGGTTCACATGAATCATAGACCGTACTAATTATGTTCATATTGGGTAATTGCAGGTTCACATGAATGAAAGACCTTACTAATTATGTTCATATTGGGTAATTGCAGGTTCACACGAATGAAAGACCTTACTAATTATGTTCATATTTTGTAATTGCAGGTTCACATGAATGAATGACCTTACTAATTATGTTCATATTGGGTAATTGCAGGTTCACATGAATGAAAGACCTTACTAATAATGTTCATATTGGGTAATTGCAGGTTCACATGAATGATGGACCTTTCTAATTATGTTCATATTGGGTAATTTCAGGTTCACATGAGTGATAGACCTTTCTAATTATGTTCATATTGGGTAATTGCAGGTTCACATGAATGATAGACCTTTCTAATTATGTTCATATGGGTAATTGCAGGTTCACATGAATGAAAGACCTTTCTAATTATGTTCATATGGGTAATTGCAGGTTCACATGAATAATAGACCTTACTAATTATGATGTGAGTTTAGTTGAGTTGAGTCAAGAACCAACATCACAGCCCTCGGGACATTCCCATGCGTGTTCCTTAGTCGTCTTCAACAACCTGCGAAGAGCCTCAATGCTAATTATACCAGCAGCAGTTTGGTTATGTTTCCGCCGAAACTTTTCTCGGAGTTTTTTAGTGTCGACCAGATTCCTCTGGTCAGTCCCATTCAGAACCATTCTCCCGAAAGCCCTGATGATCTATCTGTTCTTTTGCACTGTACGTACGATTCCAAAGGGCACTGAACACATCTGCCTTATCATTTACCAATACCTGACCCAGCGGGTCAGCCCCAGCCAATCGGTTTGCCTGATCGTTTCCCACCACACCAGCATGTCCTAATTATCAATGATATCTTATTCTGGTTATTATTGTATTTAACATTAAAACAGCACTACTGTATGGAGCTGAACCGCGTAGAGCGATTAAAACAATTACTAATAAATTACGAGCAATCATAAACTGGTGCCTGGGCAGACAATGGCTAACATAATGTGACAGAGAATCACTAATACGGAGCTTAGTGAGAGAACTAGACAGACGCCCGTGAATCAAGAGACGGGGAAGCGACACTGGCGCTGGACATGACACACATATAGACAACCTGATTCTATGGATAGAAAATATAGTCTGTGGAACCTATACTGTATATATATATATCGAGAGAGAGAGAGAGAGAGAGAGAGAGAGAGAGAGAGAGAGAGAGAGAGAGAGAGAGAGAGAGAGAGAGAGAGAGAGAGAGAGAGAGAGAGAGAGAGAGAGAGAGAGAACAAACGAACGAACGAACGAACGAACGATCTTTATTTTCAAAGGGTAACAAACTGGGCACGCAGGCCCGTCTTACATTCGGCCCTTTCAATCACTCATCTTTCGTTCATCAATAGTGCATAGGAAAAACATTGTCAAATGAATTTTGTAAACATAAACAATGCTTATTACCATGTTATGAGACACATCCACCACCCACCCACACATTCCCCATTCACCCACACATCAGAGAGAGAGAGAGAGAGAGAGAGAGAGAGAGAGAGAGAGAGAGAGACAGAGAGAGAGAGAGAGAGAGAGAGAGAGAGAGCGAGAGAGAGAGAGATAAAAACACCGCAGAAAATTATTAGAGATAGAGGTGTATATTTGAAAAAAAAGGTTTTAAAAGACAAGAGGGTCGACTTCATTGTATCGGGTGCTATCCTGTATGACTCGGTCGAAAGCGTCGCACAAAGCGCGAACTCCATAACCCCAGCGACGACCCCTAGAAAACTGCTCCGGTGAACCGAACATTGTAGCCTGAAATCGAACCCACAGCCTCCGGAAAGCGAGGTAGACGGAGATAGCAAAAGATAGGACAGCTTGGTATGTGCTCCAGTGGGGAAATACAGGGCAGAATTAGATTAGTTGTGTGTGCGTCGAAGTACACTTGTTCCCTTAGCATGGCGTGTGTACAGAATTCCTACGTGTCTATAGCTTTCAATTGTTATGTTGCCTAGCATATAATTTTTCGTTTGCTTCTTTCAGGTACCAATTCTTACGTGGTAATTAATTTCTCATATTTTCCAAATATTTTTATATATAATAAATACAAAAACTTCCTTAAATATTACATATTTCATTTCACATTGCGGGAATTCCCACAGATAGGTAATTCCCGTGTGCGGTGCGGGCTACCAAGGTTTCTAATCTGCCTAACGATGGCAGGACTATCCCGACAGGTAATATAACATGGCCAGGTGGATAATGCAAACAAAGAAAGGCACCCGTTTACTAGCCTGCAATCGCCGTGGCATTTATCTAGGAAACCAGAAAATCGGACGTATCGCACTCACATCCTTGGGGAGAAAATCAGAAATCGAATCTAAAGCAGTATCAGAAAGGAGGGAAACTAAAATCTTGGCAAGGCTGCAGAGGGACAAGTGTAGTTTTCAGAGCTGAGCCAGTCAAGGCTTTTAAAATAAAACACATCTACTAAGCATCTGTGCCGAAATAGCACCCTTTCATGCTGCATAACTTTTCATTGAAGAATGTAAGACACGGACCGATAACAAATAGGCCACGACTGCAGGTTAACTCTGTTATGAGCGTGCAAATAATAATAATATCCTAAATTAGATACAGAACTTGATTGCTCGCTTCAAGACGTATTCGGTGTAAGGTGCTAGCCCCATATTTGTATAGACATCGAAACTCGATGGGTGATATATTCAATACTACCTAGGCGCCTTTACCCTCAAGCCAGTTTCCTAGTACTCATTTTAGGACTGACGTAGCTAGGAGCCCAGATCAAACAGCGCCAGCGAAATGTTATATTTAAATCTGCACTCTACATACATAAATCTTCATACATATTTCAGGAAGCCGGGTTATCTATTAAGTTCAATGCATTTACGTCCAAGTCGCTGATAAAGGGCTCACCGCTATCGAATGGAGTTGGGTGTACAGACGTTTCTTCCCACCCAGTACCAGAGTACCGTTACCACTGGACTGTGATGTGGAGCTGTCTTTTCCCTCTCCAAGCTCAGAAACCTGACGGGCGTACAAGACCGGATGTGAAACTTCAGATTTGTGAAGAGGCACATTCGGATGCAACTAGGTCATAATTCAGCCCAGAACCTGCGAGTCGGCGTGGCTGAAAGGATAACAGCCGCTAGTTCTTAAACGTTCCAGTGCGTTGGTGGTGGGATAGGCGTTTAAACCCCTACGCCGGCATTAAGTTGGCCTTAAACCTAGACTTCTTGTTCAGAAAGCAAAGGCAATCTTCTTCTTCTTCTTCTTCTTCTTTCTTGTTCTTCTTCTTCTTCTTCTTCTTCTTCTTCTTCCTTCTTCTTTCTTCTTCTTCTTCTTCTTCTTCTTCTTCTGCCTTCATCCGGAGTTTGTGTGTTTTTTTTTCCGGACGTGATTGCCTTGTGCCTGTTTACAGCAAAGCTGCATGCATTCTTGCGCCGTTAGGTCGAAACATCAGACTTCTGCGGGCATTTGTTGACTGGGTTAACCTTCCAGGAAAGGCAAACTACTGAGGGAAAGTTGCCTGGAAAATCAACATAGTGTTCATTGCAAAGTCCTACAAAGGACACGCAATTTAAACCCACCATCTGGCATGGGATAAAGCCTGGATTGCTGATTTTTCCCTTACAGGTTTAAGTATATCATTGTCAACAGGCTCTAGCCCAATGTACGCGTCCTACTGTGAGTTTGCGTGCAAAGATGTAGTTTTCGAGCTCGCTTATCACGTGTGAAATACCTCGCATGACTATCAGATCTGCGTACAATCCGCTGTGTCCGATACTCTGGCTTTTACGTCTCAAATGTCTGTCTATAAAAGCGTTTAGTCTGTTTAGAATGACGCCGAATGTTTGTGTTCTTGGACATTTTCTGTCATTAAACCTAGTCTTTCGATCGCCGTCCTTGGTTGGTTAAGTTTATGGGATATCCTTCCGCTAGAGCACGTGGTTCTCAACCTTTTTTGGCCCGTGCACCACTTCACCATATGTTCAGAATGTCACTCCCCCCTTTCGTATTTCCTCCCTATACATTCTCTCCTCCCTTCCCCCCTCCCTCCCTCAGCCCCTACACAGAATAGTAAAAATTGAAGCTAAATTTAATAACACTTACTAGAACAAGTCTATACGTCTACATAAACTTGATTGGCGGGTCTACTTATCTTATAAAAGAAAGGGGAGGGGGAAATATTCCCCACCGATTGAGAACCACTGCGCCAGAGCGTGCGCTGTAAGGCTTGTCTCGGAAACTACCGTTCTAAGTCTTGTGGATTTAGTACGTTGGCGGGGGACGCAGAGGTGTTTCCAAGGCACCAGGGCCGGGTTATATACTGGCCAAGACCTATTGACGCGTCCTCGTCGAGCGTCCTGGGCAACAGGTCCCTTCGGGGTCCTGGCTAAAGTCAGTAGGATCGCCGATTCCTCCGAAGTCGGAGAGTGTCTGCCTGTACGGCGAGGAACCACCAGTCTGCACACCAATAAGCCAGACATGGGACAACGGATACTCACGCAAAACTCAGGTCCTGTATGACATCACACTGATGTTGGACAACAGGATGCCTTCATCCGACATACAGGACTTCGCGTTGGAGCTCAAGCCAACAAACACAAGCAAGCAGTACGTTGGCGGCACTTTTTAGATGGATGAAGAAACGATGGCTCGATAGGAACTGGGGGTATGGGTAGTGGGAGGGCAAGGGGTGAGGTCGCTGGACAGCTTTGGTAGGTAAATGGTGGCGGGATGAGTGGATGAACCTGGCTGGCTGTTAGGTAGGTTTGACAGACAGACAGACAGACAGACAGACAGACAGACAGGTAGGTAGGTAGGTAGGTATGTCGGTAGGTATTTAGGTAGACAGACAGACAGACAGACAGACAGACAGACAGACAGACAGACAGACAGACAGACAGACAGACAGACAGATTAATAGATAGATCGGTAGGTCGGTTGGTAGACACACAGACCGGCCGGCCTGTCAGCAGGAAGGTATGTAGGTAGGTAAGCAGGCAGGTAGGCAGGCAGGCAGGCAGGTAGGTAGGTAAGTAGATCACCCGAGTAAAAGTATACGAAATGTTGTAAATGTAGGGTTGAAGAAGTTGCTGAAGTATGGTAATTTATCTGAAGCCACTGAGACCTGAAAGGGCAAGAAGAAGATACATTGCTGAATTATTAACTTTCGCGAATACTGGTGTTTAACACTCAACTTGAAATTAAAAGATAAAAAATCTCAAGTCTTATCAACATCACATATCCATACATTACTGACTTATGCGAAAAGGTTAAAGGTTACCTTTGCAAAGGTTGAGGAAATACAAAATCATTACAGGCAAATGGCATGATGAAATAATAACAAATCGTCTAGAAGTTTTATTTAGCGCACGGTGTAAACTGAATATTTGTCTTGAGATATTTTGTCTGCACAGACAACACACATGCGGCCACGCATACAGGTGAAAGAATGTTAGCACCACCGTGCAAAATTTAGAATATAACCCGGGTGGGATTCTTCCTTACCACCTTTATGCGCCAAATAAAAATCTAGAAATAAAGTCGGTTGAAAGATACGGGCAGTATGGGAGATATGCGGTAAGGGATCGAGGCACAAATACATAAATATGTGCGATGCAGGGCGGATTGATGGTCTATAAATGTGGAGGCGAGAAATAAGAAAGCTGGAGTTATTAAATAGCAAAAGGAGAGAAAGGGAGAACTCAAGAAGTCTTATATATGTTAGTTTGTTGCATAACCTTTACAGGACGTTGCAGTCAACCTCAGCATTTTTTCGGCTGTTTGTGATTTCTTGGGAAGGTTACGTTCAGTAGTTTGCCATTGCTTTCTGAACGACCGGCACCCATACCATTGTACGACAATACCAGCGCATAGCGGTCTGCTTCCAAATCGCCCACAGCTGTGTTTCGAATGTGGTATGCGGGTATAAATTGCGTAACCCCTTTGCCACAGCGCCGGTATATATGTGTGTGTATATATAGGGTGCATTTTTAATGACTCTGTGCAGTGTTTGTAAATATTGTCGATCCAAGTTTTGTATTCACCCTCTGTAAAGTTCATGCAACATACTAAGTAAATACAAAACTTGGACTGGCAATATTTTCAAACTCTGCAAAGTCATTAAAAATACACCGTGTATAATAACAGAAAGGCAGAAGCAATGGCAATATCAAGGAAATTGACCACGCCTAAGTTTACAATTAAAGTCAATAGTCTTAATATGGATAAAGTGCTGAAAATTTAGAGATCATTGTGGGAGAATGGATAAGAGCTGACAATATGCCAAAGACAAGGGCTGCAGCATAAACAGGAATGGGCATGCCTTACGACCAGATAATACGCCAAAGATAAGAAACTCTACCTTTACAGACGCAAGTGTTGCAGTTTATCAGATGGGAATATGTAATCATCATCATCATCATCATCAACAAGTGTGTTGCCGACTTGCGAGGCGATTATATTTCTCAACATCGTATAATCTCCAACAGCATGCTTTACTTCGGGTGCCGAGACCTTTCTGTGCCATGACGAATTTATGTCTATAATCTTCTCTCGCTGTCTTCATGTCTCTTTTCCCACAAATCTTTCCAGTTGTTACTACCTTTTCCAGCTTTTCTCTTCTCGTTAATAAATAAATGTTTGCATATCCTTTACAGGACATCGCTGTCAACATCAGCATCTTTCAGCTGATTGTTGATTTCTTGGCAAGATTACGCTCAGTAGTTTGCCATTGCTTTCTGAGCGGCCGGCTCACATACCCCGTAAGTTACTTACGAGAGTATACGAAATTACGGAAAAAAGTCGCTAACCTCTAGGCCAGGAAGCCGGCCTCTTCTCATTAATAGGTCAAAATATGTACAATAAGTTGTCTTTGTGTCATAGCTTCTTTCAAAACATTTAGACTAATCATTTGACTGCCCAATGAATGCCATAGTTATTCTGTAAAACCACATCCCCGGGGGTCTCAAGAGATGTTTTTTAAATTAAGTTGCATGTCCTTCACATGACGTAGCAGTCAACCCCAGCATTTTCACTGTTCTTGATTCCTGGGCAAATTTTACGTTCAGTACTTCTTTAATAATTGTCCATGATTGACAGCCATGTGTTAAAACTGGTTCCATGGTACAAAGTTAGTTTCATGTCCTTAACAGGACGTTGCAATCAGTCTCAGAATGTATTTGTTGTTTGTGATTTTCTAGGCAATTTTACATTCGGCAGATGCTCATATCATTATGAAAATCTACGCAAAAGAATCTGCTACCACGCAATCTGCAGCTGACATCGAACCTCTGGAGTCGGGGTTATAAAACTGCGTTCACTACATCTAAGCCAAAGACGCCGATGCAATATTTCTTGTTCTAACCTCCAACGAACCAGCTCTGTGTCGAAGGGGTCACGAATGCAACTCGTAATCCTGCATAATGCATCGAAACACAACTGCGGGCGATTTGGAAGCAGACCGCCTTGAGTTCGTTTCTTCTACAAAGGAATGAGTGCCGGTCGTTCAGAAATCAATGGCAAACTACTGAACGTAAACTTGCCAAGAAATCACAAACAGCCCCAAAAAAAAAAAATGCTGGGTTGACTGCGATGTTCTGTAAATGATATGCAACTAACTAATATTACAATCTACAGGGACAGACCAGCCCGGCACCTAACATGGAAAAATTTCACATCCTTGTATTAAATAAGTAAATTAAGTAAAATACCTTTCCTCACGCCGTAAAGCGGCAATGGGCATAAGGTTTGGACCCACATTTTAATATACCAGTCAGTACCCGCGGGCGATTTGGCAGCAGATCGCCTTGCGTTCGTTTTGCAAGAAACGGTATGGGTGCTGGTCGTTCAGAAATCAATTATAAGCTACTGAACGTAAACTTGCTAAGAGATCACACACGGTTAAAAAAAATTCCCTGGGGTTGACTCCATCCATCCATCATGTGCCATGCCGGTAAGCGTGGGCGGTCATGTTCTGCCATCTCACTCGATCACCAGAGTCGTGGATCAGCTCCGTGTTTCTGTCTCGACCATGCCACAAGGCCAAGCCATCCAGGTACTTGCTTCTAGATCTTCCCCTTGGTCTGTTCCCCTCGATCTTACCAGTTGTCACCAAATTCTCCAATTCATTTCTTCTCATAACATGCCCAAAAAATTTTGACTGTCTACGTCTAATTTCTCTAATCAATTTACGATCTTCATTTGTTTCTTGAAGGACTTGTTCATTGGTCTTTCTGGCTGTCCATGGTATTCTTTGCATTTTCCTCAGAAACCACATCTCTACAGCCATCAGATGTTTTTCAGCCTGACTGCTCATTGTCCACGCTTCACATCCATATAAAAGTACAGGTTCAATGTAGCATCTCAACACTCTTTTTCTCGTTTCAATTGACATCTTTTATTGGTCAATATGTTTTTCATCTTGCTAAAGGCTACTTTTGCCATGGCGATTCTTGTTCTAATCTCTTCAAGGCATCTCCCATCAGATGTTATTACTGTTCCGAGATAATTGTACCTGCTCACTTGTTGAAGAATATTCCCATTTACTTGTATATTACATTGTGGTATTTCGTCCTTCCTAGTGACGACCATAATCTGTGTCTTTTTACAATTTAATTCTAACCCTAGTTGTTCACTGTGTGTAACAATCGCATCTACTAAATTTTGCAATCAAGACTGTATCATCTGCATATCTAATGTTATTGATGCATCGTTCCCCAATGTTGATTCCTTCCATATCTTCAATATTTCTGAAAATACTTTCACTGTACAGGGAAAACAGATCTGGAGACATTACACATCCCTGTCTCACACCCCTTTTAATAGGCTGATATTGGCTTACTTCATTATCAACTCTTATGGCAGCTTGTTGTTTCCAATATATGTTTTTTACAAGTCTAAGATCTTTTCCATCAATTTGTAGATCTTCAAGCATCCTTATCATGGGGTTGACTGCGACGTCCTATAAAGAACATGCAACTAATTAACTAATCAGCACTTGATGAGTGATCTGGTCAGTATCACGGTTACCGCCTTTACTTCTATAAAACATTTCATAGCGCCAGTATCAGGCTGGGTCGACCCGGGAACCAAAATAATTGTTTTTTGAAGTCCACTCTGATGCAGATTCCAACCCACGACACGCGAGCGTCTAGCGGTTACAGCACCGCACTTCCCGCGTTCTGTCAGAGGTGAACAAATGCCTTACGCCAACGACTTGCTTTCAGTTCACCATTACTTATCCTTTCAGTTTACCATTACTTATCCTTTCAGTTCACCATTACATATCTTTTCAGTTCACCATTACTTATCCTTTCGGTTCACCACTACCCGGAAATAACCGTCGGAGATACAAAGGAAGCTTGAGTACCTGCAACTAACTTTCAAAGGTGGGAAAAAAATTCCTAACCTTCCCGAGGTATGTGTTTAAACTGACTTGTACACCTGAGATTCGCAGAAAGGTATCGGCCAGAGACCGGAAGTCCACAACGAAGATGAGCGGCATATGTTGTTGATTGGATAAAAGCGTTGCTAGGCAATATTGTTGTCAGAAAGTTTTTTTTTTTAAATATTGGCAGTAGGTGGATGGTGTTCTTCTTGTGAAACTAGAACAGGAAGCAGCCTTCTCCTGTGACCCGATTAGGCCTGGTTTTAAGTTTAACCGCGCTTCTGGCAATCTCTTGTGTGTCGTTGTAGACTGGTGTAAAATACATCTCATCATATAGTGGGTCATACAAGTGTGGTTTTACAGTTTAATGCGCTTATATCAATCTCTGTTGGATTAACGTACAAAACTGATTTTACAGTTAAACACGCTAATATCAACCTCTAATATATCATAAAAAATATTTTGCGTATCCTTTACAGGACATCGCTTTCAACATCAGCATCTTTCAGATTGTTGATTTCTTGGCAAGATTACGCTCAGTAGTTTGCCATTGCTTTCTGAGCGACCGGTTCCATACTCTCATAAGTCACTGGCGCGACTTGAACCGCTTCCAATTCTCGTGCACTCACGTCAACTACGAGAGTATTCGGGGTTACGGAGAAAGCTGCTAACACCTCGACCATGGAGAGCGGCCTAATGTATCATGCTAGACTGATTTTACAGTTAAGCATGTCTAAATCAAGCCGGTCTCCCTGGCGAAGCAGTTGAGGACGTTGTTCGTAATCCCGTATACTCCCGTACGAAACACAGCTGGGCGAGATTCGGCAGCGTATCAAGTCGCGCTGGTTACTTTCGGAAGGGTATGCGTGCCGGTTGTTCAGAAAGCAATGGCAAACTACTGAACATAAAACTTGCCAAGACATCAACAGCAGCTGAAAATTGCTGGTGTTGACTGCAATGTCCTGTAAAGAATATGCCTGAAAAAAAATCAACCTTTAATGAACTATACAAGATTAATGTTACAGTTTTGCTATCGCTCCCTTTGAACTCAAGAGTACACTGCCTTCTACACTGTGTGTAGGGAGCCGCTGTAAAGGAATGACTACCACATCATGGTTTCGAATTCCCAAAGAGGCGGCGATTGTTTTTAAATTTAACTAGGCTCTTCGGTGAACCAAACCTAAAATTGGTACTAGAAATGTTATGAGAAGTAAAGGCGGACTGAATAATATTGACAACATCATACACCCAACTTCGGGTGGTCTATCATAATAATATGAAACCAGCACCATATACCAAATGCGGCTCAAGTCGGACAAACCCGGGAAGGTTAACCCGGTAAACAAACGCCTGAAAAAGTTACCCTTTTTTTTTTTAAATTGCGTTCGCGTGCTTTGACCTCAGGCGTAGTCCTTAGACATGATGCACCTTACAAGTGTGATATAAATTACAATAACCATGCCATTGTGTTGTAACCTGTCAATATTGTTGTTAATGACGTCAAGAGTGTTATCTGTGACATCACTATGCAGACGAAAATAAAGAAAGTTTAAAAATGCCCGCCGCACTTTTTACAAGCACCAAAGACGAGCAGCATTCTGTTGTTATTTATTTATTTTTTTTTATAAATTTTAATCAGTGAAGGGTTAAACCTATAGAAATTCATCGGAAAATGAAGGTCCAGCATGGCCGATGCATGCCTGTCAGTCCAGCAAGTGTATGAGTGGAGTAGGAAGTTTCAAAACGGCGTGACTCCTGTGACAGACTGTTCACGACCGGGTCAGGCATATGGAGTAACGACCAAGATATTTTTTTTTTTTTCTACAGGAATCCAAGCACTTTATCGGCGCTGGAGGACTTGCATTGAACGCAGTGGTGACTACATCGATAATTATACATTTGTTCTTTACATTTTCAGAATATATCCCCCCCCCCCCTAATTAAAAGAACATTTACGGTTTTCACTTAAAGAGACCCCTCTTACTTCTAGTGCACTGGACTGATTTTTGCATTCCCTACTACTAGTGTCCTTTGCCACAGGGCGAACTCGCCTCCACTTATGAGGTGCTTGTAATTTACGTCCCCAAGTCAGGGACGAGCCGAAAGTCGTAAAATTTACAGCTTTGTACAAGCGCATTTAAAGTCCAAAACAATTTCGGACGAACGAAGAATGAGAAGAAGCCGTACAACTGGGACCTTGTCCTCTTGTTTTTTGTTACACCAGGTTTGCCGCAAACATACAGTCGCCTGCTTTCTACCACTATTGCGTTTATTTAGGAGTTTCTCTGCATCGAGTTGAATATACGATGACTTTTTCTATTATCAGTATCTTAAAGCAGGACTCTCTTATCCCAGGGTCGCGGCATGAATGCAGATATAAATGATAAAGGCGTTACATTAATAATTAAGAGACAGAAGCAGTTAAAATAACGTTAATAACTATCTGGTACATGAGTTAAGATAATCATGTGGATATATATATATTTTTTTTTTTTTGGTTCGCATATCCTTTACAGGACATCGCTGTCAACATCAACATCTTTCAGCTTATTGTTGATTTCTTGGCAAGATTACGCTCAGTAGTTTGTCATTGCTTTTTGAGCGACCAACTCACGTACCCCGTAAGTTAACGACGCGGAGAGAACGACTACCGATTCTCGCGCACGTCACGTTACTCAAGAGAGTATACGGGATTGCGGAGAAAGTCGTGTAACACCTGGACCAAGAAGACCGCTTGTGGATATATTCAATCAATCAATCATGTGCCATGCCGGAAAGCGTGGGCGGTCATGACTCGCCATTTCACTCGATCACCAGTGTCGTGGATCAGCTCATTGTTCCTGTCTCGTCCATGCCATGTGGTCAAGCCATCCAGGTATTTGTCCTCTCGGTCTTCCTCTTGGTATGTTCCCCTCGATCTTGCCAGTTGTCACTAAGTTCTCCAATCCATTTCTTCTCATAACATGTCCAAAAAATTTTGACTGTCTACGTCTAATTTCTCTAATCAGTTTACGATGTTCATTTGTCTCCTGTAGTACTTGGTCATTGGTTTTTCTGTCTGTCCATGGTATTCTTTGCATTTTCCTCAGAAACCACATTTCTGCAGCCATCAGATGCTTTTCAGCTTGACTGCTCATTGTCCAAGTTTCACATCCATACAAAAGAACAGGCTCTATGTATCCCCTCAACACTCTTTTTCTCGTTTCAATTGACATCTTCTTATTGGTCAGAATGTTTTTCATCTTGCTAAAGGCTACTTTCGCCATGGCGATTCTTGTTCTAATCTCTTATCTAATATATTAGGTTAATGTAAAAAGCTACCTAGGGCAGGTAGCCAAATTAGTGTGTGCATCATAGCGGAAACCTTGGTCAGGTCAGGTCAGTTTTCCATGTGGCGAAGGGGTTAAGACGAAATCAGTCTTGTTCAGTCATCCGTTTTTAGGTAGATTATTGTTTTACGTCCTTATCCACAACTAAGGAATCAAGGAAGTAGGGTATAGTGTCATAAACTTTCCTATTTTAACACTAAAATAACCACAGCTGGATTCGAACCCCATTTCTTTCACTTAGAGGCAGACCTGCCACCTCAAAGTCATCCCCATCCTTACAGCAGCTGTAGTACTCAAACACACTAAATAAACATTACGCAGTTACCATACTACTGGTGTTGCCTTAGCCTAATTCCAACAGTCACCCGGGCCTGGTAATTGACTTTTAACTAGCTTCCTGTTACGGATCCTCTCTTTCTTTGCCTACAAGCATCCTCTTCCAGCCTGCTACCTCCAAACACTGGCACAGAAGCCTCAATAAACTAGGCTTCAGACTGCAAGTTGAGTGTACCTGTACGGCATAGTTCACTCTCTGACTGCTTCACACTGGCATGCCGACCTGCTCAAGAGAACAGGAGAGGGTCAGGACTGGGCAATTTTCGCGTTCTGCAGGTAACGGAGTTCAGCATGGGAATGAATGAGGAACAAGAACGGGTATGCTTATTGGTGGTGTGGGTGGTGTGTCGTGATTTCTTTCTTTCTTTCTTTCTTTCTTTCTTTCTTTCTTTCTTTCTTTCGTTATGTCTGTCTGTCTGTTTTTTTTTTCTTTCTTTCTTTCTTTCTTTATTTCTTTCTGTCTTCTTCTTCTTCTGTCTGTCTGTCTGTCTGTCTGTCTGTCTGTCTGTCTGTCTGTCTGTCTGTCTGTCTGTCTGTCCTGTCTGTCTGTCTGTCTCTACGCCTGTCTGTTTGTTTTTCTTTCTGTCTATATCTCTGATTCCTGTGAAATTAATTATTTCTATAGTTTTTATCACCTCTTATGATAACTTGTTCTTTTGTCTGCATGTCTATCCTTCTTTCTTTCTGTCTTTCTTTCTTGCATTCTGTAAAAAATCAAACAGAATTGTTCTGAGGCAGTTTGTCGCTATGGGTATGGAATGTGATAGGGCCATCACGGTTTGCAAGCTTGAATACATGGAGGAATACAGACAAACTCTCCGACGGACAAACAATTCGATAAACAATTATAGCTTGTTACTGGTTTTTATTTTTGTTTGTAAATCCTCTGGCGCTGCGGGGAGTGACCAGAGGACGTGATCGACACTCGAGACTCCGAGGAAAGCCCAAACGGATACATAATCAAACTGCTACTGGCGTCATTAGTATTGGAACTCTTCGCTGGCTGTTGAAGATGAGAACGGAGCACGTATGGGAATGTCCAGAGTGCTGTGATGTCGGTTCTTAAGTCAACTCATTTCAAACTCAACACTTACCATACCGCAGTGAAAGAATTTCCAGAATCGTCTTCTGTCTCTTTTCCCATTAATCTTAGCAACTGTTGCAATGCAATATATTACCTTATTTTCTCTTCTCTTAATTTGTCCAAAAATACCGACTGTCTCTTTCTGGTGTCTGTTACGCGTTTCGTGTATATATCCTCTCCAAAGGCAGCTTTCCGTGGCACTAGTAACACTTGTTATACTACCGCAGAGGTTTCATGTTAAGTTTTGTTGTGTTACTGTCAAAAACTGTCATCTACTGCCAATAGTACCTTGCAGTGAAGGTCAGGGGAGGGATGGGGGTGGAGGAGGGGGGGGGTCCTTGAGCCTGAGGAATTAAGGCCAGCCTGGCTAGTGCAGTTGCTGTGAACTGTGCAGGTTAGGATTTTCTTATTGCCCCCGACGGAAATAATCTGTTCGAATTCGCAGTCTCGTGAATTGTCGATTGTGTGTAAACGAGTAAATTAAAGGAACATTTTGCACGTCTAATTCAGACGAATTAGGTATTTGGTACTAGCCTCGTATTTAGTTTAGACCAATCGGCGTTGGCCGGTCTCCATGGCCGAGGTGCTAGCAGCTTTCTCCGTAACCCCGAATACTCGTGTGGTTGACGTGAGCGCACAAGAATTGGAAGCGGTTCGAGTCTCGCCAGTCACTTATGAGAGTATGGAGCCGGTCGATCAGAAAGCAATGGCAAACTACTAAGCGTAATCTTGCCAAGAAATCAACAATCAGCTGAAAGATGCTGATGTTGACAGCGATGTCCTGTAAAGGATCCATGTTTGCATAGCTACCTCAGCATCAGCGCACCGGAATTTTAAGAGCGAGAACTGTTATCCATTGGGCCATGCTGACCCCCATTCAGGAATGTATGTCTTTGTCTTCCCTCTGATCTTTACTCACCACGCATGCCAGTTACCACTACGTTTTAAAATTCATTTCTCCTCAAAACATGTCCATAAATAGAGACTACGTCTAATTTCTCTAATGAGTTTTTTTTTTTTTTTTTTTAGTTGCATATCCATTACAGGACGTTGCAGTCAATACCAGCATTATTCAGCCGTTGTTGATGTTCTTGGCAAGATTACGCTCAGTAGTTTGCCATTGATTTCTGAGCGACTGGCTCACATACCCGGTAAATAACCAACGCAACGCGATCCGCTGCAGAATCTCGCGCAGCTGTGTTCTTCACGTGGATATACGGGATTACGGAGAAAGTCGTTAATCTCATTTATGTTTTTGTCCGCCCATGGTATTCTTTACATTTTCCTCAGAAGCCACATTTCATGTGATACAGCATATAACAGTAAACCTGTTCTTTATTGCGCTATAACATTTTCTTATTCCCTGCAGTTGGTAGCTTTTTATTGATGAGTGTTTCCCTTTATGCAAAAGTCTGTGGTGCCATGACGATTCTTGTTCTAATTTCTGCAAGCCATCATCCCTCAGATATTATGACTGTACCAAGATAGTTGATCTTTTTCACATGTTTAAGAATGTTCCCTTTTACTTGTGGTATGTCTTTCTTCTTGGGGGTGTTCATAATTTCTGTTTATGAAACAAAAGTCCCTGTTTTAATCCTAACCCTCGTTGCTCAGTGTGTGCATCCAGATATTTACCTCTTTGCCTTCCGTTTGTTCTTTTCCCCTAAATCTTGCCAGTTGTCACCAGGTTCTCTAGTTTATTTATTCTCACAACGGGTCGAAAACATTATGACTGTCTACGTCTACTTTCTCTAATCGGTGTACGGTTTTCGTTTTCTTCTTACAGTACTTGCTCATTGGTTTTTCTGTCTGTCCATGGTGTTCTTTGCATTTTCCTCAGAAACCACATTTCTACTGCCATTAGATATCTTTCAGCGTGTCTGCTCATTGTCCACGTCTCATATCCGTATAAAAATACAGATTCTATGTAGCACTTCAACACTCGCTTTCTCGTTGCAATTAACATCTTTTTATTGGTCAGTCTGTTTTCCATCTTGCAAAGGTTACCTTAGCCATGGTAATTCTTGTTCTAATCTCCCCAAGGCATCTCCCATCACATGTTATGACTGTTCTGAGATAATTTCTGGTTAGACAATAGATTATCCTCACTGCTCATGGAACCATTCACTCCATATGTGTTTCGATTTCCTACCCAGTTTCTCCATCAGCGAATAGCGGCTGACAACAAATGTTTGTTGGTTCACCATTCTTCTTTCGTTCCTCTTGTTTGGCTTCACGCCTTTTAACTTTACCTTCTTGCAGTTTAGACAGGGTTGCAAGGTTCCAATATCACAATGTAAATACAATATAAAGCAAAGGTAGTTGCATAGCAGATACTGCAACCGGGGCGTGAGTTGTTACGTCCTCACGTATTCTAGGCCAGAACATATGAGATGTGGTGGCCAGTTCAGTTCTTTATGGAATTTCTCTCCCAGACAATTCTCGGAAAATATGGTATGGTATCAAGTTTTATAAGGCTGGGTGGACATCAGAGGTGTACCACACCGCTTGTAATCAAAGCATCATTGTTAGTTAGATCACCGCTTGTAATCAAAGCATCACTGTTAGACCACCGACTGTAACCAAAGCATTACTGTTAGTTAGACCACCGCTTGTAACCAAAGCATCACTGTTAGTGTTAGACCACCGCTTGTAACCAAAGCATCACTGTTAGTGTTAGACCACCGCTTGTAACCAAAACATCACTGTTAGTTAGACCACTGCTTGTAACCAAAGTATCACTGTTAGTGTTAGACCACCGCTTGTAACCAAAGCATCACTGTTAGTTAGACCACCGCTTGTAACCAAAGCATCACTGTTAGTGTTAGACCACCGCTTGTAACCAAAGCATCACTGTTAGTGTTAGACCACCGCTTGTAACCAAAGCATCACTGTTAGTGTTAGACCACCGCTTGTAACCAAAGCATCACTGTTAGTGTTAGACCACCGCTTGTAACAAAAACATCACTGTTAGTTAGACCACTGCTTGTAACCAAAGCATCACTGTTAGTGTTAGACCACCGCTTGTAACCAAAGCATCACTGTTAGTTAGACCACCGCTTGTAACCAAAGCATCACTGTTAGACCACCGCTTGTAACCAAAGCATCACTGTTAGTGTTAGACCACCGCTTGTAACCAAAACATCACTGTTAGACCACCGCTTGTAACCAAAGCATCACTGTTAGTGTTAGACCACCGCTTGTAACCAAAACATCACTGTTAGTTAGACCACCGCTTGTAACCAAAGCATCACTACTCAGCATAGCAGCGCTAACCAGCAAAATATCACTTTTAGCTAGAGCATGGCTTTTAAACAGATCATCACTTTTAACCAGAGAAGAGCTTACAATCAAATCACCAATTTTAAAAGTATAAGGACTGTAACCAAAATTATCAGTTTTAAAAAGAGAGCGCCGTGAATCCAAACCATCAATTTTAAAAGGAGAATGGCTCTGTAAGCAAATCGTCACTTTTAACCGGTTTGTTTTTTAACCGGTTTATTGGTTTGCGTGAAACTAATACACATTGTTTGTTTTTTTTAATGAAAGAGAAATGTGAAGTGAATTCTGATGGCGCCGTGGTAGCAAAGCCAGCAGAGAACACGAGAAATATCAAATATGACGCTTGGTTGGGTTTCCACGCAGGAAATAATATATAAGAAAAATAATAATTCATGAAAGGACAGTATAGCAAAGAATATTTACAACGTTGCGAAGCAGAGCATAAAAAATGACAGATTGAAATTCTGATAGACTTTAATGACATGAGGAAAAAAAATGCACTTTCGCGAGCTGACATTTAAAACAGGGCTTCTCAAGCTGGGGTACCACATCCAAGGAGTCGAGTAATCATAATTGAAGATCGCAGACACTGCAAAGTGTATTATTAATATTATTATATGTTAAAAAAGAAAGTCTTAAAAGTCGAGAGGATCGACTTCATTGCACCGTGTTTTATCCTATTTGGCGCGTTCTCTTTCTGCAGGGCGGCGCGCGAAAGCGTCGCACAAAGTACGAACTCCGTAGCTCCAGCAAACGACTCCCAGGAGTCTCCGAGAAAAGTGAACCGAACGACGTAGCCCGGAATCGAACCCTTATAAACTATCGTCTGTCAAGACGGAAAGGTGCCAATGGTGGTGGAATCGAACCCACGACCTTCGGAGGGCGAGGCAAACGGCTTGACCACTTCGCCACGGAGACCCAATTTTTACTCTCATTATTATTTGTTAGTCGTTAGTCAACCATAACATGCACAGTTCGCGGCGACTGCGCTAGACAGGCGGTCTTATTTCCTCAGGCTAAAGAGCCCCGTGTCCTACACCGCAAGGTACTACAGGCAGAAGGTGAGAGACAGTCGTTAGTCGGGGGTTTCAACTTCATGGCAAATGGTCACCTCATTAGCTCTATTCCTGTGCCAGTGATATCACTCAATATGCCCCTCATTGCTCCTTATTATTAAGTATAATAATAACCATAATAATATATTGAATTTATTATTATTATTATTATTATTATTATTATTATTATTCGCTCACTCTCCCTTTCTTTCTGTCCAGTTGGCTCCTTGTATTGTTTCCATCCTCTCTCTGTATCCATCCCTCCTTTCCTCTCTCTGTCTCATTTTCTCTATCCCTTCTTCTCTCCCCTCTACTCCCTCGGGCTTCTTTATCCCCCAATCTCACTTTCCCTTACTCCCATCCCTCTTTCTCTTTATCTTCCTCACTCCACGCCCTATCCCCTACCCCTCTCTCTCTCTCTCTCTCTCTCTCTCTCTCTCTCTCTCTCTCTCTCTCTCTCTGCCTTCCTATTCCTTCATTTCTCCCCTCTCCTTCTGCTTCCCTCTTTCTCGGCATCTCCCTCTCTCTCACCTCATCTCCCCCCTCCATCTTTCCTCCCTCCTCTCCCTCCCTCGCCTCCTACCCTTCATAAGTTCCTCCTTCTTATCTCTCTCTCACTCTCTCTCTCTCTCTCTTTCTCTCTCTCCATATAGTCAGAATGGCAATGCTTCACGTCCTCGTCTCTGCCACGTCTCTCCATTACTCCCCCTTTTCTATCTATCTTGTAAAATATAGAAAGACACATGCTTATACTGAGACCAAGTGCACACCTTTCCTCTCCTGACTCACATACACACGCAACACAAACCCCACTCCGACGGTATCATTGTTAGGCTAGAAATTAAGATCCGCTTTCTGCTTAAGAACTGAAGTTTTGAGGAGGTGAAAGCTGGAGTATGTCGTCACAACGGGGCTGTTAGAGGGGAGGAGAAGCAGAGAAGTCCAAGAGAGAAGATGCTAGACAATCTGACATCGTGGCAAAGAGGGACATCAGTATCAGAAATGATTGTCAGCACAAGAGACATAAGGCTATGAACAGGCATGATCAACAACGCCACACGGCATGAACTACAGGAAGAGGAAGAATCTGCTTAACTATTTGTCTTTCATTTGCGTGAATTTCTCTGGCATCTTATGTAAACATGTTCCACATCTACGTAATTAAACGTCATTCTTTCACACATGAAAATAACACAGAAGCCAGACTTCAAACCGGCAACATTATGTGGGAATGCGGCTAACTTTGACAAATTTAACTGGCAAATCTGATATTCTTATATCTAGCGTCTGCCTGCCTTTTTGAATCATGGAACCAATTTGTTTTTAACCTGGCTTCTGTTAAAATATGTATGCAGTCGTAATAACTATTACAAAGCAATGCACAAGATTATGCACATATTTCGAGTGTGTTGTGGGAAATATTTGGTCACTGTAAATAAATTCGCCTGTAGATTTCACGCTATTTTGAATAATCTCAACGGGAGATTTTAAAGCAAAAGAATTTAACTTCATTTCACCCGGTGTGATGCCCTATGGCTAGGTCTCTTTGTTCAGAGCTGCCTGCCAACAGGGACGCAAAGAGCACAACTCCGACGCTCCAGCGACGACCCACGGAAATGTCCAAAAATATTTCACCCGTGAACCGAATGACGGAGTTAGAGAAGCACCCATAACCATTGAAACGCCAAGTACGTGTCTTACTCACTCTTCTCTCTCTTTCTGCATGCTTCTATCTACCTCTCTTATCTCTTGTTCTCTCAATTTCTATTCTCTCTCTTCTTTCTACCAACAAGTCTATATTTTTCCCTCCACTATTTTCAGTGTTCCTTCCTCTTTTATTTCACTTTGGAAATCTTCTGCCTCGCCTTTCCTCCAGTGGTGGGTTTTTCTTTCAATAAATTTAGAGAAAACGAAACAAGCCAGCAGTGCTAAAGCTACAGAAGGAGAAGTCACAGAGTGCTTGTGCTGATTAGCTGCCAATTTGCCCTGATGTGCATCTATTTATAAATGAGAACGAACACTTTTACTTTATCCATTTCGTGTTGATTATTTTGTCACTTTCTGTAGCGCTTTCTATCCCGGCTTGTCTATTTTTTTATTTTTTTATAGAGAATTCCTTGCTATCTTCCACCCAAATGGTTCTAATTTTGATTGCCAGCAGGCGTGGGCGAGATGTAGCAAAACATAAATAAACAGATACAGTGCAGATAAAACTCGAGTAACTGTGGCGGAGTAGATAGCACGCTCGTCTGCCGGCACTGTTGTTATGCTTTTGAAGCCCTATCGAGGAGGGGTTTGAACAGTTACCTTTCAGGTCGCCACAGCTTAAGGACTGACAATGAGTACCAGACAAGATCATGGGAAGTAAAGGCTTTTCTCGTGATATTGACCTTTCGAGTTCCCATTTGTCTACTAAAACGAACGAACTTTATTTTCAAAGGGTTAAGAATTGGGCACGCAGGCCCGTCTGACATATATGAGATTAGCATCATGTTTTCACTACGCCTTAAAGCGCGCCCTTTACTTTCACTTACAGACAATATTGGAATGGCTTAGTGATTTCAGTATTGGCTAACAATCTCTGGGGTCAAAGGTTCAAACATCTGTAGGGATGTCTTCTTTTATGCAATCAGGAGGTCTTTGAACATGATGGGCAGGCTAGAGACGGTGGTGATGCCAATGTTGAGAATATTGTTGAGACGAATGTTGAGAGGAATGTTGTGAAGAATGGTGAGAGGAATGCTGAGAAAACTTTTAAACAAATGTTGAGAAGAATGTTATACTAGAACAAGTCAAAAGTTTCTCCTATCTTGGACATGTAATTAACAGATGTATTTAGCAGAAGTGAAGCAGAAATAAACAAGAGAATAGGAATGGCCAAAAATGCTGTCAACAGCATGAAATCAGTATGAACATCTAGAGAGATTAACAACGCATTAAACATGAGGATTGTCAAATGTTACTGTACGGCGCAGAAGTCATTGAACAATCAACTAGAACAGTGGTTCTCAACCGGTGGGGAATTTCCCCCCCCCCCCCCAGGGGGAATTTTAGGGTTTCCATGGGGGGGGGGGGGGATTAAGATTATTTCTAGATTGCGTTAATACAAGAACCGATTACTTGATATTGTTTTTCCCTTCATACTTTACGGTTCTGTACGTATCACCCTTCTGAAATTCATTTTAGAACGTAAGTAGATCCGCAAATCACGTTTTATGTAGATGTCTAGACTTGTTTTAGTATGTGCTATTAAATTTAGCTTAAATTATTACGTATACTGTGTAGGGGCAGGGGGGATTTTTAGGAGGAAATACGAAAAGGGGAGGGGGGGGGAATGACGTTCTAAAAATATGGTGAGGGGGGAATGACGTCCTAAATATATGGTGAAGGGGGGCACAGGGCCAAAAAAGGTTTGAGAACCACTGAACTAGAAAGTCGAATAGATGCCCTGGGGATGTGGATATACAGAAGAATATGTTGTATTTCATGGAAACAAAAACAATCAAATACAGAGGTTCTAGAAAAACTGGGAGTGAAAAGAGAGTTGATGAATGAAATAAAAAAGAGACAAGTGAAATATTTCTGCCACGTTAAAAGACACAACTGCCAAAACTGTCATTTACTGCCAATATAATACCTTGCGGTGTATGGCAGAGGGGTCTTTGAGCCTGAGGAATTAAGGCCGCCTGGCTAGTGCAGTCGCCGCGAACTGTGCAGGTTAGGATTTTCTTTTTGCCCCCGACAGAAAAAAATTCCCACACCTTACCGAGGGATCGAAACCGGGTCTCCCGAAAGAGAGTCCTGCGTTCTAGCCACTCGGCCAGCCACAACACTTTTATAAAAACCATACTGGAGGAAAAGTTTGAAGGCAAGCGAGCAAGAGGTAGACAACGATACAAGTGGGAAGCTAACAACAAGACATGGACGAACGTCAATCTGACAGAGTGTACAGTCAGGGCGAGAGACAGACAGTGTTGGAGATCCATTGCAGCCAACCTTCATTATGGAGACGGCACCGTGATTGATTGAGAAGAATGTTGGGGAAAATGTTGAGACAAAATGTTGAGATGAATTGTAACAAGAATGTTGAGAAGAAAGTTGAAACGAATGTTGCGACTATTGTTAAGAAGAATATTGAGACGATTACTGAGAAGAATGTTGAGATGAATATTAAGAAAAATATGTTGAGAAGAATGTTGAGAAGAAAGTTGAAGCAAATGTTGAAATGAATGTTAAGACGAATGTTGAGACGAACGTTGAGTCGAGTGTTGAGAATATTGTGGACAGAGAATAAAACCTACGCAAGGATATTGACAGCTGCAGGTATAACTAGATCACACCACAAAATCACAAGGAAATGCAATGTGCCGACATATCAACAGATCAGGCAAAAGACAGTCATGGCCTTATCTATGAACATACCACACACAACACGCACAGGAAGACGGATAGCGATGTAAGTTGAATGTTTAGATAACTGGACAAAATGTAATGGCATCAACAACATCAACTTCATTAAAATGTCAGAAGTAAGAAGGGACTGGGGGGGGGGGGGGGGGGTGTCGAGAAATCCCTTTTCTGCTCCAGGTCCGAAGAGCGAGAAGTTCGTCTGTGGTACAGGCTTCCTGTAATGTCACTAGCAATGATAGTCTCAGGATTCAGCTACAATGGAGGACATAAATTTTGAATTAACAGAACTTAGCCAAATCTACATGCAGCGAGAAGAAACAAATTAAAACATTAAAAAACTATATAAAGAGGATAGTTGAACACTAGAAGTCGCACACTATATTTTTTGAAAGTAGCATAGTAGAATCGATCTCCCAGGCGAAGGCTTTAACGACTTTCTCTGTAAACCCGTATATCCACGTGAGGAACACAGCTGCAGGAGATTCGACAGTGGTCGCTCAGAAAGCAATGGCAAACTACTGAGTGTAATCTTGCCAAGAACATTAACAGCAGCTGAAAAATGCTGGTGCTGACTGCAGCGTCCTGTAAGGGATATGGAACTTTAAAAAGAAGAGCATAGTAGATGGTTTGGTCTCATAATGTGCCATATCGAAAGACGTGGCTTGTCATCTGTCGCTCTCTCACAAGATCAACAGTCTTGGAGCAGTTTTGTGTTCTTGTACTGATTTTGTCGCGTAGGCAAGCCATCCCGGCATTTGTCTTTGTCTTTCAATTGCTCTTTTCCCATCAATTTGGCAGTTGTCACTAAATTTTAAAGTCCATTTCTCATCATAGAGGGATATCACTACTGTCCACAAGCTATAAGATACTATCCGCGGTATTACTAAATAGACTAAAACCATATTCAGAAGACATATTAGGTGACTACCAGGCGGGTTTTAGACAAAACAGATCAATAATAGATCAGATATTTATCTTACGACAAATAGCCGAGAAAAATTGGGAATATAAAAGAGATCTCCAAAACATTTTTGAGGATTTTAAAAAGGCTTATGATAGTGTCCATAGGAATAGTCTATGGAATGCTATGCAGGAATTTGGAATACCAAGGAAGTTAATCAACATGACCAGACTATGCATGGAAGATACTTATAATATAGTAACATATAAAGGCAGGAAATCAGTCCCTTTCCAAATAACATCTGGCTTGAAACAAGGTGATGCACTATCGCCGCTACTCTTCAATCTGGCTCTAGAGAAAGTTGTAAGGAAGGTAAAGGAGGAATGTGATATTGGAGGAACATCCAGACTACTTGGTTATGCAGATAATATAGATATTATAGGGGAAAATGAACAAAAGACATTGGAAATATTGACTCACTTAAAAGGAAAAGCTCAACAATTGGGGCTGGTTATCAATAAAGATAAGACAGAATATATGGTAATTTCAAGAGAAGGAACGGCTAAAAACTTTGGCCACATACAAATAGATAATATGACCATTAAAAGAACAGAAACATACAAATACATAGGTACACTCTTCAACTGATCCAACATAATAAAGGAAGAAATACAAGCTAGAATCAACTCTGAAATAAGATATACTATGCAATACAACATCTGCTAAAATTAAATGCGCTATCTCGTAACACCAAGATCACAGTATACAAAACACTGATCAGACCAGTTGTGCTTTATGGCTCTGAAACCTGGAGTACAACTAAAGGAGACGAAGCCTTGTTACAAACCTTTGAGAACAAAGTCTTAAGAGGCTTCTTTGGGCCCATTAGGGATACACAAAGTGGAGAGTGGGAAAGAAGAAGCAACAAAGACATTTATGATCCGTTTAAGTAATCGCTAATCACTGGTATCATGAAGGCTAATAGACTGAAATGGCTGGGGCATATAGAAAGAATGGAAGATAATAGGGAAACAAAACTCGCTTACACTCAGGAAATAAATGACCGTAGACCCAGAGGTAGACCAAGAAGACGGTGGAGAGATAATATACATACAGACATACAAGGGCTTGGAATCAGCGACTGGCAAGAGAAGGTCAACCAGAGAGACGAATGGAGACGGCTTGTATCTGCAGCAAAGAACCTCAATGGCTCGGAATGTGAAGAAGAAGAAGAAGAAGAATTTCTCATCAACACGTACCCCAACATCTTGCTTGTCTGTGTCTAATTTCTCTAATCAGTTCAGGATTATTATGTGTTTCTTATTGGACAGTGTAATTTGTTTTTCTGCCATGCATAGTGTTCCTTGCATCTTCTTCAGAAACTACATGTCCATTGCCATTAAATATTTCTCAAGTTGTCTGCTTATTGTCCATGTTCTGCACACATACATCAATATAAGATCTATAGTGCACTTTAACACTCTTTTTCTCACTGCTGTTTGCAGCGTTTTATTGATGAATATGTTGTCTATCTTGCAAAAAGCTGCTTTTGCCATGATGATTCTTGTTCTAAAGTCAACTAGACATCTTCCGTCAGACGATATGACAGTTCCAAGATTTGGTCATGCAACAACATTATCACAAGACACTGCCCCACATAAGGCAGCACTTAAACAAAACAGCAACAGAGCAGGAAGCCTTCGAAAAAGTTTACATACTGGATAATCTTAGGCAGTGAATAAAAATATATAGAAGCAATCACCGCAGGTACATCTTTATATTTCTTCTTCAAGAACAGTATTTGTGAGTGTGCATGTATAGGTGTATGTGTATGTGTTTGTGTATGTTTATGTGTATGTGTGTATGTTTGCATACGCGTATTATATATGTGTGTCTATCGCTATATATATATATATATATATATATATATATATATATATATATATATATATATATATATATATATATATATATATCAAATATGTAAGTTCACATACTTATTACCCCTCCCCCACCTTTAAAAAAAAAAAAACAGTAATAAATAGGTAAACGAGAACATAAAACAGCAGAAAACGTTCCTATCTAACTATCTAAACCTTTCAAGTAAGTAATTAAACTAGTAAAAAAATCCAAACCAAGTTTCACTGGTCCCTAGATTCTTACATTTTTATTTATATTGTAACAAATACCAGAATCTTGCCATTAACCATTTTTTACATATCTGTGTGTTGCCACAAAATGACAATACTGTGCTTTATTTTCACTTAGATGGTTTATATGAAACTTTAGGTACAGATAGAATATACTAACGTTTATGTGACTATACGTATGGATACAAAATACTAAGTTTTATTTTACTGTATGTACAGCTAGATTTATTACATTTTATGTGCATAAACGTATAAATAAAACATACTAACTTATATTTTACTATCGTACAGCCAAAATTACTAACATTTTTGTCACTATAAGTACAGATAAACATTCTAACTTATATACGACTTAAAGTGCAAACATAACGTTGTCTTTTACACAAAATCACCTACCCACTAAATAACCCAATACAACATATCCCTAAAAATAAGTTTTTTGGAATCAATAGTTTAGACAAATTCATCGCGTCTGATCTGTACTAAGACGAAATATCAGCTTCACACAGGTAGCGCTGGTAGTTCTCTTCTGCGCATCGTCCATTGCCCATGGCCAGAACGTTCACTCTGCGCTCAATGCTTAGACAAGTGGGCAGCTTCCCCTGATATTTCGGTCTGTTGGGGTGGAAATAGGTGTACAGGGAACTGTTGCTGTGGCTCCTCTTGTTGCCTCGGCTCTCGTCGAAGGCAATGACGTGTTTGAGCATATCAACGCCAATAGAGGATATAAAGTTGCCTTCGTTGGAAGTTCGGTATCCGGAAATAAAGACCTGATCTTCACTTCGGGTGTACTTTCCTGTGGCAAGAGTAGCATGACATTATTACTTGTCTGTACATTAATTACTGTGGCAAAAGTAGCACGAAATTATACGTATCTATGTTTGTGTGACATGTTCAAATAACTATGCTTGTTAATTCAGTTACTCGTGTGCAGCAAAAATTTTATCTTCTTGGATATGAAATATACATTTTAAATAAATCTCAGTTGTCAGCAAGAAAACTGTGTTGAAACAAAAGACTACCCCCCCCCCCCGCCCACAACCCCTTTTTTGTTTTCCCTTTTCCCCCTTCCCCAGGGTGACTTTTTTCCACCAACATTATTCCAAGTGATAAAAACTCCATAGCCGAGCAAGCACAACAGGAGGCTTCTGATGGTCAGAAATGGCCAGCCCCCCTTTCCGGAATGTTTCGGCCCTTTTCCTTCCTGATACTTTCTGCGGACGGGCCGACCCGAGTCAAGACTCCGGGTGTCTTTCTTCTGTCGTATATTCCTATCCTTCTCGAGACGTTCGATTCGTGTTTCCACTTGTCTCCAGCACTCGAGGCGGACACCATACCTCGAGACCACTCAGCCCCCCCCCCCCATCTCTACCCTTTATATTATAAATATGTATATATAAATGGAGAAGGTCAACCAGAGAGACGAATGGAGACGGCTTGTATCTGCAGCAAAGAACCTCAATGGTTCGGAATGCTGAAGAAGAAGAAGAAGAAGAAGAAGAAGAAGAAGAAGATATATAAATGGGTATATAAACTGGGTATAGATACATGAGTATATATACATGGCATGTATGAATGGATATATATATATATAATATATATATATATATATATATATATATATATATATATATATATATATATATATATATATATATATATAAATGGTTATGTCATGTCTTAGTCAGATATGACTGAGCTACCGATTGGCAGTAGACGGTACTACCTGCTTCCTGTTAGCGCCGAATGTTGGGCGGCGCTCACCAAACCCAACACCCCCACATTGTGCCAACGGCTTTGAGTGGAGGAGCGCACTTTGGAGGGTACAAGCCTTACCATTAGTGCAAGGAAATGCAACCTAAAGACTAAATGTTATGGCAGGGAAGATCAGGCACTAAGCCTTGATCGGTAACTGGTCTAGGATGGAAGCTCCGACAGGCGAACAGTTAGAGCATTGCTTTACTGACCCGGCACTTCTGCAGCTTGTCTTGTTCCAGACGTATTGATGTTACCTTTCCTCTGGAGTAAACTAGACAGGTTGAGAGAGGGATCATGCTGCTTGGGCAAAACATGGTCTCTATATTTCAGCCCACGCTTTGTGTTATGAAGAGATAACCCCATTTTACAAACTATCGTCTATGAAGACGGCAAGGTGCCAATCATATATAAATGGGTATATATAAATGACATTACATACACTTTTCCAGCCTAAGTGCACACCGCCACCTAAGCCTACGTGTTAGCTATGTGACCTTCTGAATAATATGTTAGCAACAGCTAAGTATAACATGCAGTATGCTCTATTTGAGTTAGAGAAATGGTTAAGAACATGGCTTGTAAATATCACTGATGTGAAGTAACAGGCACAATAAAGTGCAAAATATGAAGCTAGTGTTGAATGTAGAATAAATTAAATCTCAACTATTTATATATAGCGTTTGATTGTCACTTAACATAGAAGACATAACATAAGGAGGGAGAAGAGGATGGAGTAAAGAAGGGGTGGAGGGTGGAAAAAAATCGAAAAAGAAGAGTACTAGCAGAAGAAGAAGAAGAAGAAGAAGAAGAAGAAGAAGAAGAAGAAGAAGAAGAAGAAGAAGAAGAAGAAGAAGAAGAAGAAGAAGAAGAAGAAGAAGAAGAAGAAGAAGAAGAGGGGGAGAAGGTGGAGGAGGTGGTGGTGGTGTGGAGGAGGAAGAGAAAGAAGAAGAAGACCACCAAATAGACCACAAAATGTCTTACTTAAGAAGCTTGACACAAATGAGAATTCCATGGGATCATTCATCTCTGCAAGATGCCCGCCTAACGCTTTGCAAGCTTCCTACAATGTGAGATGAAATAATAGAATGGATTAATATCGTGTCGCTTCTCCTTGTAGATTCAAGAATTCATAAATGATGTGTGCTTTCTCGTGGTGGGAGCAAGCATTTGTTAATAATGTTTCTCTTCATGTCGTAGATTTTCCACACGAAAGACAAAAATAGATTCAAAACAGACAGGTAAAAAGGTATGTCCTAGATGGGCAGAAAAAAATATACGTCCTTGACGTATTAACCATAAGATAGGTAACAGCTAGACCAGTGGTTCTTAACCGGTGGAAAATCCACCCCCCCCCCAGTTGGGGGGGGGAGGGGGGAATTAAATTTAGCTTCCATTTGTGCGTATACTGTGTAGGGGCGTCGTGGGCGGGGGGGGGGGGGGGATTTATAGGGGGAAATACGAACGAGTGGGGAGGGGGGATGACATTCTGAACATATGGCGAAGGGGTGCATAGGCTTAAAAAGGTTGAGAACCACTGAGCTAGACATTCACTCTATGCAGATTGATTACTTTAAGAACGTGTCATATATATATATATATATATATATATATATATATATATATATATATATATATATATATATATATATATATATATATATATAGCACATGTTTGTCTTTAGCTTGATAGTGTGTGGGCGTCTGCTTATTTTGTGTGCATCTATATAGACATATGTTGTTTGTCCTTCAAGAATGATGATGACCATTCATTTCATCCAGTGAGGTTGAAAGTATGGAGCCGTGAGTTCTAAGATGGTTGATAAGGCCTATTTTGGCTCGAAATGTTCTTTGACAATGTGGACAAAGAATGCTTGACGTTCCAGGAGGACGATTTCCTGCAGTGGTTTTTCTGTCCAGCCTTTTCTTCACAGCTCTTGCAGTCCTGGTTGCTTCACAAGTGACTGCACACTTGCGTAAAATGATGTACGCCTCGAATTTCGGTCTTTGGCGGCAGTCTCCCAGATGTCAAGATGAATTCCTATAAGCTTTCAGTGAAATTTTCAGAGTGTCTTTTTCCTCTGGCCGCCTTGGAGGCGGTTACCACAACGCAGCTCGCCGTAAAAAATTCGTTTAGGGGGCCTATGATCTGGCATGCGAGTTAAGTGACTTTCCCGGATTCTTCATTAGTAAAGTGTGGATACTGGGCATGGATGCGCTTTCTAGAACTTCAGTGTCTGGAATCTTGTCTTGCCATTTAATCTTCAATAACTTCCTAAGGCAATCTGTGTGGAAGTGGTTTAATTTCCTAGCGTGTCGCTGATAGACAGTCCAGGTTTCACAAGCATATAGCAGTGTGGATAATACAACTTCTTTGCAGACATCATTTTCATCATCGAATAAGGAAGTTGCATTTGAGATGTTGCTGAAATGCTCTGCCCAGCGTTGAAGGATTTCTTTCTTATCGGTGACCAGTAGTCCCCCATCTGCACTGAGGAGGTGAACTATACCTGGTGACGTAGGACCATAGACCGCTTTCAGTGAGTCGTAGAAGTTTCTCATGTCATATCTGTCAGCAAAGCCTTGAAATTCATCAGTTATGTTGCTCAGCCAGGAGTCCCGCGTGTGTCAAAGTTTCTGCTACACCACTCTCCGAATGTTAATGAAGGCATTTTTTTTTTTTCATGTTGACTTCGGGTCATTCACATATGCGTTAAGGAGAAGATGTTTCTCGGCCAGAAATTGGTTAATGTTTTCGGTTTTTTCATCACACCAGTCTTTATGCTTTCGGGGGGGGGGGGGGGCGCTAAACCCAGGATTTCCATAGAAGTGTTGTAAATTATGTCCTTTAGGGCTCTTCATTCTGTTTCTATATCCTGTTTAGCTGCAGCATTGGGCTTGAGGCGGTCTTCCAGCATATTTTCGAACGACAGCTGCATATTTTTGCTGTTTAGGCGGGTGACATGTAGTTTTTGTGTGTTTTTTTGTTGTTGCATTTTTACCCCCTGAGGACGCCGTGGTGATTTATAAACATAGAGATTGTATCCGTCTATCTGTCTGTACGTCTGTTTATCCGTCCGTCAATTTTTCTGTATATCTGTATATATTTTTCTGTGTATCTGTATGTCTGCCTGTCGTCGATCTATCTGTCTGTCTAACCATGCGTGGATGTGTTTTCTTATTGTGTATGTGTGTGTGTGTGTGTGTGTGTGTGTGTGTGTGTGTGTGTGATGTGTGTCTGTGTGTGTGTGATGTGTGTCTGTGTGTGTGTCTTGTTCCAGGCGTATTGGTGTTACCTTTCCTCTGGATTAAACTAGGCATATAAATTGATATATATATATATATATATATTCATCATTCACTCTTCCATGCACCCTTTTCGTCTGACTCTGTCTGATTGTGCTTGGATACACCTGTTCACCCGCTTACCTACTTGACAACCTCACTTTGTCTGTCTGTCGTCAAATTATCCCTAGCAGGTCAGCTTGTCCGAATGGATAAGAAGGCGACTTCGTAAACAACCGTTGTGCTGATGCCGCGGCTCAACCCCTACACCGGACAGCTGGGCTAAAATGTTGACCTGTCTTCCTTGACTTGGGGACGTAAATTACAAGTACCTCTGAAGTCGGAGTAGGTTCGCCTGATGGCGAGGGACACTGTTAATAAGGAAAGCTAATCCACACGCAAAATTTTGTCCATCACTACTATATATAGTGTGTATGGACTACGTTTGAGTTCAAATCGAGCGAGCGCAAGCACACACACAAAATATCCATAGACCTGAAAACCTGACCTGAGTAACCCAGCCTAAAATTGTGACCAGGAGGTATCGTGGGAAGTAAAGGTTGCCGATACTATTCTGATCACATCATCCACTTGTGCCCATTGCCCTTTATATTATGGGTCGACCACCATATGCCCGGTGCGTCTTTGGGTTGTTTTGTTTGTTCGCTCGTCTTAAACTCAAGCGTAGTCAATAAACAAGTGACTGCTTCTAGTGCACTAGACTGAATTGTGCGTGTGGATTAGCTTTCTTTATTACCTGAGATCAGGCGAACCAATTCCGACTTCTGAAGTTTCCCCAAGTCATGGACGAGGAGTCAACATTTGAGTCCAGCTGACCGATGTAGGGCTTGAACCCGCTACCTCGGCATGAGCACATCCCATGTTTAAGAACTAGAGGTCTTATCCATCGGGCATGATGACGTCACCCTAGAGCAGTGGTTCTCAACCGGTGAGGAATCCCCCCGCCCCCTCAGGGGGAACTTTAGGTTTTCCGGGGGGGGGGGGGGGGGGAATTAAGATTGTTTCAAGATCGCGTTAATTAAAGAACCAGTTACTTGATATTGTTTCTCCATCCATACTTTACTGTTCTGTACTTCTTGCCCTTCTGAAATTCGTTTTATAACGTAAATAAACCAGCGAATCACGTTTTATGTAGACGTCTTGACTTATTGTAGTGTGTGTTATTAAAGTTAGCTTCCATTTTTACGTATACTACGTAGGGCGGGGTGGGGGAGGGGGAAATTTATAGGGAGGAAATACGAAAGGGGGGTGGGTGGGAAATGACTTTCTGAACATATGGTGAAGGGTTGCATGGGCCAAAAAAGGTTGAGAACCACTGCCTTAGATATTTAAGGGGGTCCATTACTTTGTCTTATAAACCTCATATCGTTTGCCCCGTTCACTTTTAGGCCTCCACGCTAAGGTTCTAGTAAAAGCAGTGGTCATCTTCGGGTTTATGGTATCAAGTGGAAACTTACAAGAGCTTGGGCATACTGCATCTCGTATGTGGATAAGAAGTACACACTCCGGCGTCTCAGCATTAAGGATTCTGACATGGTGTAAGCCATCTCTTTGTTAAAGAGAGAATAACAAAACAGTTTATTGACTAACAGTGGGTACGGGGCAAGGGGAGGACCACGTAAGAATTAGAATGAGCGCATATAAGATCTTTACATCGTCTCCCAACACTTCATTGTAGTAAATGGAAGAAGAGAATAATAATAATAATAATAATAATAATAATAATAATAATAAGAAGAAGAAGAAGAAGAAGAAGAAGAAGAAGAAGAAGAAGAAGAAGAAGAAGAAGGAAGGAAGGAAGGAAGGACGGAAGGAAGGAAGGAAGGAAGGAAGGAAGGAGAGGAAGGAGAGGAAGGAGAGGAAGGAAGGAAGAAGAAGAAGAAGAAGAAGAAGAAGAAGAAGAAGAAGAAGAAGAAGAAGAAGAAGAAGAAGAAGAAGAAGAAGAAGAAGAAGAAGAAGAAGAAGAAGAAGAAGAAGAAGAAGAAGAAGAAGGAAGAAGAAGAAGAAGAAGAAGAAGAAGAAGAAGAAGAAGAAGAAGAAGAAGAAGAAGAAGAAGAAGAAGAAGAAGAAGAAGAAGAAGAAGAAGAAGAAGAAGAAGAAGAAGAAGAAGAAGAAGGAGGAGGAGGAGGAGGAGAAGAAGAAGAAGAAGAAGAAGAAGAAGAAGAAGAAGAAGAAGAAGAAGAAGAAGAAGAAGAAGAAGAAGAAGAAGAAGAAGAAGAAGAAGAAGAAGAAGAAGAAGAAGAAGAAGAGAAACAACAAAAACATCAATAACAACAACAACATCAATAACAACAAAATCAACAACAACAATAAGAATGAATTGGCTAGTGACATGTTGAATTCAGTCAGTCAATCGCGGTTCCAACTTTGCAGCAACGGGTCGCCCCATTATGCTCCATTCCTGTGCCAATGAATATCACACAAAATGCTCCTCACTGCCCCATGTTAAATGTGGAACAGACAGGAGTCACGACAAACCAAACCCGCACAGGTATACGATACATAATGCCGCTGCTAGAATGCCAACACAAAAGTCCGCCACGAAAAATACTTCATCGTCAATGGAAGCGGCAGTCACAAGAAAACAGCAGCCACACATTACTGCATAAGGCAACTATCAGTCCAATATGAGGAAAATACGTAAGCAAACTGTAGCCACAAGCATAAACACTACAGAGTCCTTAACAGCTCAATCGCCATTCCTCCATGTTGGTAATTAATAGTAATACTTCTATGTATTGTTACTTTTGAATGGCGAGATTACAAAGAAACTATATGCCTCGAAGATATGGTTTACTCCTGGAATGTTAAACATGCCACGGACGACCAGTAGAGGAGTACTGCAAGAGGCCACTTCACAAAGAGACGATTACCAGCATTAGTACAAGAATTCTTATTCTTCATCAGCAATCAGTTTTGGCTATGCAACGATTCTGGCATGAATTGGAGGAGTAATGGAGGCAGCAGAGTATAAAAAAGTTAGTTGCATATCCTTTACAGGACGTCGCAGTCAACACCAGCACTTTTTGCTGTTGTGATCTCTTGGCAAGTTTACGTTCAGTAGTTCGTCATTGCTTTCTGAACGACCGGCACTCATACCATTTTGTAAAAGATACCAAATCGCCCATAGCTGTGTTTGCGGGATTACGAACTACATTCGTAACCTATATGCCACAGAGCGGGTGAGTATAATAAGCATCTTATCTCATCATGTTCCTCTTGTACCTTGCGGTGTCGAGATGAAGTATAAACAGCGGGAGAGTGCCCGTTTATGGGCTTCATATATTGATATTCCCATGGACTCTCTTATTCCCTGTGTCCATCGTTTACATTTTTTTATTGTTGCGTATCCCTTGCAGGAAGTTGCAGTCAACACCAGCATTTTTCAGCTGCTGTTGATGTACTAGGCAAATTTTACGTTCTGTAGTTTGCCATTGCTTTCTGAACGACCGGCTCCCATACCAACACGTTATAACACAACGCGACACGGTCTGCTGCACAAATCGGTCGCGGCTGCGTTTGGAACGCCTGGTAAGCGGCTCACGAACTGCGTTCGCAAGCCATTGGCCACGTAGACCGGCACGGAGATCGTTTACAATACAAAATTAAAAAACAGTTACGTATGTGTTACTCCTACGAAACAGGAAGATATAATCAACAGAAACACGGTGTGCATACCTAATAGCGAACGCAAATGCGACACTCTGAAATCACATTCTTGTATTGTGTCAAAACCTGTCGATTCTCTATTGTTGTATTCCTAATAAGATGCTTTTGTTGATGTGTCCTCGTGTAGCACTTCTTGTGATCGCGTCTTTGATTGTTACACCGTAAAACGAGTTCTCGTAACAAAAACATCCAAGGGTATTTATCTAAAATCATATAAGTAGATGAGAGATGTAGATATTCTTCTTCTTCTGCCTTGGTCCGGAATTTATTTTTAGACGTAATCGCGTTATGCCATTTACAGTAGGGCTGCGAAATTTGCACCTTTCGGCCAACACATCCAATTTCTTCAGACATTTGTTGGCCGGGTTACCTTCCCGGGTGGATGTAGATTTTAGATGACATACATAACCGACATTCATTACTTCTAGAAAAAGCCAAACGAACACATAATCAGACTGAAACTGGTACTGTTACGAGTGGGACTCTTCCCTGGTTGTTGAAGATATAGACTAAGCTTGATTGGGAATCTTCCGAATGCTGTGATGTTAGTTCCTAACTCAGCTCAATTCAACTCATGGCAGTAAAAACAAACTGAAAGATACAGTGGCAACTTTAAATCTTGGGAACCAGGAGATGTTCTAGAAAGTAAAGACATCCGTCGTGAAATCAAGCACACCACCCATCGAGTGCCAACTGGTGAAAACCTGTAGGGTTAACACCATGTACCCAACAGACATGGCGTGAAATGGCTCCTTTACATTTTACTTAATTTTCGTTCCTTTACTTTTCACTTAATTTTCTTGAAACTAAATACTTTGAATTTGACACAGCTCATTTACCAAATCAGCATTAGTCCAAGTTTCTTCAAGTTGTTCATGACTGACCAGCTCGAATCAGCGGGGTTCTACAACAACATCAATAATAACAACAACAACAGCAACAATAACTCGTTGCTTACTATTCCGTGTAAGAGATTTCCTTTTCTTCGTTGTCGTCGTCGTCCTCCTCTTCCCCCTCTTCTTCTTCTTCTTCTTCTTCTTCTTCTTCTTCTTCTTCTTCTTCTTCTTCTTCTTCTTCTTCTTCTTCTTCTTCTTCTTCTTCTTCTTCTTCTTCTTCTTCTTCTTCTTCTTTGTATTTTTCATCTGCCAGTGGAGCATAGACCCTCAACGAACCCAGTCCAATCATATTGTAGAACTGTTCACTTCTGGATGAATCTTGCAACTGAAATTTTCTAAAGGATTAGGCACCCAGTCTCAAGCCAACCTTCCTTCATCGCCTCATACGACATGCTTGGGGCAATCGCAGTCTTACTAGTCTTTCCTTTTCTTATGGACCCAGAAATACATAAGCCAAATGATTTACGTACGACACATATTCTACACAGTTCTGTGATAACTAAGTGCATCGAGGTAAACAACAGTTACAGCTATTTGTAATAGTAATACTTACCAAAGACGTTCATTAAGTCACTGTTATAGACTCGTCCTGAATTGAGGAAATGTGTATCACATTAATACTGGCATCATCGCTGTCACAAACTCCAACATCGCTATAGAATTACACAGACACGGCTTTGACTACATTAATTATTGTTACCAGCAGCAGCAGCAGCAGCAGCAGCATTCCTACTACTACTACTACTACTACTACTACTACTACTACTACTACTACTACTACTACTACTACTACTACTACTACTACTACTACTACTACTACTACTACTACTACTACTACTACATGGGAGACCATACTCCAAGACATGCCCATTCATCTGACAGCAAAATTCCAGCTCCTGGCTGTCACGTGGCGGAATTGTGTAACTAACAGGGGCGAAGGCGAGTCTCTGGTGCGGTAAAATCAGACTGCTTTATGTACGTACGTACATTCATTTGTAGATACCTGTCTTATCTAAACTCACATGGGACCACAGCCTACCCCAGCGAAATAAAAAAAAAAGGCACTGAAGACGGAGGCAACCAGCCAGGGGGAGCACCACAGCAATCAATATGCCACGCACAAACGCAATGAAAATATGTCTACAACTGTAAAATAGAATGGTGCACGCCCTGTGATAGCCTTAGACAGGTAAAATACCGGGGCCTATACCCCGAAAGGGCCCAACCACAAATTCTTGAGGTCTTTCTCGGATGTCCTTTTGAGTCATTGGACAAGAGAATAGAGCGTCTGGTCATAACAAACAAAATACTAAAAATACTGCATACGGAAAGGACGCGTAGCAGACCCTTAAACTGAAAACAGAAAATACAGATGATCAATTACTACTGTCCATACGACCATCCTCGGGTACAAGATACAATCCCGCGCAAGAAAAGAAAATGATCGTATGTAGAAATTGTAACAGCCACTCAAAGATCTAATGCTATGATTGCATGGACCAGAGGGGAGAGAAACTGGATGACTGCGAGGGTGAGCATAGATTTATCGTGATTAACAAGCCATCCGACCAACCCACCTTCTACTCAAGACAATGGCGTACAACAACTATACCTGACCCAGCTTTTCATTCACCAACCCTGGAGTGGAACATCACAAGATTGTTTGAGATATAATACGGAGCTATGACCACCGGCAAATCTTTCTAATTGTAGGGTCTGCAGCCTGGGCTTATCGTCCTCTAAATGAGGGACAGACTGGCTACTCCGTGCATTCAGGCCTACGAAATGTGTTGGTCCTACACATCACAAATCCATAGCAAGTTCCTCCTTCACGTGTTGGGGCGTGGCGATAACGTAGTGGCTCCACTGCCGGTCCGGTGGTCACTGGCTCGAATCCGCAGCGAGACGAATTTATAAACATGTATCAGGGCTTCCATGACGCCCTAGACTCAAATGGGAACCAGCAAACGTCTTGGGAAGTAAAGACGGCCGGCGTGACACAGACCACATCATCCACCGCGTACGGATTCCTCTATAAATATATGGGTCTCGCACCATATACCTTTGAGAATGTTCACGTGACTGACATTTCTCAGCTGCCAACATGCTTTGCTGCCAAGAAACAACATGTTTACCGCTCTACGATAATGAAAGCAAAGGCAATTCTAATCAAAAAGAAACAGTTCTTACTATAAATATCTTGAGGCAGGTTTCCGTTGATTCCTGTGGGGGAAAATATAATAATGGTAAACAAAAGTAATGAGTAATGAACAATGAACAGCGGTCAGATTATGTCAGATTATGTCAAATTTTGGGAGGCTCTGTGGCGAAGTGGTCAAGCCGTTTGACTCGTGCTCCGAAGGTTGTGGGTTCGATTCCGGGCCGCACTCTTCGGTTTACGAGTTAAATGTTTCGGAGACTCCTGTGGGTCGTCGCTAAAGCTACGGAGTTCGTGCTTTGTGCGACGCTTTCCGTGCTGCGGAAAGAGACCGAGCCATATGGGATAAAACCCGGTGCAATGAAGTCTACCCTGTCGACTTTTAAGCGACTTTTTTTTAGATTATGTCAAATTATTCCATCTATAGATTGGCACAGTTGGACTGTCCGGCGTAGGTTTTTGGACTGTCCGACATAGAGTTTATTGGACGCATAGAGTTTGTTGGACTGTTCGGCATAGTTTGTTAGACTGTCCGGTATAGTTTGTTGGACTGTCCGGCATAGAGTTTGTTGGACTGCATTGAGTTTGTTGGACTATCCGATATAGAGTTTGTTGGAATGTCCAGCATAGAGTTTGTTGGACTGTTAGGCATAGAGTTTGTTGAACTGTCAGGCATAGAGTTTGTTGAACTGCATAGAGTTTGTTGGACTGCATAGAGTTTGTTGGACTATCCAGCATAGAGTTTGTTGGACTGCATAGAGTTTGTTGGACTTGGACTGCAAAGAGTTTTTTTGGACTTGGACTGCATAGTTTGTTGGACTTGGACTGCATAGAGTTTGATGGACTATCCGGCATAGAGTTTGTTGGACTGCATAGAGTTTGTTGGACTGCATAGAGTTTGTTGGACGTGGACTGCATAGAGTTTGTTGGACTTGGACTGCATAGTTTGTTGGACTTGGACTGCATAGAGTTTGATGGACTATCCGGCATAGAGTTTGTTGGACTATCCAGCATACAGTTTGTTGGACTATCTGGCATAGAGTTTGTTGGAATATCCAGCATAGAGTTTCACAATCCCCACATACCAATTTGGGAGCAGTTCATTTTGCGTTGATTTTCACACTGATATGATTGCAAACTACTGAAAGTAAAACTGCGTAGAAAATCACAAACATCCAATAAATGCTGGGTTCATTGCGACGTCCTGTAAAGGATACGCAACTAACTATACATTTTGTTGTGATTAACCTTTTTCACTTTTTGCAAATGTATCCAGAGTAGCGTTAAATGTTTTCCCACATCAAACTTCATAGAATCGTCTCTGTAATTCTCAATGTAACGATACCAAACTTCCTGGCATTTTCCATGCAATTCTTAATGTCCAGATATTAAACATCCTAGCACATTCTCTTAAATTTTCAATGTCACGATATCAGTCATCCTAGCATCTTCTCGGCAATTCTCAATTTCACATTATTAAACTTCCTAGAATCTTCTCTGAAATTCTCAATGTCACGATACCAAACTTCCTAGCACATTCTCTGAAATTCTCAATGTCACAATATCAAACTTCCTAGCATCGCCTGTAACAAAGTTAAGTAACATGTCAGATTTCTTCCTCGAGTGGAGTGTAACTTTGGCTGGAGCTATTCTACATTTCATCGCTTTAATTCTACCTGCATATGCTTTATCAAGGGAAAAAAATGTGAAAAGTTATGTCCCCCCTTACAATCCTAGTGGTGACGTAATGGACATAGAGTGCTAGTCCCATATGTTTTTTAGACCAATCGGCACTCGCGGAGTGATACGGTTAATATCACGCCAGCCGCGCTTCCTTCCCAAGACATTTCCTTGAACCCATGTTATGGCTGGGTCATTCAGGAAGTTTAGATCAATGTTAACTGATTCAGTGAATCCGGGATAATAGGTTTAGACCAGACATGGTACCCAATCAAATGAACAAGTATCATTCATGTAAATTGTCGTTCACTGGGCATGGAATTTGCGGAAGATAGCACGAAACGAAACAGATAACACGATGACCCAAGCATGACGATATATCCTCCTTCTGTCCAAACGGGATGTCTCATTTGGAGATATATTATCCATCGGCACTGCATCAGTTAAAAATCCGCCCCTATGGGAACTCGAACCCATGGCCGCCATGCCGGAGTTGGCAGGCAAGCATCATTGCCACTGCGCTACACTCCTCCATCTGTTATCAAGGTGCCCAGATATTAATAATTAGGTCATATTTGCTTTGAACACAATAAGACATTTTTGATAATGGGGGTGTAATTATGATGATGAATTGACGTGACTACACACGGGACAGCCCATAAGACTGGCACTCTCCAAGCAGAAGTTGAAAGAGGTGTGGATGTTGACTGATCTTGTTACGGGTCGGTTAGTCAGGTGTCTGGCTCGTCTAGAGCTCAATATAACCAGTACCATACTGGAAGATACCACGAAACGAAACACGTAACACGACGACCCAAGCATGTCGATATATCCTCCTTCTGTCCAAATTGGATATCTCATATGACGATATATTATCCATCGGCACTGCATCAGTTAAGAATAGGGCTGCCTAATCCAGCACTTGTCATCATCATGTGCCATATCAATAAGCGTGGGTGATGATGGTTTCCTATTTCACACGATCATTAATCTTGGATCAGGTCTAATTTCATGTACCAAATATGCCTTGCGACTAAACCATCCAGGCATTGATCTCCTTGCCTTCCCCTTTGCTTCCCCTCAATCAGTGTTACCAGTTGTCACTAACATTTCAAGTTTATTCTCCTCAAAACGTGCACACAAAATCTCGACTGTCTGTATGTCTTATTTATCTAATCAATTTACAGGTTTTCATGTGTTTCTTGAAAGTCTGCCTCGTTTGTTTTTCTGTCCTTCCATGGTATGCTTTCCATTTTCCTTAGAAACCACATTCCCCTGCGCTTGGGTGTTTTTCTTATTTACTGCTAATGCTTTGAGTATAGGTTTGTAAATATGTAAATAGTAATTTGAATTCAACCATGAATCAACAGTACATTGGCTGTAAATGTCTAATCGCCCTACTGTGATTCTCATCATCATCAAGTGCCGTGCCGGCTGGCGTAGGCGTTCATGGCTCTCCACAGATCTCGGTCTTTGGTGTTCTGGATCAACTCTGCTGATGATATTCCTCCATGCCACCGTCTCAATCAGTCCAGCATCATTTCTCTTGGTCTGCCTCTGCCTCTCTTCCCCTCGATCTTTCCAGTTGTCACGATGTTCCCCAATGCCTCTCTTCTCATCACATGACCAAAGAAAGCTGTTTGTCTCTTTCTTATTGTTGTATATAGTGTTCTAGTTTCATTAGCCTCTTTCAGGCAATCGTTGTTAGTTACTCTGGCAGTCCAAGGAATTCGCAACATTCGTCTTAAAACCACATCTCTGTTGCTTCTAAGTTCTTCCTAATTTGTTCATTTACATTCCAAGATTCGCTGCCATACAGCAAAACTGGTTCTATATAGCATTTTAGCACTCTCTTTCTTACATTCATTGATAGCGACTTATTGCATAAGATACTCTTCATTTTCTGAAATGCGGCTTTTGCCTGCCCTATTCTGCTCTTAATCTCTGTTGTACATCTTCCATCTGATGTTATAAGTGCCCCTAGGTATTTAAAATTATCCACTTGGTTGAGAATTTCCCCTTCTATTTCTATGTCACATTTTGGTGTCCCCATTTTCTTTGATATCACCATTGTTACTGTTTTCTTGATATTCAAGGAGAGTCCTTTCTGTGCACTCTCTGATACTACAATGTCCAATAATTGTTGTAGGTCTGTTGCATTATCCGCCACCAATACTGTGTCATCTGCATAGCGTATATTGTTTATATTATATCCTCCGATTAGTATTCCTGGCTTCTCTTTGATCTCTCTCATTATTACTTCGCTATATAGGGAGAAGAGATCGGGTGACAAGACACACCCCTGTCGTACTCCTAGCTTTATCTGTTCGTAACTACCCTCTTTATTTCCCATTTTAATTGCTGCTACTTGGTTCCAGTATATATTCTTTATTATTCTTAAATCTTTCCCATCAATGTTGATATCTTCCAACATTTTAATCAGCTCATCATGTTTTACTTTATCAAATGCCTTAGTATAATCTATGAAGCATAAATATATGTCCCTCTGTTTCTCTATTGACCTTTCTATTAGTGTTCGTAATATATATATTGCATTGTTTGTACCCTTTCCTTCCATAAAACCATACTGTTCTTCACTAATTTCCATTTTTATTTTCTTTCTTGTTCTTCTCATTATAATTCTGAGTAGAAGCTTAGTGACATGGTTTATGAGGTTAATTGTACGAAAATCTTCACATTCAATTGCTCCTGGTCTCTTTGGTATTGCTATAAATACAGATTTTACCATATCGCTCGGTAAATATCCACTGTTGTAAATATCATTTAGCATTTTGGTTAATATATCTACCCCAAATTCTCCCAATACTTCTAATTCTTCTACTGTGATTTCATCTGGCCCAGCTGTTTTTCCTTTCTTCATATGTTTCATAGCGTCAGCGACTTCTTCTTTTAGAATAGGTGGGCCTTCTAAGTTACTTTCTTCTGTTAATTCTTCCCTTTCTCCATTATATAATTCTCTTATATACTCATTCCACCTCTTCATTATAGCACCTTCCTCCAATAATATCTTTCCTGTTTTTGATTTCAAACACCCTGTATTTATTCTTATTTTTCTTCCTGTGAGCTCACTGATTTGTCTGTGCATACTTTTTTGATCTTTAATGGAATTTAATTCAATTTGTTTGCATTGCTCGTTTAACCAACTTTCTTTTGCCTTCACACATTTATCTCTTATTTCTTTATTTATCTTAGCATACTCTTGTTTGTCATTTTTATTCTGTTTCCTTTTGTCCATCAGCATTAAGATTTCTTCATTCATCCATTTTTTCTTAGCTTTTTGGCTTCTCTCCGGTAATATTTCTTTGCTAGTTTGATGAATGGAGTCCCTTAACATTTCCCATTGATCATTTATACTCTGTATTTTAGCTATTGCATTGTACCTATTTTTCACAGTCACTCTGTATTGTTCTTGAATTTCTTTATCTACTTTCAGAACCTCTTTATTAAGTCTCAGGTTCTTAACCATTTTTTCCCCTCTCTTTAATCTTACTTTTATTTGTCCACATAGTGGTACATGATCACTATTACCGTCAGCACCAGGCATTGTCTTTACATTAATTAATGCATTTCTAAATCTTTTATTAATAAGTATGTAGTCAATTTGGTGCGTATTTTCATATCAGGGCTTTTCCATGTGTATAGTCGTCTTTTATGGTGTTTAAACCATGTGTTTCCAATTATCATATCATTAATATTTGCCCATTCTATTAGTTTCTCTCCTCGTTCATTTCTTGTACCTAAACCGTAATTCCCCACTATATCCTCTATTTTTCCCTTTCCTACTTTTGCATTAAAATCTCCCAGTATTATTTTTATTTCTTGTGATCCAATTTGAGCTATTGCCATTTCTATTTCATCGTAAAAGTGTTGTATTTCTTCTTCACTACTGCTTGTTGTTGGTGCATATACTTGTATAATATTTATATCTATTGGTTTGCCTTTGATTTTGACCATTATAACTCTATCTGAAATACACCAGTATCCATTCATAGATTTGGCTGATTTTTCATCAAATATTATTCCTACACCTTTTTCATGTGTGTCCCCTCCAGAATAAATTATTGTGTGTTTGTCGGTTATAATTTTGCCAGATCCCTTCCATCTCATCTCACTTATGCCTAGTATATTCATTTTCATGTTTTCCATTTCTCTTAGAACATTGTTTAACTTTCCTAGCTCATTTAATGTCCTAACATTCCATGTTCCTACTCTAAATTTATTTAGTTTAGTTATAGTTTTAGTTTTGCCATCAGTAGCTGGATGACGGTCTGGTGTCACCTGTGGCTCATGACTGTCCCTACCGGACGAGGATGTCCTAAGACAGCCATTAACGTCGTTCACTATTTCTGAAATGTGTGTCGCCATGAAATCTTGGGAAGATAATGTGGTGGTTTCCCCTTACCTTCTACATTCACATGGTGGTCTTTTTACCTCTGCCTTTGACAGCCAATTCCGACTGTAAGGACAAGTGAGTGCCCTGCTCTGCTCAGCTGCAGAGTTGTCCACTTATTCCGGTGGATACTCGGTCCCCAGAGCTGTGTTTCTAACTGTATTTCTAAATGTGGGTAAATCCTACCTTGATACAAGGACAGCATCACAATCACCACCCCGACGTAACCTTTTAACTCCATGATGTCCACACAACCTGGAGCTGAGCACAGATGGAGTACACGATGTCAGTAAACATAAGAGTGAGCAGCTTGAGAGGTAAGCTATGATGTTGATGATGTGATGGTGAACGCTGTTGGTGGCAGTGGCGGTGATGGTAACGGTAGTGGTGATGATGATGTTGATGATGATGATGATGATGATGATGATGATGATGATGATGATGATGATTAGGATCCTGATGATGGTAGTGATGATGATCAGAATAACATGAAGGTGATGATCATTATCGTGATTATATTATAATGACGATAATTGTAATGATCTCCGTGTCTCCGGGGTCTCCGTGGTGAAGGGGTCAAGCCGTTTGACTCGGGCTCCGAAGGTTGTGGGTTCGCTTCCGGACCGCGTCTTTCGGTTCACGAGTGAAATTTTTTCGGAGACTCTTGTGGGTCGTCGCTAGAGCTACGGAGTTCGTGCTGGGTGCGACGTTTTCCGCGCTGCGGAAAGAGACCGAGCCATATGGGATAAAACATGGTGCAATGAAGTCGACCCTGTCGACTTTTAGGCGACTTTTTATTGTAATGATCATTATCATGATTATATAATAATGCGATTATGGTGATGATCGTCATTTGAAGACGACGATGGTGATGATACTATGTTTTAAGTGGTGATATTGATAATGATGATATTGCTAATGATGATACTATGATAGTAACCAATTGATCAATATTTTGCCATGATAATGATAATAGTGTGGTAATAACAAACATTGCAATGATCAAAACGCTAGTGTAATAATAATAATATTATTTTGATAATGAACATTGTAATGACCAAGATACGTAATAACTAGGGTTAGAATTAAATTGTAAGAAGACACAGATTTTGGTAGTCACTAGGAAGAAGGAAATACTGCAATGTAATAAACAAGTAAATTGGAATAGTCTTAAACAGGTGAATTATCTCGGAACAGTCTTAACATCTGATAGGAGATGCCTTGAAAAGATTAGAACAAGAATCGCCATGGCGAAGGTAGCCTTTTTAAAGATGAAAAACACACAGACCAATAACAAGATGTCATTTGCAACGAGAAAAAGAGTGTTGAGGTGCTTCATAGAACCTGTGCTTTTGAGTGGATGTGAAGCGCGGACAATCAGCAAACAAGCTGAAAAACATCTGATGGCTGTGGAGATGTGGTTTCTAAGGAAAATGCAAAGAATACCGTGGACAGACAGAAAAACAAATGAGCAGGTCCTATATAAAAACAAATGAAACCCGCCAACTGATTAGAGAAATTAGACGTAAACACACATTTTGGACACATTATGTGAAGAAATAAATTGGAGAACTTTGTGACAACTGGCAAGATTGAGGGGAAAGGAACAAAAGGGAAGGCAGATAAGTAAATACCTGGATGGCTAGGCCACATGGTATGGTCGAGACAAGAACACTGAGCTGATTCACGACTCTGGTGGCTGTGTGAGATGGTGAAACATGACCGCCCATGCTTACCGGCATGACACATGATGAATGAATGAATGATCAATACGCTACGATGATAATGATAATACTGTGACAACAACGAATGATCAAAACGCTATGATATATAATGATGATAATGAACACATTAGTAATCAACGTACTACTATGATTATGATAATCAACCAATCAATCAGGTACCGTCTCCACAATGAAGGTTGGCTGCAATGATTATGATAATAGTATGATGATGAAAAACATTTTCATGATCAATATGCTAATATGGTGTTAATAATGATTGTGATGGCAGTGATGATGAGGATGAGGATGTTCAGGATGATACTATGGATATGATAACTGTACTGATAATCATGCAACTTTTATGACCATCGTGTTGGTGTTGATTTGATGATTATGGTACTTTGATAATGATGATGATGACGATGTGGTTTTATAGACAAATGCTGAAAATTCCCTGGATATCTAAAATGATGATGATGATGATGATGATGATGATGATGATGATGATGATGATGATGATGATGATGGAGATATTGATCATTATGATGCACCTGATACTATTATGATAGTGATTGATTGATTGATTGATTGATTGATTTAGGAACCGATGATTTAGTGATGATGATGATTATCATGATACGATGATTATGATGATAACATGGAATTGATGATGACTACGATGATAACAGAGATGACAGTGCTTGTACTGATGCTAATGATGATAATTGTGATTTAGTGGTTGATGGTGTAATCAAGTACGAAATGATATTACAGTAACACAAACTAATGCAAAGAACAAATGCGATATCAGTTACAATATTAATCTACAATTTCGCTGTATAAATTTTCAGCTACATCTAATCTCTTACCTCACGTCCGCTGTGATGGCAAGAAATGTATGTTTAAAAAGTAGAAAATTGTAAGGAGTCGTTGAAAAATCAATCTAAATCTTAATTAGTTACACTGATTAGACTGCCAAACTGGCAAGATGTAAACATGAATTCGACTGACCTGTGTGGTTTGTATTTTATTGTTGTTTTTTGCGAAAAGGACAAACATTTAAAGGAGTATTTTAACATTTACTTGGGGCAATAGGGACACAAATTAGGAGGATTATGGTAACATGTACTTGGAACGATAGAGACAAAAGTTAGGAGAAGAATTTTAAATTTTCTGGAAGGGATAAGGACAAAAATTAGGAAGGTACTTTAACATTTTCTGAGAGCGATACGGACTAAAGTTAGAAGGATTATGGTAACATGTTCTTGAAGCGATATGGAAAAACATTAGAAAAAAGTTCTTCAACATATTTTGTAGCAGCAGGGACAAAAATTAGGTGGAATTTAACGCGTTCTTGTAGGGATATGCATACCAATTAGTAGACTTATTTTCTTGCAGTGTTAGGGACACATGTTAGAAGGTGTATTTAAACATTTTATTGGAGCGATAGGGACAAACATTATGATGCGTATTTTAACATCTTATTGACGCATCAGGGACAACAACTAGAAAGGGCATTTTTATCAATTTTGGAGCTAGCGGGACACAAATAGAAGGCGTATTGTAACATCTTCTTGGAGCGATATGGACAAAACTTAGGATTATTATATGTTTTTGGAGTGATAAGGACAAAACTTAGCCGGGGTGTATCGTATGTTTTTAGAGTGATAGGGACAAAACTTAAGTGGAGTATTTAATATGTTTTGGAGCGATATATATATTTAAAAAAAAACTTAGGAGGAGTATTATAATATGGTTTTGGAGCGATAGGGACACTTATTTGGCGTAATTTAACGCACTCTGTAATAAGCTACTCAACATAAGTTTGCCGATTCCTCGCGTTTGCGTGTATTGATGAAGACATTCTAGCCACAACTTTCATCCTTTCACTCATTAGTCCATCCATGATACAGTTTTCTATTCTTGACCTACTCTAACCAGTTGTTTGATTAATCTGGCCACATGATCCGAAATGTTAGGTCACTGAGGTCACAAGGTCAACATTAGATGTCACTCTGGCCAAGGTGTAATCTAAGTACGCAATCCCAAGGATTCTCTTACTTTACTTTGATGCACCTCTTGGAGGCGTGCCCAATCCACAAGACTATACCCTCCGCGGAGGTGTAGTACCAGTGTTGGACCGGAGTCTGTTGACAAGTAAATATCTAAGCCCCACGGAGGACACATTACCAACCTGCCCTAATCCAAACCAGTCAGGATGTTTGTTTGTTTTGTCTTCTATTTTTAACGTTAAGCATCGTGATGAGGAGTAATTGGAGTCCCGGCGCCTGTGATTAACACCTTACCTTTAATTTTATTAGTGGTTTCATATGAATGTTAGTTAATTAGTCTACAGCGGCCGTCACCCTGTGTTGACGCAATGTGATTTCTGCCCAGTGCTCTGAATGTCAAAGTGAAGAAATTCAAGTAAGTGCTGGTAAACGGCGGGAGTAACTGTTGTTTGTCCATCAAGAATGATGGAGACCATTCACTTCATCCAGTGGGGGTTGAAAGTATGGAGCCGTGAGTTCTAACATGGCGGGTAAGGTCTATTTTGGCTCGAAATGTTCTTTGACAATGTGGGCAAAGAATGCTTGACTTTCCAGGAAGAGGATCTCCTGCAGTGATTTTACTGTCCAGCCTTTTTTTCACAGCTCTTGCAGTCCTGGTTGCTTCACAAGTGACTTCACCTTCGCGTAATGATGTACGCCGCCAATTTCGGTCTTTGGCAGCAGTCACCCAAGAGTTGTGATGCGTTCCAATTCTCTTAAAGTAGCCAAATGCCTCGTCATCTAATTGGTGATTCGCATGAACGGATTAACGAGCTTCCCACTGTCCCTATCTACTATCTAGCGAAACCACAGCCAACGGAAGGGGCTTTGTAGAATCAGCGGGGAAAGAAGACCCTGTTGAGCTTGACTCTAGTCCGACTTTGTGAAGACACATGAAGGGTGTAGCATAGGTGGGAGCGAAAGCGCTATTGAAATACCACTACTTGTATCGTTTCTTTACTTATTCAGTCAAGCGAGGAGAGGGGCGCTGGTTTGTGCGGGAACGGACCGTGGTGAACGAAATATATATATATTGAAGTGAGGATTTAAAGCAGCCATGAGCAGGACGTGACGATTCCCTCGGTGAGCCCAGCACCAGGGCGCTGTGTGCCGGCCCTGCAATTACAGAAGCCACCCTGGATGGCGGAAAATGCCATGGACTGTCCCTGCCTTCCTTTGAGGGATGACCGTTGTCTTCGACCGTTCCAACTTGGCCAGCTGGGTTGTGGACGGTACAGCAAAAGTGAGAGTCTCCCAGGAATGTTATCTGGTCAAAAAAGCACGCTAAAGCCGGATGTGTTGGCCTACGGGTTTCGGCCCAAGGGCGCATAACTTAGACACACCGCAATCTCATCTGGAAAAAAAAACACTCCGGATGAATGCAAAGAAGAAGAAGAAGAAATAATTAACAAGATCTAAATGGTGGGGGAAAAAGTGAATTGCGTGTCCATCACAAGACATTGCATTCAAACCACAGCATCCCCTCTGCCGTGCGTCCACCTTGACGAGGTAGAGGGGCTTGCGCGTTCCAATGACACCAAGAGCTATGCCGACGGTAGCACAGCTACTGGTAGGGTCACTTATGTCGGACAGGTCAAGGGAGAGGGACCAGACGAAGCGACGCACAAACCTGCTGCCTTGTAGGTAGACTGGGGACAGTCAAAGGCTAGGGAAAGCATCCCGAAAAATGCTTGTCGAAATCGGATGTACTGAGCCACAGGCTTGACAAAGCAGTGCAACGTAACTTTATCATTTCATGATGCCACAGATGAAAATTAATCGTTATGGTGCTAATCCCGCGAAGTCCCATCAGGCGGTGATAGTGCCGGGCCCCCTGCCTCGAGGGGGTCCACCCATGACTACTGGTGGTCACCTTCCCCTGTGCTGTGGAGTCAAGGCACAGAGGAGTAGGTTAAGAGCTATTGACCAAACACCCCGGACACTCAACATACTACAGTGGAATGCCGAAGGAGTTTATAACAAGAAAGTCTCCTTAACAAATCGTCTTCATAAAGATAGAATAGATGTGGCATGCATTCAAGAGACACACCTCAACGCCAATCACAAATTCTCAGTCAGAGGATATCAGGCCACACGTTTCGACCGCGAAGGACACAAAGGAGGAGTTCTAATACTTACACGAAATACAATACCTTGCAGCGAAGTATCTGTGATCTCTGACAACCAAACGGAAATTATAGGTGTTGACATAATGATAAAGGACGTGAAAATAAGAATTTACAATCTGTATAGCCCGGCAGATAAGGATCTTACACTCTCAAACATGAAAATAACTGACACAAATTGCATTATTGTCGGAGACTTTAATAGCCGTTCAGAAAGATGGGGATACCCAGATACTGACAGAAGAGGAGATGAAGTGGAGGACTGGGAAATAGACTCAAATCTCCATCTACTCAACAAAGCGGATGACACACCGAGCTTCTACTCCAGAAGATGGATTACCACTTCTACTCCAGACTTAGCTTTCTGCACAGGAGACATCCTCCACAAAATCGATCGCCATGTGCTTGATCAATTAGCAGGTAGTGACCACAGACCAATCAAGCTTGTAATGAATATGGAGTATGTTCCACAGGAGCAAAAGCCTTTGCCCCGCTGGAATTACAAACGAGCAGATTGGGACAGATTTGCCATACTAACAGACAAATATTGTGAAAACATAAATACACGATATGGCAACATGAAGCAAATGGTGGAAAGTCTAAACAGAGCAATAATACAGGCGGCCACTGAGTCTATTCCAAGAGGAGCGAGGAAAAATTACAAACCATACTGGACTGAAGAACTACAAATTTTGGAGGACAAAGTTGAAGATGCCAGGAAGACCGCAGAGAGAGAACAAACAACTGAAGCGAACATCTCTCTCAAAGCCATCTCAGCAAAATATAAAAGAACAGTAAATCAAACAACAAGAGATTGTTGGAGGGAAAAAACAGAAAACCTGAATTTTGACAGGGATGGAAACAAACTATGGAAACTAGTGAAAGCCATGAACAATGAAGGACCTAGAAACAAACAAATAACAATTAAAGAAGGAAATGCCTTGCTTACAGGAAAGAAGGCTGCAAATTCACTAATGGAACACTATGCCAGTGCAAACCACATTGATATTACAACTGAACAGAATAAAGCAATAAAAGATAAACAGATACATCATAGTAATACAGAGACAGCAGCATGAATATATGATGGCAAATCTAACAATGGAAGAAATGGAACAGGCAATGAATACCCTAAAAAAGAAGAAATCACCAGGAAAGGATGGAATCACAAAGAAATGCTAATAGGACTAGGCACTAAGGCAAAAAAGAAACTACTAGCAGTCCTAAAGAAGAGAGGAATAGTCCCACAGGCATGGAAGGAAGCTATACTAATACCAGTACCAAAGAAAGGAAAAGACCTGGAAGAACCAAATGGCTATCGACCTATCAGTCTACTTAGCTGTGTAGGAAAATTAATGGAACGCATTATCAATGGCAGGCTAACATGGCATCTGGAAGAAAACCAACTCTTAACACCACACCAAGCAGGATTCAGAAAGTACAGATCAACTGAAGATCAAATAACCTATATAGCTCAGGAAATAGAGGATGCCTTCCAAGAGAAAAAGCACACACTAGCGGTCTGGATAGATTTAGAAAAAGCATTTGATAAAGTATGGAAGGAAGGACTGAAAGTAAAACTGCAAAAAAATGCATGTTTGTGGGAAAATGTATAAATGGATCAGCCACTACCTTGAGAACAGAACTGCCAGGACAAAAGTACAAGGACAAACCAGCAAAATGATGCTGTTGGAGCAAGGTGTCCCCCAAGGAGGAGTTCTTTCACCAACATTATTCCTAGCATATATAAATGACATCACGGAAAATTTTCCAGCCAGAGTACACACATCCTCCTTTGCAGATGACCTAGCCATATGGACATCTGAAGAATATATTAGTACAGCTAACAGCAGAATACAGCAAGCCCTATTAGCGCTAGAGGACTGGTCAAAATCATGGCTAGTGAAGATAAGTGAGGAGAAAACAACATGCACAGTGTTCTCCCTCTCAAATAAAACTCAGCAACCTAAGCTGGTATTGAATGGAAAAATATTGCGCCATGAAGAAAATCCAAATTATCTAGGAGTCACCTTTGATCGTCGCTTGACATGGAAAACACAGGTTGAGAAAAATCGAACAAGAGCAAGGCAAAGAATGGCAATCATGAAAAAACGTGGGGAGAAGATGAGAAAGTTCTCAAGAAGTTATATACTGGACGGGTGAGGCCAGTACTAGAATATGGCATCGCAGCTTGGGCAACAGCAGCTAAGTCAAACTTTAACAAAATAAGTAGAGTCCAAAATCAAGGAATGCGAATCATAACTGGAAGCCTGAAGACAACGCCTATTAATGAACTAGAAAAGATCACTTGTTTACAACCAATGCAGGATAGAAGAGATAGCAGAGCCCAGCAACAAGCAGAAACATTTAGAAGATTGACAGACCACCCTATGTATAAAAGGATCAATGGTTTTGGAAAGGGAAGACTGAAGCGTAGCAACTTTGTAGAAACTGCAAAACGAAAGATTATTGCAGATCCTATACTTAACATATCAACAGTCAAACCCATTTACAATGCACACAAGTTCCCAGCTTGGAGACGGCAGCAACTGCCTGAGGTGATAGAAAACATTCCTGGTATTGAGAAAAAGAACACTCAGCATGAAAGAAGAGAAATAACCCTAAACTACATAAAAGAACATTACCCAAGCAGCAATTGGACCCATGCATATACAGATGGATCAGCCAAAAATTCAATAGAGAATGGAGGAGGAGGAATTCTACTAAATTTAAAAAATGGAGTGAAAAAAACACATTCAGTGGCAACTGGAAAATTTTCAAGTAACTTCAAAGCGGAGGTAGAGGCTCTGAAAACTGCAGCAGAAATGCTCTTGATGGAGGAAAATAAAGAGAAGCAAATAGCTATCTTCACAGATACAAAGTCAGCTGTCTCAATACTGAAGAGCAATAACAGCACAGAACTAACTGACCTAAAAGCAGCACTCCATGGTCTACGCGAGAAATCCAAAAAAGTTGTAATACAGTGGATCCCATCACATTGCAGTATACCTGAAAATGAAGAGGCTGACAGACTAGCAAAAGAGGGCGGACGACTACCACAGCCTGACATAGACATAACCTATAATGAGGCAAAAAGGTTTATAAAAAGCACTTATAGAACCAAATGGGAAACAGAGCATCCAGGCCACCAGAAGGATGATGCATATTACAAACTCGACCGAAGGAACTTTATTGATTATTGCTCGCCGGATCTTAGGAGGCCTGGTGTTCCTTGCCAGTGAGAGGTCCTGATCGTTCGGGTCCACATCGATTGACGGACGTAGTCGCGGCGATTGGGCAATCTTGAGCATAGCCTACGATGGGTGACGTTGTGGTGTGCTGTTATGATAATTTGGCTGTGTCCAGTGTGTGCCGCATGGTTACACACCCGCTTCACACGCGTGATCCGGGGTTTTGTTTCCGGATCCGGTCAGGGATATGCACTACTGACGAGCTCAAACGAGAGCGAAACTCGAGTATAGTGCTTCCATATTTACGTGATAAGGCCTTAGGTTCATACCAGAATACGATCAGCGTTGTCAGTGGTGGGTTGTGCTCAATATTTAGACTCTGTTATTCCCTCTGATCATTGTTTACATGGTCGGCCTCTTCTTCTGCTTCCATTTGATCTGTACGTCATTGCTTGTTGTCGCCACTGTTAATATTAGCCCAGTGCATGTCAAACGAGTTAAACGAGTCGAGGGATCGAAATCAGCTGCGGTATGAGGCGTCGAACTAACAGAAAACAATGGCAAATGAATGAACTAACATTGTCAAGTAAATCACAAAAAGCCAATACATGATGGGGTTGATTGCAACGTAATGCAAAGGACATGCAGGTAACTTTTCCATCCATCACGTACCATGCCGATAAGCGTGGGCGGTCATGTTATGCCATTCACTCGATCACCAGAGTCGTAGATCAGCTCCGTGTTCCTGTCTCGACCATGCCATGTGGCCAATCCATCCAGGTATTTACTTCTCGGTATTCCCTTGGTCTCTTCCCTTCGATCTTGCCAGTTGTCACCAAGTTCTCCAAGTCATTTCATCTCATGACATGCCCAACAAATTTTGACTGTCTACGTCTAATGTCTCTAATCAGTTTACGATCTTCATTTGTTTCTTGAAGGACTTGTTCATTGGTTTTTCTGTCCGTCCAAGGTATTCTTTGCATTTTCCCAAGAAACCACATTTCCAAAGCCATCAGATGTTTTTCAGCTAGTCTGCTCATTGTCCACGCTTCACATCCATACAAAAGTATAGGTTCTATGTAGCACCTCAACACTATTTTTCTAGTTTCAATTGATATATTTTTATTGGTCAGTATGTTTTTCATCTTGCAAAAGGCTACCTTCGCAATGGCAATTCTTGTTCTAATCTCTTCAAGGCATCTCTCATCAGATGTTATGACTGTTCCAAGATAACTGTACCCATTAACTTCCTTAAGACTATGCCCATTTACTCGTATATCACATTGTGGTATTTCCTTCTTCCCAGTGACGACCATAATCTGTGTCTTCTTACAATTTAATTCTAACCCTAGTTGTTCACTGTGTGCAACAACCGCATCTACTAAATGTTGCAGGTCCTGTTCATTGTCTGCAATAAAAACTGTATCATCTGCATATCTAATGTTACTGATGTATTCTTCCCCCAAGGTTGATTCCTTCCATATCTTCTATATTTCTGAAAATATTTTCACTGTACAGGAAAAAAAAGATAGGGAGACATTACACATCCTTGTCTCACATCTCTTTTAATAGGCTGATATTGACCTACTTCATTATAAATTCTGATGGCAGCTTGTTGTTTCCAATATATGTGTTTTTGCAAATCTAAAGTTTTTTCCATCAATTTGTAGATCTTCAAGCATCCTTATCGTGTTGACATGTCTCACGTTATCGAAAGCCTTTGTGTAGTCAATAAAGCAAAGGTTATAGATCTTTGTTTACTTCTATAGAACGTTCAATTACTGTTCTCAGTATATACACAGCATTTACTGTACCCTTGTCTTCTACAAACACACATTGTTCTTCTCCTATTTCGGGTTGTATTTTCTTCCTAACTCTTTGCATAATAATTCTTAGCAAAATCTTCGTGATGTCGCTCATTATACTGAGTGTTCGATGTTGATCGCATTCCAGGGCTCCTGATTTCTTCGGGATTGCAATAAATATATAATTACATAATTCAGGAGGTATATCTCCAGTATCGCATATTGCGTTCAGCAGTCTGGTGACTTGGTCTATTCCATATTCGTCTAAGTGTCACAGGATAAATTAACTTGTCAGTCGATCGATGACAACCAGGCCCGACATTATTTTGCTAACACAATTGACTCTGTTATGGTGAACAAACTGAGGAAAATACGTCGGTACAGATTCTCTGCACCTGGTCGACAGTGTGTATGAGATCAAAGGGAGTCACGTCGAGTTGTCTACACACAGTCGACAATTTGATGACAGGATGTTGTTCGAGAGGTGTGTATTGGCAACATTTGTCTACAAAACGGGAGTTGGCCGTTGAATGTAATGGACAGATGTCTGCTAGAGGTCAGAAGGATTCTGTAATAGGAGAAAGGTCTCTGGCTTACAGACAACCCGGATATTTGTTGGATGAGACAAAGAACCCCCAGATGAAAAGGAAAATTGACAGCTAATTGACTCTGGTTAGTCTGGAAACAGGAGGACAAAGCCAGATTCTGGACTGATTGGCGTCTGGACTTTCTGGTGACTCACTCAAGCACCCATATAAAACCCAGTGCAGTAAACAGGTGGATGGAGTCGAGGAAAACATTCTGAAGTGTTAGGATTGGGGATAATTCCGAGTTGTGTTATATTAGAGGGACTAGCCTGTCTTAGCCGTGATAGTTATCCGCGGACATAGATCCAATCGGATTGCCTAGTTTCTCGAGTAACAACAGGAATAGACATATGGTAGGCAATTAATTATATCTAACTTAAGAGTATGATTAGGAATAGAGTACAGTACTGTGTGGCGATATAATGTATTATAGGTGCCGTGATATAATGTATTATGATTAGTGATAGAATGTTCTATAAGTGCAGTGCTAGAAAGTATCATAGGAGCGTCGGCACTAGCATTCTATTGTGTGGCTTCAAGTAGCTTGTGTTATATATCATTTTACTCAGGAAGTTGAGGACAATGTAGTGGAATAATAATTAGAGAGATTAAGGATGGTTGAGAGGGAGGAGGGGAATGTGTAATGGTAGGATCTTCCAGTAGGGCATCAGCTGGGTTTCTACCCGTTCCTTTAGTCTTTCCTGGTGTTGCCATGTCTCAGATCATATGATTGAGTTATTTGGCCGTATGACAGAGATCGGATCTCTGTTATAGATCTGAGTGCTGTTATTGGCCTACACTTGCCTAATTCTGGCCAGGACTGAGTTGCCCTCACCATGATGTTATCTGCTCTACAGGTTCCATGTACAGTTCCCCTTGAGTGTTCCACTTGAGTGTGCGATGATTTACTACGAAGAAGCAGGTTCAAAGTTTTATACAAGGAGGGCTCAGCATCTGAAGACAGAGGTTGCTGAGAGGCCGCTACATAGGGCATATACCCAAGTTGGTTTGCGGGAACCTGGCTTCTGCTGAGCAGGACATGTTGACGAGATTGAGGTTTAGCCAAGTGATAGATGTATCAATAAACAGTCAGAACATTGCATAATTTATACTGATACCTAGAACAGTTAGATTGTGGTGTTAATATGAGGAATCTTTAGAACCAGTGACTCTAGATCCATTAAGATTTCTCCACTAACAGTGACAATAGGATTAGAATTTCCTGATTAACAATCCGTTAAATAACCGAGGAAGTTCATAGTGTGAATCAGACTCTAATTAGACAGTGTTTGTCAGGGGTGTCCAAGCATCCTGGTGGTTCCAGAGACAACGGAGGAAGTCTTCACGTGACCGGAGGAGCATCACCTGGGTGAGGCTACTTGTATGGGATACATGGTGCTGGTGTGTCTTCAGCACAGGGATGAGAATGAATATCCTCTTGAACACTGATCTGAGTCTATAGACGATTTAGAATACCCGTCACACATTCTACACCTTATACACACATACACGTCTCCTACATATACTCTTTGCTTTAATAAATTTCTTGTTTTTATTTGTTGAAGCGAGAGTTGTCAAGTAAGTTATGTTGGGGAAGAATGAGAGGGGGCATGATCCAGGGGTGAGTAAGAGTGAGAGGAAGGTGTCTACAGATTGAAGGAGTGTGTGGACGGAGTCTGCTGGATATCTCCAGAATAGAGATATTGAATTAAAACAAATGTGGGTGTTGATTCTCTTCACTCCAGGGACGACACTAAAGTGGTAAAGAAGAACAAGTAACTAATACGACAGTCATTCTTTACACACACACGACATTTATTGGGGGCTCGTAAACGTGATCTTTTTATACAACGGGATCTTTAGACAACGGGATCTTTTAACACGGGATCTTTAGTTAGAGGATGGAGATATCCTATTAGTGAGAATCCAGCTAGAGTGAATGTGGATAGGTGTTAGGACTTATCTTACCTGTTCACACTTCACACGTCTGCATAGGTCTGTGGTCCTGATTCTACTCTTGTCACTGAGTGATTGTGTTGTGTGGTGTTATAGATATATAGATGTATTGAATTTTGTCATTAGCTATATATTGGTTTAGAGATAATCTATACTCTATCTGCTGAGTTACTTCTCTGTAAAATGGCCACTCCTAGATTAACTACGGCGGAACTTAGGACAAAGGGGGAAGAAATGGGATTGCCGGGTTCTGCTCTAACGGATTACATACAGGAATTGGAGAGGGAGTATCGTCAAGCAGAAAGGGAAGATCGGAAGGCCGAGTTGGAATTGAGAAGGATGGAGGCAGAGCAAGCAGCTAAGAAATTGGAAGCAGAACAAGCTGCTAGGCAACTTGAGGCTGAGCAAGCCATGAGAAGGCTGGAAATAGAAGCTAAAAAACTGGAAGCATAGCAAGCTGCTAAGTTACTTGAGGTTGAGCAAGCTGCTAAGCAACGGGAAGCGGAGCAAGAGGCTCAGAAAAGAGAGCATGAGTACCGGATGCGGGAACTCGAGCTTAAGAGGCAATCTAGTGGGGAAACTGAGGGAGCAGTGGGAGGTTCCTCTCTCCCTGGCTCAACACCAGTAAGTGGACATAGCTACCATGCTATGAAGTTCCCTATAGCGATCTACGAGGAGGACAAAGAGAAGATTGACCAGTACCTTCAACGCTTCGAGGCTATGTCAGTTGCTATGGGTCTGGAGCGTGACAAATGGAATCTCAAGCTATCCCAGGGATTACGCGGGACCGGTTACGAGGTTTATTCTCGCCTGCCACCAGGACATGAGAACAATTATGACGAGTTGAAGACGGCTTTGCTGAAACGATTTGAAGTTACGTCACATACCTACCGGAAAAAATTTCGAGGAGTGAAACGAGAACCGGGGGAGTTGTTCGCCGCCTATAGTCTGCGTCTGAAAGCATATCTCCATAAGTGGATGGATTTGGCTGGGTTTGCGCATGACTATGAGAGTCTGGAAGAGCTCACGGTGGTCGACCAGATGCGGAAGCAAATGTCGAAACCTCTCAGGACATTCTTGGGAGAACAAGGGGCGGAACGAATCGACATGGTGACGAAATTGGCAGAACGGTTCGTCGAGGTACATGGGGAGGCAGCAGAGAACATTTCTACAAACACCAAAAGTCAGGAAAAACATAACCTGAAGAAAGCAAAAAGCACAGGAACTAAAAAGGTGGAACCATATGTCAAAACTTCAGAGGAGAGTTCGGAGAAGACGAAGGGGGAAAGCAAGAAAACTTCGAGCTCTACACAAAAACGACCATGGTCGGAGAAGTGGTGTTCGATTTGTAAGTCACCTTCTCACAATACGAGGGATTGCAAATCGAAGGCTAAGAACCCTCACTTCGCGGCATGTCAAGTGACTTCAACGCAGGTGGACACTGACAATGCCAAGGTCGATAAGGATGCTCACCACCAGGAGAGCTCACTCAAGTCCGGCACAAGAAAATCTAGGACAAGGAAATGGTGCAAACACTGCAGGTCGAATACACACAATGCTATTGACTGCAGGGGAAAGTCAGGAGACTCTAAATTCGTCGTGTACCCCGGGAAACCTAAGGTGGAGCCCACCGAACAGGTCGAGGCCGAAGGAGAGACTCCAGACCAGGAAAAACCACCTGTAGTGGAATTGGTAGAGGTTAACGGTCGTCAAGTGGAGTGTTTATACGACACAGGACTGGACGGGGAGGCCGTGATTTCTGCGAATCTGGTACATCCAGAACAATTCACAGGTGAAACCATGGAGATACAGCCTGCACAGAAGAGTGCTGAAGCCATGAAATTGCCCATTGCCAGAGTGGAGATTCGGTCAAGATATGTCACCGGCACCATCAAGGCCGCTGTATTGACCGATCCCAAGTTTCCCGTAATCCTCGGTTGCCGGTATGTCTTTCTGGGAATGCCCAGGGAGCTAATCTATATGGGAGCAATTCAGACTCGCTCTCAGACGAAAACGGATGAGGCAGAAGCCAATGTGACTAACCCACTGCCAGGGGAGTTGCGAACTGCCCAGAGTGAGGATGCTACGTTACGTCCTTGCTACAAAAAGCTGCAGAAAAGTGCTGATCCACCCAAACGGGGGCAGTACTATATGAAGAATAGGATACTCTACAGGAGAGCCGGAAGGGGAGACAACCTACATGGTCAGTTGGTGGTCCCAAAGGCCCACCGTTCCCAGATTCTTCATATGGGGCATACCATCTCATTCAGTGGGCACATGGGTATTGCCGCCACCATGCAGCGAATTTCCTGCCACTACTATTGGCCGGGAATGACAGGTGATGTGCGTCGGTATGTGAAGTCATGCCCTGAGTACCAGAGGGTGGCACCGAAACACTGGACAGCGCCGGTGGTCTTGGGTGAAATGCCCATCATGAACTCTCCTTTCGAGAGGGTAGCCATCGATATTGTGGGTCCACTTTCTAGGACTAGGAAGAGGAACATGTACATACTCACCATGGTGGATTGCTGTACAATGTGGGGTGAAGCCATACCATTGACCACAATTGACTCGAAAAGAGTGGCGGACGCACTGATGGAGGCCTTTACAAGATTAGGCTTTCCTGATCAAATACTGACGGACAATGGGTCCCAGTTTTGCGGAAAACTTATGGAGGAGGTATTTAGGGTATTCCACTCTAACCATAACCATACCAGCCCTTACCACCCTCAAGCCAATGGACAAGTAGAGCGTTTCAACGGCACGTTGATGACAATGCTCAGGAAACTAGCGCAGGAAAAACCTGATAGGTGGGATGAATATATCCCAGCAGCCCTCTTTGCCTATCGGGAAGTTCCTCATGGCTCAACAGGACTACCACCCGCTACGTTGCTGTTTGGTCGTCCAATCAAAGGACCGTTGGAAGCCATGTTGAGGAGTTGGACTGAAGAGGGGACGTCAGAAGAAGTGATCTCTTCTTACAAATATGTGGAGGAACTGAAAGAAAAACTTCACAAAGGATGGACTCTGGCAAATCAAAATTTGAATAAGGCCAGAAAAAGACATGCGGCTTACTACAACCGTAGGTCTAAAGACAGATCTCTAGAGGTGGGAGACAAAGTATTGTTGCTACTCCCAACGGGAAACAACAAACTGGAGATAGGTTGGCAAGGACCATTTCCCGTGGAAAGGGTGATATCCAGAACGAACTATCAGATCCGGATAAGGGGAAAGTCGAAGATTTTCCATATCAATCTCTAGCGGAAATACGAAGAGAGACCAGGAGAAAAAGCAGCTCACCTCCTGGCAATGGCAGTTGCAGTGGAGACAGAAGTGGGAACCAACGAGGGAAGGGAATATCCCCTGGTACACCAGGAAACCTACAAGGATGTACAGGTGAACCCTGATCTGACTTCCAAAGAGAGGGAAAAGATAACCCAGGTTCTCGAGTCTCATAAGGAGATCCTGACTGATAAACCAGGACGAACGAGGTTGGTGGAGTTCGAGATGACTTTGACCACTCAAGAGCCTGTTCGCCAAAAGGTTTACCCAGTGCCATTCTCTAAAGAAAAGGCCCTGGAGGAGGAAATACAGAAACTGTTGGAGGATGACGTGATTGCACCATCCACATCCCCATACAATGCGGGGGTAGTTTTGTTACGAAAACCAAGTGGAGAACACCGGTTGTGTATAGACTACCGACTTCTGAACAGTCATACACAATTTCAGGTGGAACCTTTGCCGAATCCAACCCAGTTATTCGCGAGGCTCCATAAGGCAAATGGACACCTAGTGTGTTTACTCGCATGATAAGGACTTTACTAGATCCTTTAAAGGATCCGTCCATCATCTCATTCATGGATGATATTCTGATTTCCAGTACAGTTTGGATGACCATTTACAATCCTTGGAAAGTGTTTTCAATAGGCTCAGGGAAGCAGGGCTTACAGCTCGCCCAACCAAGTGCATGATCGGTTACCAGACTCTGGAATTTCTAGGTCACACCATCACTCCAGGACACATTGTCCCAGAGGAAAAGAACCTAGAGAAAATCAGAACTGCTCCAAGGCCAAAAACGAAGAAGGATGTGCGATCGTTTCTCTCGTTGTGTGGGTTCTACCACAAATTTATCCCACATTTCACTGAACTGGGAGCTCCATTAACAGAAACCTTGAAAAAGGGATTCCCAGACCAAATAGTTTGGACACCAGAATGTGAGACTGCCTACAGTCAGTTGAAGGAGGCCTTGGTCAGCAAACCTGTGTTACAGCTCCCGGACCTTTCCAAACCATTGGTGTTGAGAACGGATGCAAGTGGGATTGGGATTGGGGCAGCTTTGTTACAGGAAGGAAAAGACGATGCTTCAGTTTTGAAACCAGTGGCATACGCAAGCAAGAAACTTCTCCCGGCTTGAGAAGAATTATTCGACCGTTGAGAGAGAGTGTTTGGCTCCCGTATGGGCCGTACACAAATTCCAGCCTTATTTGTATGGAGTTCAGTTTCGAGTTCAATCGGATCATCAACCCTTGATGTTCCTGGCCACTTCTCAGAAGCTCAACGCCCGTTTGATGCGGTGGTCGTTGCTACTTCAGCCATACCACTTTACAGTGGAGTATATACCTGGGAAGGAAAATGTTGGAGCTGATTTCCTGTCTAGACATCCAGCTCCTGAAGAAGAGGAATAGGTCATCTGGATCGAACCTCCAAGAAGAAAGAGTTGTTGCGGACTACTCTCTTAGGAGGGGGCCTATGTCACAGGATAAATTAACTTGTCAGTCGATCGATGACAACCAGGCCCGACATTATTTTGCTAACACAATTGACTCTGTTATGGTGAACAAACTGAGGAAAATACGTCGGTACAGATTCTCTGCACCTGGTCGACAGTGTGTATGAGATCAAAGGGAGTCACGTCGAGTTGTCTACACACAGTCGACAATTTGATGACAGGATGTTGTTCGAGAGGTGTGTATTGGCAACATTTGTCTACAAAACGGGAGTTGGCCGTTGAATGTAATGGACAGATGTCTGCTAGAGGTCAGAAGGATTCTGTAAGAGGAGAAAGGTCTCTGGCTTACAGACAACCCGGATATTTGTTGGATGAGACAAAGAACCCCCAGATGAAAAGGAAAATTGACAGCTAATTGACTCTGGTTAGTCTGGAAACAGGAGGACAAAGCCAGATTATGGACTGATTGGCGTCTGGACTTTCTGGTGACTCACTCAAGCAACCATATAAAACCCAGTGCAGTAAACAGGTGGATGGAGTCGAGGAAAACATTCTGAAGTGTTAGGATTAGGGATAATTCCGAGTTGTGTTATATTAGAGGGACTAGCCTGTCTTAGCCGTGATAGTTATCCGCGGACATAGATCCAATCGGATTGCCTAGTTTCTCGAGTAACAACAGGAATAGACATATGGTAGGCAATTAATTATATCTAACTTAAGAGTATGATTAGGAATAGAGTACAGTACTGTGTGGCGGTATAATGTATTATAGGTGCCGTGATATAATGTATTATGATTAGTGATAGAATGTTCTATAAGTGCAGTGCTAGAAAGTATCATAGGAGCGTCGGCACTAGCATTCTATTGTGTGGCTTCAAGTAGCTTGTGTTATATATCATTTTACTCAGGAAGTTGAGGACAATGTAGTGGAATAATAATTAGAGAGATTAAGGATGGTTGAGAGGGAGGAGGGGAATGTGTAATGGTAGGATCTTCCAGTAGGGCATCTGCTGGGTTTCTACCCGTTCCTTTAGTCTTTCCTGGTGTTGCCATGTCTCAGATCATATGATTGAGTTATTTGGCCGTATGACAGAGATCGGATCTCTGTTATAGATCTGAGTGCTGTTATTGGCCTACACTTGCCTAATTCTGGCCAGGACTGAGTTGCCCTCACCATGATGTTATCTGCTCTACAGGTTCCATGTACAGTTCCCCTAGAGTGTTCCACTTGAGTGTGCGATTATTTACTACGAAGAAGCAGGTTCAAAGTTTTATACAAGGAGGGCTCAGCATCTGACGACAGAGGTTGCTGAGAGGCCGCTACATAGGGCATATACCCAAGTTGGTTTGCGGGAACCTGGCTTCTGCTGAGCAGGACATGTTGACGAGATTGAGGTTTAGCCAAGTGATAGATGTATCAATAAACAGTCAGAACATTGCATAATTTATACTGATACCCAGAACAGTTAGATTGTGGTGTTAATATGAGGAATCTTTAGAACCAGTGACTCTAGATCCATTAAGATTTCTCCACTAACAGTGACAATAGGATTAGAATTTCCTGATTAACAATCCGTTAAATCAGACTCTAATTAGACAGTGTTTGTCAGGGGTGTCCAAGCATCCTGGTGGTTCCAGAGACAACGGAGGAAGTCTTCACGTGACCAGAGGAGCATCACCTGGGTGAGGCTACTTGTATGGGATACATGGTGCTGGTGTGTCTTCAGCACAGGGATGAGAATGAATATCCTCTTGAACACTGATCTGAGTCTATAGACGATTTAGAATACCCGTCACACATTCTACACCTTATACACACATACACGTCTCCTACATATACTCTTTGCTTTAATAAATTTCTTGTTTTTATTTGTTGAAGCGAGAGTTGTCAAGTATGTTATTGTCAGAGTCCAGAAAGGAGACAGAGATGCAGTGACATCGTTACGCCCGCCAGGCGACTTAGCTCCCAGAAGGGACGCCGTAACTTCGTTACGCCGCCAGGCGAATAGTGGTTACCGGCCTGCAAGACTGCTGGCTGACAAGCGACCAGCGGTCAAGCAAGGACGACGCTAAACGCACGCATGCCTCGTGACGTCACCTGAGGTGAGAGGCGAGTTGCGAGTTAGCGGCAGAGAGTTTGGGGACTTCGACTCGGACAGACGTGTGAAGAGAGAAAGGCGTTGTGTGGTATCTGTGCTGAGAGTCGAGTGTCTGGACATCTTGAGAGTGAGACGATGTGAGCTGTATTGTGTAAGTGTATATTGAAACATCCAGTATATATCTTGTTGTGAACATCGTTCCATATTTAATGTGTGAATAAATCCATTGAACGATGTGTCGTTGAGTCTTACGTCAAATCACGTTGTATTTGTACTGTCTCACACTGTTAGGTTAGCGAGCCAAGTTTAAGACCCTGACATGTGTGGATGTGGTGGCATTCGTCCGGCTTTGATATGAACGTGTTTTAGTGATTAACGATTTAAAACTAGAGTTTGTAAACGTGAAATTTTTGTCAAACTTTATAGTACATGTAAATGTGATCGTGGAAGGCTCATGTTCATTATTAACTACATTGTTTAAACATGTGTAAGACTATTTGTAAACGTACAATACATACATATTGTTAGATTCTGTAAGCGTGTAAAACATTTGTGATTTGTGAAACTTGTCACCGTTTTGACCTTGTCGACATTGTGATCTTGTCGCCATTTTGACCTTGTCGCCATCTTGTAAACTTGATGTCTATGTCCTTACTGAATGTTATCTTGATGTAAGTGATGTGTCATCAATGGTGTAAAGTGTTAACATAAGTATAGATTGTCTTTGTGCATTGAGTTGTGGAAAGCAGAAAGTTTTGGAAAGAAAGTAACTTGTTTTGAAAAAAAAAAAATTGTTGACAGACAAACTTACGACCTACAACTACACTCAACGCCATACAAACCTAATCAATACTTAGTGACAAGCAGGCACACACCAACAAATAGACATTAATTTATTTCTCTCCAAAAACAAAGCAGGTTTTTCCGTACCATCCGAAACCTTGCCGTAGAGGTCATTCGTGGTTTTGAAGTAACGACCCTACAGTTTCTAGCCCGATTTCCAACCATTCTTCACCGCATCCAGGGCACTTGAGTATATTTTTTTTCTTTTCACATACTTGAACGATGCAATTTTAGGCACGCATCGTCAATAGAAATCAATTGTAAATTGTTCATTACTAACCACTTATAACATATTTTGTGTGGCTGGTATTTCATTGACATTATCCATCATGTCTTCATTATTTGATTTCATTGATATGGGGATAAAATACAGTTACATGGTGATGAATTAACACAGTGGAGTGAACAGAAATACGCCGAATACCTACTAGTACAGGAAAAAGCTAATGAACGCGATGAACGAGCAGCTGAAAGAGCTGCCAAGCAAGTAGAGGCAGAAACAGCCTTAAAACATGCAGAAGCTGAAAGGGCTGCCAAGCAAGTAGAGGCAGAAACAGCCTTAAAGCAAGCCGAATTAGAACTGGCTGCAAAGACAAAGCAAGCCGAAATAGATAGTGAGCTTAAGAAAGCAGAAATAGCAGCTCAGAGTAAGAGAGAAGAACTGGAGTTACAGTTGAAAATGAAACAACTGGACACTGAGACTGCGATTAACAAAGAGTCTAAGAAATCTGAGAGACTGGAAAAAGAAAACCAGTACAAGAAATATCAAGGTATTGTACGTAATTATACCTCGGGTGACTGTTTCGCAGCCTTTACCCAAAATTTTGAAACACTAATGGAACATTATCAGGTTCCACTGTCTGAATGGAACATTGTGTACATGAGGAGTTTGTCAGGGGAACCTCTTAAAGTAATTGAAACCATCCCCAAAGACCTCAGAAAAGATTACCATTATCTAAAATCTAAGATTATGGCACATTTTATGTTAGATGAGGCAGGTTACAGAGAACAATTCAGTAAGTTGAGCCCAAAACCGACTCAAACGTTCTCTGATTACCTCTGCTTAGTCCGAGATATATTCACCAAATGGACTTCAGCAGCTAAAATTGAAAACAAAATTATCAGAGATTAGAAGATCTAATCATTAGAGACAAAATTGTATCATCCATTCCTTCAGCATTTTCCAAATTTTTGTTAGAGAATGAATGCACTAGTGTGGATGAGATTGAAAGACGTGGTTCGGCGTACTACACAGCCAACAAACATTGCTTTGCCACTGAAGCTACTGACATTAACTTTGTAGCAGCGGCTAACTATGACAAACCCTATAGTAGGCAGAAACCTCATAGACCTACTTCTGAGAAGTTATATCATTGCAATTATTGTAAATATTCTCATCATCAGACTGAGATGTGTGATAAAAACCCTGGCTATAATACTTACCTACTAAACATGGTAAACAGACAAGATAAGGAGCGTAAATCCTTCAAAAGTTTGCGTAAATGTTTCCTCTGTAAGGCGTACGGACACCATCGGAAAGATTGTAAGGGCAGGCATATGACCAACAAAGCAAATGCCGCCTTGTTTGATAGCTCCGCGTCTGATGAAGAAGAGCCAGAGAAACATCCTGTAAAACTCAGCACAGGCTTTTGACATATTCAGCGCAAACAAATGCTCTGTTTGTAACACCTTTTATGAAGATGGGATTTTAACATGCGGTCATGCCATCCCTATTGCCAATGAAGAAGCTAATTTAGTAGTAGATTCAAAAGGCAGAATAAACATCCATCACGGATATGTAAATGGCAAATCTGCTACAGTCCTTCGCGACACAGGCAGTTCACTCATTGGTCTGAAAAGAACATTCATAATGCCTACAGACTATACAGGCAGGCACGTAACATGCAGAACATTCTCAGGCAATATTGAGAAATACCCATTAGCATGGGCATATATTGAAACACCTTTCCTCACTGGGAAAGTAAAGTGCGCTGTGTTAACAAACCCAGTGTGTGATTTAATTATTGGAAATTTACCTGAGGTGAATGATAAACCTCATGACATAACATCTCTGTGTATTGATGATAACATAACATCAACATCAAATGTCATCATTGAAAATGTCACACCACCTATTGATTGTATGGTAGCTAATGTAGCACTAAGTTCTCATAACATCATTGATACCATTGTTCCATCATCATCTGATATCATGGAATGTGTGAACGCAGTAACTAGAGCTACTGCTAGAGTGCAAGATGAAAGTAAGCAAACTGAGGCTATACAATCACTCAGCCCAGTAACACTACCTACAAACACTATGAAGGAAACATTTGTAACAGCACAAAAAGCTGATCCTTCATTGTCAAAATACTTTAATCTGATCGGCCAAAAGCCAAAGGTAACCAAGAATGCAAAATGGCATTTTGCTGTGAAAAATGATATACTCACCAGGTATTACACCAAAGGTGACAACACCACAGAGCAAACTGTTTTGCCAACAAATTATCGCAAGCAAGCCTTACATCTTGCCCACGATATACCTCTTGCAGGGCACATGGCATACGTTAAGACCAGATCTAGATTATTGACACAGTTTCATTGGCCCAAATTTTGCAGTGACATTAAAGCATATTGCAGAAGTTGTGACACCTGCCAGAAACTGGTAAAAAAAGATAAACACCCACAGGCAAAGTTACAAGTCACTGACTTAGCCAGTCGACCTTTTGAAAAACTATCTGTTGACATAGTGGGCCCTCTCAATCATACAACAACTAGAGGGAATAAATTTATTCTAACTGTTATTGATCAATGTAGTCGCTGGCCAGAAGCGATTCCGCTAAAGAACATAACTGCCAATGACATAATGGAAGTGTTCTTCCACATTTTTTCTAGGATGGGTTTTCCAGATACTATCCAATCTGATAGGGGCACTCAGTTTATTGCCGCATCTACTCAGGCTTTCACCAAAATGTTGGGAGTGAAGCAATGTTTCAATTCCCCGTACCATCCTCACAGTAGCGGAGTAATAGAAAAATTTAACGGGGATCTAAAGCATATGCTTGCAAAAGTAACACAAGAGCACCCCAATAACTGGGATTTATATCTACCAGCTATTCTTTTTGCTTATCGCGAGGTACCAAATGCTAGTACCGGTTTCTCTCCTTTTGAACTTATCTATGGTGCCAAACCACGCGGCCCATTGACCATTTATCACCAAATGTTAACTGACTCTACTCCAGTACTTAAACCCATATCATCATACGTATATGTTACATCATTGCGTGAAAGAATCATCAAATCATGTATTATTGCAAAGAATGCACTAAAACTATCTGGTGCTACTTATAGACAGTATGCTGACAAAGGTAACAGGACAATAACGTTGACACCTGGACAGGACGTTCTTCTTCTACTACCTAGTGACAGACATTTACTGACTGATTCTTGGCAGGGACCTTTCAAAGTGACGAGACAGATCTCACCTGTAGACTACGAAATCCTAATAAAAAACAAACACAAAATATATCACATAAATATGCCAAGACCATACCACAACAGAGACAACGAACAAGACGATACGACAGCGTGTACAGTGATAATAGATCACGAAGATGACGATGCTAGTGACGAGATTCCAACACCTACATTAGACACGACAAGCTGCTTGAAGGATATCAAAATCAATCCAAAATTAAATCAAGCAGAGACAAACAGTTGCAAACAGCTTATACAGCAGTACAACACCATCTTTTCCAACAACCCAGGACAAACAGAATTAGTAAAGCATCACATCACACTCACATCAAACACACCCATAAAATGCAGACCATACACCATCCCATTACACTACAAGGAACATTTACACAAAGAAATAATCAACTTAGAGAAAAACAACATCATAAGACGATCCCAGTCAGACTTCTCATCGCCAATGGTGATAATACGGGAAAAGGACAATACAATAAGACTGTGCATCGACTATAGGAAGCTAAATAAAATTACTGTTCTTGATTTGGAGCCAATGGCAAACACTGACGATCTTCTGACAGAACTGACAGACGCTAGGTTCTTTTCGACGTTAGATATGACTAAAGGATATTATCAGATAGAAGTAGACGAACAGAGCAGACATCTGACAGCATTTGCCACACCGTGGGGACTGTACGAATGGTGCAAACTTCCATTTGGGCTTGTTAATGCCCCTGCCACCTTCGTTCGTATGACACGACTTCTTCTTGTAGACATTCCTAACATAATTTGTTATATAGACGACATCTGTGTTCACACAGAGACAATGACAGAGCACATTAAGACGTTAGGACAGACATTTGAACGTATTAGACAGCACGGACTGACTGTAAAGCCTGCGAAAGTAGACATAGCCTACCAGGAAATAACTTTCTTGGGGTACAAAATATCCAATGGCTTTGTCATGACAGACGATAAAATTGTGTCCAAAATATTAAAACTATCACTTCAGACTACTAAGAAACAAGTCAGAAGTCTTTTGGGATTGATAAATTACTACAGGCAGTTCATTCCTGATTTTTCCGAACTGACCGAAGTGTTTACTAATTTACTAACCAAAGACAAACCAGAGAAAATTGTACACAATGAATGCCTAAAAATTGCATTTAATAAAGTGCTTGCATATTTTTCTGATAACAGCGTAAACAATCTAATCCTGAAATTGCCCAACCTCCGTTTACCTTTCAGATTACGTACAGATGCTAGCTCCGTGGCGATTGGAGCAGTCTTGTTGCAGGAGTACAACAACATACTCCATCCCGTTTACTTCGTATCCAGAAAATTAAAAGCCAGAGAACGGGCTTGGTCCATTCCGCAGTTGGAAGCCCTAGCTTTAGTGGTAGGTATAACCAAATTATCCAGATTTCTTCTAGGACGTCACTTCATCGTGGAGTCTGACAGCAGCCCGTTGCGTTTTATAAATTCAGGAGTACCCTCAAATCATATGGTAGCACGCTGGTCTTTGAAACTTCAAGATTATAGCTTTGAGGTTCGACATATTCCAGGCAGAACCAACTCAATTGCCGATCTTTTGTCCCGTGGTCCGACCGACCCAGTAAGCACCAATGTCTGAGTGCAGTGTGTGCAAATACACTCAGACCGACACAGCCATTATTGAGTGAATAATTTTTTTTTTACTATTCACAAAAAGCTGTGCATTGTCTATAATGTGATGTGATAGGGGTTATCCCGATTATAAATAGTGTTCTTATTTTACTAGTTCATGTAGTGATTGTCGTGTATAATTGTGTAGTGTGTGGTAGAAAGCGAACTTTATTAATTGTATATACCAAGAACAATAACAGTGTCACATTCGCGAAAGTACTTACCTTGAGCGAACTATCCAAGTTGACAGTGACATCTGCGTGTGGATCATTCTATTTTAATGACGAGTACGAATGTGTAAACTGAACATTGACAACTACTCCACTGCAGTGAACCGAAATCCATAATGTTCGGTAGTGAAACATCCAACTTGAACATTCAATCGTAATCCAGAAGGTTTTGTGAAACATCGAACATACGAACTGTGAGAAAGGCACTTTCCGTAACTACATCAAACCGGAACAAGTGTGTTCTACAAGCTTCTACATCAGCTGATTTAATGTTCGTGTGTACTTCCGGATTAGTTAGGAATTTAGAGTAAAAGTAGCAGACGACAAATAAAAGTTCATATATCTATGACGATTCTAAAATGTTTAGGAATCTATAAAATGTAATACACGAATTGTGTGTTTATTTATTTATGTAGTGTAATCTTAGAATCATATCTTGATTAATGTATTCATATTACCGACTTTTTCTCGTTAATATGAAGAAACGTCAAGCGATGACGCTAAGAAATAATAGAATTATTGTAAATTATTGTATTTCATGAATGTTAAAATTATTTCCCTTTCATTTGTGTGTTATTACATCCTTACACAAAGGGCCATAATTTGAAATGTATTCATTAATGTGTTGCGTATAAATAGGCATGCTGTTGCCAGATTGTCAACACTACAGGTAGACATCTAATGAGTATGGCAAAGGGTGCCAACGTTGCAGACCAACACGAGAGCTACTGACCAAATAAGGGCAGGGTTTGAGCGTTTTATACGACTTATAAAAGTCGTATATCAGTCTGGCTAGATGGTTTTTGTTTCAAGAACCATATTATTATTTTATTTTCAAATTGCTGCGAGGTAGATGCGTGAAGCTGGATACTACTGATCTGACTGGGTCGCTAATGCAATTGAGGTAGTCAGCCATCAAGAGGATGAAACCTGACAAGTGTTAAAGGTTGAACACCACATGTCGTTGATTGCAATGTACATTTCTTATATATTTCTATGGCATATGTGTATTTATTTGCATGTGTATATAACAACAAAAGGGTAGACTCTGACAAGGTTTAAATATTAACCCATTATGTATATATATATATATGAGACATGAAAGATGACATCTTTCATGAAGTTGCCGGGGGAGCGTGTCAGAGTCCAGAAAGGAGACAGAGATGCAGTGACATCGTTACGCCCGCCAGGCGACTTAGCTCCCAGAAGGGACGCCGTAACTTCGTTACGCCGCCAGGCGAATAGTGGTTACCGGCCTGCAAGACTGCTGGCTGACAAGCGACCAGCGGTCAAGCAAGGACGACGCTAAACGCACGCATGCCTCGTGACGTCACCTGAGGTGAGAGGCGAGTTGCGAGTTAGCGGCAGAGAGCTTGGGGACTTCGACTCGGACAGACGTGTGAAGAGAGAAAGGCGTTGTGTGGTATCTGTGCTGAGAGTCGAGTGTCTGGACATCTTGAGAGTGAGACGATGTGAGCTGTATTGTGTAAGTGTATATTGAAACATCCAGTATATATCTTGTTGTGAACATCGTTCCGTATTTAATGTGTGAATAAATCCATTGAACGATGTGTCGTTGAGTCTTACGTCAAATCACGTTGTATTTGTACTGTCTCACACTGTTAGGTTAGCGAGCCAAGTTTAAGACCCAGACAGTTATGTTGGGGAGGAATGAGAGGGGGCATGATCCAGGGGTGAGTAAGAGTGAGAGGAAGGTGTCTACAGATTGAAGGAGTGTGTGGACGGGGTCTGCTGGATATCTCCAGAATAGAGATATTGAATTAAAACAAATGTGGGTGTTGATTCTCTTCACTCCAGGGACGACACTAAAGTGGTAAAGAAGAACAAGTAACTAATACGACAGTAATTCTTTACACACACACGACACTAAGGCAGGGGTCACCAAACTACGGCCCACGGGCCGGGTCCGGCCCGCGACGTCATTTCATCCGGCCCGCCGACGGTACTCGAACTTGCTTGATATAACGTATGGAACACGAGACGTTGTTATACAATTTAAATGTGAATATTATATTTAGAATAATAGGAGATCTTCACACGTGCGGCGATCCCATGGCTTATTTAAAACACGTTACCGTGGTTTCCATGGCACAACACACACACACACACACACACACACACACACACACACACACACACACATACATCTTTCCCTCAGCCGCTACACGCTGCGGGATTTACTGAGGAGGTTGATCCGAGCACTTATGGACTGAATGGTTCGATGTGCAATGAGGATGATCTGTCGACTAACTAACTAACTAACTAACTAACTAACTAACTAACTAATTAACTAATTAACTAACTAACTAACTAATTAACTAACTAACTAACTACTAACTAACTAACCTCATGGCCGCTATGTGTCTTACATTTACTATTTTCAATTATAAATTATTGTATCGAGATTTTCTTTTTCATTGTAATGTTTCCTCATTTCCTACCATCTAGGTGTTTTCCCGGCTCGTGGTAGAGCCGCATACACTCTGACGTTACCATGGTTTCCATGGCACAACACACACACACACACACACACACACACACACACACACACACACACACACACACATCTTTCCCTCCCCAGATGCGTCCGTCTATTAACACAGGTCCGATGCTCCAGAAATATTTACTTCTTTTTGCCAGTCATCCATTGTATAGGTATGTAACAATGATTTATTTGTTTGACAGTGATAGGTAAGTGAACTACAAGTGTGAATAGAGGCAATAAAGTAGCAAACATAGCATAAAAATGTCATAGAATCCTCGTGTTATTACGAAAATATTATTCCCAGCTCAGAAGAATTACCCGGTCAAGGTGTTAATCGAGCTGGTGTCAGGATCTTGTATTCAGCAAGTACTCAGGCTCGTGTTCTTTGTTGACAAGTGCGATACAAAACACAGTCACAGAATAACTTGACGTGACACACTACAACTACAATTCCAAACACTTTATTCACACTGCTCACTCATCACAATCATTACATGCATCGTGCATTTACAATAATATAATCAATAGATCTACAAATGCAATTCAACTTACAGTCCTACAACCCAGGCGGACAGTCTCCTAATACTCACACCGGCTTTCTATCTATTCGCGTTCAAACACACAATTCGCACAAGCTCCATTCAAACCGTCTGTCCAGTGCCACAGTCCCCAGCCGTCTGTCGCTAACTCACCGTGAGTTTCCGCTTAGCGGGATTGTGTCCCAGCGTGGACTTCATGTCCCACGCTTGCACTAACTGACCATCGCTGGCACAGCGTGGTTAGCGTCGTTCACTGTTGGGCCGTACTTGCCAGGCTCCGTCGAAGACGACGCGGTTGAACTGGCGGGGAGATTATGACACTGGTCCCGTGTTTTCAATCTTTCTGCTGAAGCAGATCCTTACGCAAATGTTTACTTTTCTCAAGGAACTCTGTGTGCTGATCCTAGTGTCTGTCCTTTATGTAATAAACCAGATGGGCAGAAATGTTACATTTAGGCGATTTCGGTCTGTTTCGGCGGAACACCTGGCTGTACTCGCGGAACCCCGGTTGAAAAACGCTTTCATGGAAAAGACGTTTTCATGGAAGTGCAACATTGTTTGCAAGACTATAACCTTCAGTGAAATTAGCTTCGAGGTGTTACAGTTGATGAATGAAAAAACATGGCTGGAGTGAGGAAGATCTGATGGGTCAGATCAGGGTCAGTTGGAAGATTTGCAAATTCTGGGCGCTCAGTTCATACACTGCACCAAATATCAGCAAACACTCTCTGGGAAAGACTTTTCTTGTGTATATTTCTTGTGTTGTGTCTTGTTGTTTCTGATGTGAACTTTATTCCGGGACATAAACTCAGTCACCGTCAGTTCCAGGATTTTCTTGAAGAAATTGATTCTGAATTCTTTGATAACTTTTTAAAGTAAATAAATATGTTGGTTGTCTTTCTTTTATTTTTTATGCATTGCACGCCACTCACCCATGATTAACTTACTTTTTCGTCTTTTTCCCGAGCTTTCTTTCTGGCTTGCAAGTATTGTTACGTTAGTTGCATATCCTTTACAGGACGTTTGCAGTCAACACCAGCTTATTTTTTGTTGTTGCTTTTGTTGATGTTTTGACAAGTTTACGTTCAATAGTTTGCCGTTGCTTTCTGAACGACCGACACCCATACCATAGCGTAGAAAACTAGCGCAACGCTGCCTGCTGCCAAATCCTGCGCAGCTGTGTTTCGAACTCGGGTATACAGGATTACGAACCGCGTCCGTAAGACCTTTGTCACGGAGACCGGCGCAAGTATTGTACAGAATGACTATCTGGCCCGCGCTCGTCATTTTGTCAGTTATCCGGCCCGCCGTGAAAAAAGTTTGGTGACCCCTGGTGTTAACATCTCCAATAAGTGTTTAGAGAGTTGAGAATACCAGTAGTAGAGTTAAGACAGAGTCTAGTAGGGAGACACCAGACAGGAGAGACACCAGCGCTATAAATAGCTTCACAAGGGGACACACTTGTGTCAACCAAGGGAACGTGAGTACAGTTGAGCGAGGGCTTCCCCAAGACATTGGGAAGCTTGCCTCTACGAGTAACCGTGGAGTACCCGGTTACTCAAGTTAACGGGCCAGCGTGCTGGGACACTATGCACGCAAGACTCGCTAATGCACGGAGGATACAGCGTCCGTGTTTGAACACGCAATGTGTAGCGTGAGGACAGACGGGACTGAATCGACTAGAGAGTAGACGTATTCCTTACGAATGCTATAAGTTTCTAGACAATAGTTAATATTAGGCTTTAGATTCAGTTAGTGATTAATAAGTATCATTCTCACCACTTCATTACATCTATGTAACGTACCATGTCGTTTAATGTTAATGAAGTATGCCGCTCGCAGAGCTTGTGAATTACCAGCTCTAAATAAATTGCATTCCTTTTGCAAATGGCACGAGTTGTTATTTCGTGCGGTGCAAAAGTAGGGGAGTCCTGAAAGACCTGTCGCAAGCAAGTTGCTGACAGGCAGGACCCCAATTGGTGTCAGAAGTCCCTGAACCAACGTCACCAGACAATTGGTATCAGAAATTGCTGAACCAACGTCAACAAGCACCATTCGACATTATTTCTTTGTGAAATTATCTAATACTAATGTAAATTATTTTGCATACAATGGCAAATAATTGTGTTTTGTGAGTAACGTGAGTGATTAACATCATTACTACGTGATAATTAAGATCATACCATTTGTGGAGCTTGAACCACAATGAAGGAAGTTTAAATTACAAATTGTGCAATTCTACGAAAATTTAAGAAAGTGTGTTATTCTATTGAAAGTAAGGAAAATGTATACAAATATCAATCATCAATTTAAATCATCAAGTAAACCACCATGTACATTTCATTTTGTGTGATACAGCCATCAATGTCACCATTCATCATATTCAGTTAAATATTTGTGCAAAATAAGTTTTTTTTTGTACAAAGCATAGATTAGCTACTGAACGGAAGCCTTAGAACGTAGTTATACCAAACAAGTTAGAAAGTGAAGACAAGACGACATTGACTGTCATATGACGAATCGTCTTACGAATCATGACAATCATTCAGACTATCATAATATTCATTCATTAACATCATTTATCATTATCTAAATCACATTTTTCATTCATCAGCCGCATGAAATATAAACATGTATTTACAACTGTCACGAATTGGCAGCCTTTACTTCCCAGAACAATTTTCGGTTCACTGGTGATGGGCCATGTAGAGGATCAACAGACGAACAAAACTGTTTTCTCTATATTCAAGGCTATACTGTCTTGACGTAAGCTTGCAAAACCTGCAAGTAAACAAACCACCAGGAATGGCTTTCTATTTGGGAAGTTAATTTGACACCAGTACCAGTCACCCCCATTTGTTATCAATCCAGCCAGACGGGAGGGCAGACTCAGGGGACGGAATAGTAATTAAAACCAACCAGCCATGACGTAAGCTTGCAGATGGCAAGTAAAATGGCAACTAGATAATTAGTATACACCTTGGGAAACTGCTGACCCAGACATGCTGAATCAACAATGAACTGGGCCATGGACTGTGTAATTAAAACCGACCAGGCATGACACCTGATAAGAATAGCTAGGAAATCGCCTAACCGCGATGGATGACCCCATCTGGTAGAGACTAGAGGCGCAAGGTGTGAAATCACTGATAAGACTTAGTGGGCTAATAATTGTCAGGCCCACAGGTGTGATGGCCAATTGCAGTGATAAGTGCAATTACCGTCCGGTGGAGATAAGAAGAATTTATGAGGGGAATGCCAGGAGATAATATGGTCTGCTTGACTCAGCTTAAATAAGGGTCCCTAGCCTGTTTTATGTTAGATTAAGTTTGACTTCAGAACAGGTAGGAACTATCTCAATGTCTGTAGTCATATGCATGATTTTTATGTTGGCTTCTAGGAATTATTTCTTAGTAACTAGTCCCTTAGTAAGTCTCTTAGTTTCTTAGGATGGATGGACCGATTTTCAGTCTATATCTGATCTAGGTTATTGCAAGAACTATCATTGTCATAGGTTACTTGAGTGTTCTTTCTGAGTTCTGTGTTCAATATCATTGTGCTGTAAGTGCTACTCTTCTGAGAAGTAGAAACTTCTGGAAGGCAGGTCTTGTCTAGATATACTTGAGGTGTCGTAGCAGATGCTTGCCATCTCTTTCTAAACTAGACTAGTTGCTTTTTGGTGTGTGCATTTGTTGTATAGAATATAGTCAACTGACTATTTATTTAATTCTTACAACAGCAGGTGATTAAACCGGGCAGCTCAGCAAATATAGCTGGTCTGTGTGGTAACTTCAATTAGACCTGTTGTATATCTCATTTTGTAGCTATACAATATTAGTACTCATTAATAATGACTGATGCTATTATATTGAAGTATCATTATATGTCCATCTTGAAGTAATATAATGTTTACGGATATGTTGGATGTATGTATGTGTAATTTCATAAACTAACTAGTGCATTATGCTATGATGTTAAAGTATCATAATATGTCTAGTTTAATCAATATGTTTATGTGTATTGGATGTTTGATATATTGATTTGTCATATGCAAACCTACCAATATGAAGTGTTATGCTAGTGTCTGCGCATTGGCACATTGGCCAATGATTGTGTTGGAAGCAGAGGTGTAATGGTACAGACATTACCCACAATTGGTAGTATAGGGTATATGGTGCTAAACTTTCTCAGTGTATTGTGGGCGTGCGTCCACGGTAATGCATGGAAACCTGGCACAGCTACTGGTCACGGCTTGCAAGCCCGGATGATCAGGCATTGTTATAATACCCTTACCGACCCTGTGAGCTGCTAAACTAACATTGGACGGAGCGGCTGTACGACACAGAATTTCTGTATTAGCGACATGGACATGGGGCGGCAGAAATGTAATCATTACAGGCGTGTGAGACAATTGAAAAGCCCGTCCCAGACTAAAGACAGTAGGGAGAAGGAGGATGGTGAACGCAGTAGAGCTGGAAGATAAACTTGGCCAGACTGGTCATTGTATATGTTTGTGTTATGATATGTTTTAATTAGGATTGCGCTGATGTAGAACTGATATAACACATTCTTGACTTTCTTTCAAGCTCTCACAAGGAGCACCTATGTTATAGATCTCAAGACTAGAGACTACTGACTAGGTAGATGTCAGGACTGACAGGATCGTCAGAATACCGGCAAGCTGTTTCTTTTGTGTGTCTACTGGAGAGTGGGGATCTGGACCACAGATTCCAGATAGATGAAGTAACAAGTAAAGTTACGTAATGTTTCTCATCAATCAATATGTATATGATTTCATCATCCTCATATTGACAATCATCCGATGTCTATTGTTATGATTAGCAAATAAATGTTGTAGTATTGTAACTCATAGTTCTGTCGTTATATTTTAATTCCAATTGTGCATACGTGTTGTGTGTGTACATTGGTGGGGGTTCACTTACACACCAAGGAAGGGAGCAGTCAGGGAGAAAAACCTGTACTGGAATAGTTGTCTTTACACTTTAATTCAGACGTAAAAATCTATTCTAGCTAACCTTCTCCTTCCCATCCTTGGCGAATATTCAGCACAGTTCATTTTAATTTTGTAACGAGCCACTTGGAGCTGTACGTTGGATATTCATGGGCCTAATCTATAGTTCAGCCATATAGATTTTGTCCCTAGTCAGTTTCTGACTATTAGGGGTTGCTCGCCAGTGAAAAATACTTTCATCTAGCCGGTGGGGCACCCCGACTTATGACAGATTGGGCTTCTCGTCTGGAATTTGAATTCGGACTTCTCGCTTTCAATAGACTCCGGTACTAGACCCTAGACATACGATTTTAAAAGTTAACTCTTGTAATCTTCAGTCATCAAAATAGACTATCATCAGATGTAGCTAATTTTAGTTGAGGAAGTTACAGAGTATAGATATAACTTTTCAAAAGTGTATAACAGATAAGAACTTATGAGAAACTACCTCATCTATCATTTATTGATAAGTATTTTAATTCTTATCATTTAGTGTATCATTCATCATTTAATGATAACTGATCACTTTAATCATATTTACATTGATGTGTTTGATGATTTAACTGCTTGACTGATTTGCCATTTTATGCTTACTTATGCCATTTTCATTATGACATGTATGCAGTGCATTTTAATATTTATTTAGGTAAATATTAGGATTGATTACTGTGTAGTATATCTCTCACACTTACTTCACTGCGGTCGCCAGAAACTACTTGAATATTACTTTCAGTTGTCTTTCACTGCTGAGGCTAAACTCTACACATTGGTTTAGGTTCTGCTGTCATTGGTTCACTCTTGTCTTTCTAGCTTAGCTCTGAATTTGATAGATACATAAGAGCTTACCTGAATATAGCCATTAGCAAATATGGACTCACCTTCCCAGGATCTAGATTATCTGAAGGCGCGCACAGATTACTTAGAGTCCACAAGAAGGTTAGGCATAATAGAGGGCTTAACAGGTGAACAACTAGAAATATACATCAGAGATGAGATGAAAGAGTGGGACATGGCGGAGGAACAGATGAATAAAACAATTGATGAGTTATTTGAAGCAAAAGAGCGTAGCAAAACTGAAGAAGCAGAGATTAATAAACAGCATATGGAAGTAGTCAATGCAGAGAAGCTAACCTTTCTAGCGGAACATAAGGTAGGAGATATGGATGCTCACCCAACCAGGAAGGAAGGGACATCTTTGCCACCCACCGCGGAATCAGAGTTAGTGGACCGGGAACTACAGGTTCTCATTCGACCCTGTCCTAAACGGAAAAGAGGGAAGAAGAAACGTGCCAAGGGCACTTCAAACAGTCACAAACGTGATAACTGTTTGTACCACGGCAATGGTGGTTTAACAGTACAGGACCTTCAGGAAAACCACTTGACTTCTATGAGAAATGAATCTCGAGAGAAAGAGGAACTGAAGACAACCTTTAATGAGGTCGCAGGCGGAGACCTAGCCGATTCTCACATTCCCTTCTGTTCACAGAATCACGAAGTGGAATTACATCTGACTGAAATAGGGAGGAAGGAAGAAACGGAATCCCAGGTGAATTTCATTACTGCAACGCGGGAAGAATCACTAATTATCAGTTCAGATAATTTAACTGGTCCGCCAGTACAAGACTCCCAGGAATCTCATTTTACTTCAACGAGAGGTGAAACTCAAGAGGAAGATGACCTGAGGACATCTTTTAAGGAGGTCGGAGATGGAGAGGTAACCGACTTTATTATTCCCTTCAGCTCAGGAGAGGATGAAGTGGGATTACATTTGACTGACAGAGGGATGAAGGATGACCCGGAACCCCTTGTGATCTTTGAGGCTGCAGCTCAGGACAAGACACTAGATCTCAGTTCAAATCATTTACCTATTGTGATGGATTGCTTAGACAGCCCACCACAGGATTTACCTCAACTGGACTTAGCCCATGAAAGCAGGACCAGAGAGGAACATCCAGACCAGGAAACATTTCCAGTTGTTATCTCACAGTATACCAGTTCGGAGACTCAAGAAACACAGGGAATTGTCATGAGCCATAATATGGACTCTGATATTGTGCAGACAACATTGTCTGTAGTTGCTAAAGAAGAAAATTCTTTGCACAAGATGGAGGAAGAAACGCCTATCATCTCATTAGCTAAAGTTATCAGGGAATTCCAGCAACAGGGACCTGAAGTAACAGAAGTCAAGAGTGGTTTGGAATCAACACTCTTAGGACTCAATCTACCCTTCAGTCAGGTCGATTTGATAGGAGTAGATCAGCTATTTGTGGATACTTTATTCAAAAGTAACTCCACTTTATCGCCTGTGAATAACTATGTTATTTCTCAAGGCATGGACAACTTGGCACACTAAATTTCCAATTTCTAGCACGGTTTTCACACGAAACTCTAATGCAGAGAAACTCAGCCCATTAACTGATTATCAGGGGAAGAAACCGCGACACCGAGGAGGGACGATTGTTACGCCCGACTTTGAAGAAGGAAAGCGCCAGTTGAATTTATATCATGGGACCATGATGTGTAACATTATTCCTTTAAAAGGAAGCTATTGATGGATCTGTTAAGGATCTATAAAGGATGGAGGAATATCACGGAGACAAGCTTTGCTGTGGCCAGCTTATGCAAGACCTCACTACGGGTACATCCTCGGCTGAAAGGAGTAAATCACGTGAGTGAATGGTGTAAAACGATTGCTGCCCAGAGGCGTAGAAGAATCCCGTTGATTGTGATCTTTCCCAGAGGGGTAAAATTACAACCTCCTGACAATTACCGGATTTTACCAAGCTATTGCATGGAATCCCGGCCGAAAACCAGGTACAAGGACCTATCCAAAGTATCTTGGAGTATGGAAATGGAACGTCTTTATGCAGAGCAGGACAACCCACTGCCACAAGGAATATTGGAAACCTTTAGGCAGATACAGAACGGAGAGTGCTTAGGCATTATTCTGGGAGGTACGGCGTGCTTTGACAAAAGATTTCTGGCAGAAACTTTTTTTTAAGGGGAAAGCTCTGTCACGAATTGGCAGCCTTTACTTCCCAGAACAATTTTCGGTTCACTGGTGATGGGCCATGTAGAGGATCAACAGACGAACAAAACTGTCTTCTCTATATTCAAGGCTATACTGTCTTGACGTAAGCTTGCAAAACCTGCAAGTAAACAAACCACCAGGAATGGCTTTCTAGTTGGGAAGTTAATTTGACACCAGTCCCTGTCACCCCCAGAGGTTATCAATCCAGCCAGACGGGAGGGCAGACTCAGGGGACGGAATAGTAATTAAAACCAACCAGCCATGACGTAAGCTTGCAGATGGCAAGTAAAATGGCAACTAGATAATTAGTATACACCTTGGGAAACTGCTGACCCAGACATGCTGAATCAACAATGAACTGGGCCATGGACTGTGTAATTAAAACCGACCAGGCATGACACCTGATAAGAATAGCTAGGAAATCGCCCAACCGCGATGGATGACCCCATCTGGTAGAGACTAGAGGCGCAAGGTGTGAAATCACTGATAAGACTTAGTGGGCTAATAATTGTCAGACCCACAGGTGTGATGGCCAATTGCAGTGATAAGTGCAATTACCGTCCGGTGGAGATAAGAAGAATTTATGAGGGGAATGCCAGGAGATAATATGGTCTGCTTGACTCAGCTTAAATAAGGGTCCCTAGCCTGTTTTATGTTAGATTAAGTTTGACTTCAGAACAGGTAGGAACTATCTCAATGTTTGTAGTCATATGCATGATTTTTATGTTGGCTTCTAGGAATTATTTCTTAGTAACTAGTCCCTTAGTAAGTCTCTTAGTTTCTTGGATGGATGGACCGATTTTCAGTCTATATCTGATCTAGGTTATTGCAAGAACTATCATTGTCATAGGTTACTTGAGTGTTCTTTCTGAGTTCTGTGTTCAATATCATTGTGCTGTAAGTGCTACTCTTCTGAGAAGTAGAAACTTATGGAAGGCAGGTCTTGTCTAGATATACTTGAGGTGTCGTAGCAGATGCTTGCCATCTCTTTCTAAACTAGACTAGTCTCTTTTTGGTGTGTGCATTTGTTGTACAGAATATAGTCAACTGACTATTTATTTAATTCTTACAACAGCAGGTGATTAAACCGGGCAGCTCAGCAAATATAGCTGGTCTGTGTGGTAACTTCAATTAAGACCTGTTGTATATCTCATTTTGTAGCTATACAATATTAGTACTCATTAATAATGCCTAATGCTATTATGTTGAATATCATTAGATGTCCATCTTGAAGTAATATAATGGTTACGGATATGTTGGATGTATGTATGTGTAATTTCATAAACTAACTAGTGCATTATGCTATGATGTTAAAGTATCATATGTCTAGTTTAATCAATATGTTTATGTGTATTGGATGTTTGATATATTGATTTGTCATATGCAAACCTACCAATATGAAGTGTTATGCTATTGTCTGCGCATTGGCACATTGGCCAATGATTGTGTTGGAAGCAGAGGTGTAATGGTACAGACATTACCCACAATTGGTAGTATAGGGTATATGGTGCTAAACTTTCTCAGTGTATTGTGGGCGTGCGTCCACGGTAATGCATGGAAACTTGGCACAGCTACGGGTCCCGGCTTGCAAGCCCGGATGATCAGGCATTGTTATAATACCATTACCGACCCTGTGAGCTGCTAAACTAACATTGGACGGAGCGGCTGTACGACACAGAATTTCTGTATTAGCGACATGGACATGGGGCGGCAGAAATGTAATCATTACAGGCGTGTGAGACAATTGAAAAGCCCGTCCCAGACTAAAGACAGTAGGGAGAAGGAGGATGGTGAACACAGTAGAGCTGGAAGATAAACTTGGCCAGACTGGTCATTGTATATGTTTGTGTTATGATATGTTTTAATTAGGATTGCGCTGATGTAGAACTGATATAACACATTCTTGACTTTCTTTCAAGCTCTCACAAGGAGCACCTATGTTATAGATCTCAAGACTAGAGACTACTGACTAGGTAGAGCTCAGGACTGACAGGATCGTCAGAATACCGGCAAGCTGTTTCTTTTGTGTGTCTACTGGAGAGTGGGGATCTGGACCACAGATTCCAGATAGATGAAGTAACAAGTAAAGTTACGTAATGTTGTCATCAATCATCAATATGTATATGATTTTCATCATCCTCATATTGACAATCATCCGATGTCTATTGTTATGATTAGCAAATAAATGTTGTAGTATTGTAACTCATAGTTCTGTCGTTATATTTTAATTCCAATTGTGCATACGTGTTGTGTGTGTACATTGGTGGGGGTTCACTTACACACCAAGGAAGGGAGCAGTCAGGGAGAAAAACCTGTACTGGAATAGTTGTCTTTACACTTTAATTCAGACGTAAAAATCTATTCTAGCTAACCTTCTCCTTCCCATCCTTGGCGAATATTCAGCACAGTTCATTTTAATTTTGTAACGAGCCACTTGGAGCTGTACGTTGGATATTCATGGGCCTAATCTATAGTTCAGCCATATAGATTTTGTCCCTAGTCAGTTTCTGACTATTAGGGGTTGCTCGCCAGTGAAAAATACTTTCATCTAGCCGGTGGGGCACCCCGACTTATGACAACAACATATGCATGTCTCTAAAGTATTGATGCTCTATTAAACAGAAGCATCCGTTGTGTTCTCAAGTCTATCATTTTTGCGTGTCGGAAGAAAGAGGTGGAACATCCCAAGAGCCGTATTTTCCAAAGAATTAGATGAGTATATTTTCAAAATATTTTGGTATGCACTATGTTAATTATGCATCTTTTTTTTCCAGTGAAATTGTAAATTACTAACACATAACTACAAACAATTGTGTAAAATTACTGTGATATCATTTTGAACTAACATAAAGCCACAAAATGGCGTCATTAAATGATTGTATCCAGGCAGGCAAGGAAATGGGCCACACTGGAGACAAATTAGAAAAGTGGGTAGACCAAAAATACAAAGAAGAATTAGCTAGACAGAAAGAAGAAACAGAAAGAAAAGCTGCTCTACAGAGAGAAGAAATAGCTCGACAGAGGGAAGAAACAGAGAGAAAAGCTGCTCTAGAGAGAGACTAAAGAGCACTAGAAAGACAACACCAAAAAGGAATGAAATAAGTAGAGGAAACCACCAAATTAAAGATGAAGGAAATGGAGGTACATTCAAACATACAGATAGCCTCTAGCAAACAAAAGAGCCAAGAAGAACAGAATAAGTTTAGTAAATATAAAAGCCTTATCAAACCATATAGCGTAGGGGATTCAATTAGTGCATGGACTGAGAATATAGAATTCCAACTTAAGACTCAGAAAATACCTTTGGAGGACTGGGCAATGATCTACATGTGAAACCTCAGTGGGGAGCCATTAAAGGTAATAGAATCTATACCTACAGAACTAAGAAACAATTATCAGTACATTCACGATAGGATAATGCAACACTTTCTTTTAGACGCCACTGGGTACCAAATTCAGTTTTCCCAAATAAAGCCAAAGGCAACTGAAACCTTCTTAGATTACATCTCTAACGTGCAGAGCACATTTAATAAATGGACTAGGGCAGCGAAAGTGGGCAAAAACTTTGATAAATTGCAAGATCTTATGGTAATGGACAAGGTGATATCTACCGTCCCTACCCCTTTTGCGAAGTTTCTACAACAATCAGATATTGAATCCATTGAGCAACTAGAAAAGCGGGGGTCGGCATATTTTTCTTCTAATCGTGACATATTTAAGTCCACAACACATGATACAGAGATCACTGCTTTTGCAAGCAATGTACCTAATAGATCTTACAATCAGAAAGATTATCGTAAGAAAGACAAACCGTACCAGAAGCCACCTCGATGTGGATATTGTAGTTTGTTTCATCCTAGCTACTCTATGTGTGATAAGAACCCAGGATATCCCTCACACTTAGAATCAGTGTTAAAGAAGCAAGAAAGTAGAAGAACGTCATTCAAACGTGCTGTTAAATGTTACTTTTGTTCCAGCTATGGCCACTATAGTAGTAAATATCTTGGTAGGCAACGAATGAAGGCAACTATTGCTGCACTCATCGATACGTAATCAGACGATGATAGTGAAATTGATTCGGAACTTGTAAATGTGTTACCAACGAGTGAATGTGAAAGTGTGGCAGTAGTGACAGACATATTAGACTTTAAGAAATGTGACATGTGTCACCAGTTTCATGCGGATGGTAAATTGAAATGTGGGCACGTAATACCATGCTCCAATGAAGATGCTAACGCAGCTAGTGCCTCCAGAGGTAAACTGAAGTTCTACGATGCACTGGTCAATGATCAACCATGCCATTGTTTAATCGATAGCGGGAGCACTTTACTTGGTTTAAGAAAAGAACTGGTTAGACCAGAAGATTACACGGGTGAATTTGTCAAATGCCGTACTTTCTCTGGAACCATTGAGAAATACCCACTGGCAAAAGCGCATATTAATACCCCGTTCCTTACCGGCACATTCACTTGCGCAATCCTGCAAGATCCTTGTACGGATCTAATTTTAGGATGTCTAGATTCATTGAAACAATGTACAGACGACGACATAATAGCCTGGAAACATACAAACATGGCTAATGCTGTAACAAGGTCAGATACGCAAACACACTATACTGATTTACAAAATGAGATGTTACAGCGGCTAACACCCAGCGGTGCCGATACCAACACTACTCGACAGAAATTTATCGAGGCACAAAGCACCGACCAAACTATCGCACCTTATTTTAAATTGTTAGGTGAGCGAGCGAAAGTGACTAAAGGCATTGATAATTTCTGTTGTGGTGTTATTTGTACCAGGGGTCTTGCCAGTTTTCATATGGTTAAGGGCATTCTGAACTTCCGTCTTCAAAATTGATGGTCCTTCATTATTATTCTGATGACCATACTGTTCTTCTCTTGTATCACCATAAAGGTCTTTCGCATAATCTGACCACGCATGTAAAATATGATCTTTTCTATTATGATTTTGCCATCTCTAACATTTATATCCCAAATATTCCATTACTCTTCTGTCCCATAAGGCTGTTGTTCTAGTCCCCTAGGCGCACGTATTTGTTATTCAAAGTAACCAGAGCTTAGGATAGAACGGATTAAAGTAACTCCAGCCTAGAACTAAAAGTAAAAGAGTTAATAGTACAGTCTGTGTAACAAATTAGATCGGCCCTGATTACCTGGCAACTTCATGAAAACTTAACTAATTAACTACCGAATTCAGAAACACACCGTTAGTTAGTTAGTTAGTCGACAGATCATCCTCGTTGCACATCGAACCATTCAGTCCATAAGTGCTTGGATCCCCTTCCTCAGCAAATCCCGCAGCGTGTAGCGGCTAACGACGCCAGTTCTGTGTTGGTTTATCAATCTTCTTTGGCTTCCTGCGTAGTGTTCTTGTTTGGCCACCCCTCTTTTAATTTGCTGCTCTCGCAGTCTGGCCATTGTTGTAGATTCACCTGCGAGCTTGTCAGCCCTCTCATTTCCTTGTACTCCCGCATGCCCTGGCACGAAGATGAAACTAATCTTTGCCAGCCGAGACCGCTTCAGAGGCAGCAACCATTCTCTTCGGACCGACCCCTCCTCTATCCTCTTGATCATGTTCATTGAGTCGCTAAGGAAACAAGCCCTAGTGAATGTCTGTGTCTCGAGCCATGTTATTGCTTTACTTACTGCCATGACTTCCATGGTCAGGCTACTTGTGGTTTCAGTGAAAGCACCAGAGTCCTCCTTCACAATTCTCCCTCCGGCCCGAGCTGTAAAGGCCCATGAGCTTCTCACATGTCGGACGACCGACCCATCTGTGTAGATGACCGCGTCACCGTCTAGCGAATTCTCGAAAATCAACGCTTGTACTTCAGCCTCAACAGCAGTCGGATTTCCTTGTCTGCATTTCCTATCTAGTTGGATGCAAACTAAAAAGGATGTGCAGAAGTCTGTTGGCACTTGCACCCACTCCTCGCCAGGTTCTAAGTCCTCAAGTGGACACACCTGTTGAAGAATGTCTTCGGCTTGACCCATCCACGACCGTCCTCTTTTTAACCTGCTGCCCTTCACCTTCCTAATTTCACTATGCAGTGGATGTTGTGTGTTTGCGTTAATTCTGAGGTAGGCGCGTGCCCTGCAAACTTGTATTCTCTCTTCAATGGTTGGAAAATCAAGAAGGTAGCGCATCACCCTGCATGCTGTATCTCTTGTAGATCCAAGAATAATGCGCATAGCTTCATTCTGTATCCTTTCCATCCTTTCTATCTGCTTATGGCTGAGAGTCAGGATTGCCATTGCATACTCCAAAACAGACATGACCAGCCCCTCGTACAGAAGACATAGATGGCGCTGCTCACAGTTTGCTGCCGCCATCACCCGCATCGCTGCCAAACCCCGCTTGGCCTTTGTTATCACCTGGTCTATGTGCACATTATAAGCAAGGCTTCGATCAAACCATATCCCCAGGTAATTCATTGCCTGCGTTCTTTCCACCGTCTCTGAACACAGCATTACAGTTGGTGTTGGATTGTTGACAATATGATTATTCAACGAGAACCAAGTCACTGTTGCCTTTGTTGGGTTGACGATTGCCCCAGCTTCATCACACCAAGTACTTAACTTAAGCGATTGAGTTCGGTTTGTAGTTCCACAGCAACCTCCTCTCTATCCTTACCCTGACGATACACTAACACATCATCGGCATATGACAATGTCCTGCCAGGTCCAGTGATCTGCTCACTGGTGATTCTCACTGTGTAACACACCGTGGCAGAATTAATGTGTGATTAGTTTTTTTTTGTTTTTTTCAGCCAGCGGTGTGTGACTAAATTCGTGTGTAATTTGGTCTCATTTTGACAGATTTTAACCACATTGCCTAGCATGACAAGATTTTTTTCTTATGGTTTTCTGGCCGGATTGCTGCTTTAAAAAAAAATATAGTTTCTCTACCAACCACGTATAAAAAAATTCTGCGCCTGTCAGTGTTTGCCCCCTGACTTTTCCAGATTACTCATCCGTGACCTACATTCTTTCTCACTGTAGTGTGTGTGTGTGTGTGTGTGTGTGTGTGTGTGTGTGTGTGTGTGTGTGTGTGTGTGTGTGTGAGTGTGTCTTTGTTTTTTTTTTGGGTTTTGTTTTGTTGTTCAGAAAGCAATGGCAAACTACTTAGCGTAAAATTGCCACGTAAATCAGCCTGTGGCTGGAGTTCACGGAATCCTCCTGTAAAGGACATGCAATCTAAACCTATCTCTGATAGTATACAGGGTGTATTTTTAATGACTGTGCAGTGTTTGAAAATATTGCCGTTTCACGTTTTGTATTCACCCTCTGTGGAGTTCATACAACATAAAAGGTAAATACAAAACTTGGAACGGCAATATTTTCAAAAACCCCACAGTTATTAAAAACGCACCCTGTGTAAATGCCATGGGTTTGTTTGGTTGTTCCGGTATTTGAGGGTTGAAGTTTGAGCACAACCCACTACTGGCAAAGCTGATCGTATTCCGGCACGAACTTGCGCCCTGTACACGCCGGGTTGCAGTAGACTCGAGTTTCGCTCTCGTTTCTTCTTCTTCTTCTTCGTTCATCCGGAGTTTTTTTTCGGACGTGATTGCGTTGTGCCTGTTTACAGCAGAGCTGCGTTCTTGCGCCGTTAGGCCGACACATCCGACTTCTGCGGGCATTTGTTGACCGGGTTAACCTTCCCGGGGGTTTCTTAGGACGTTTGGCTCTCACTGTTGTGGTGTTATCCCCCATCCCAGCTGGCCCATATAGAACAGCCAAAGACATCCTGGTCAGCCCTCAAGGGAAGGCAGGGGCAGACCATGGGCATTCCCCGCCATCCAAGGAGGCTTCCATACTTGCAGAGCCGACACACAGCGCTCTGGTACTGGGCTCACCCAAGGAATCGTCACGTCCTGCACATGGCTGCTTAGCCTCACTTCCGTATATTGGGCCTTCCATTCACCATAGGCTGTTCTTCCGGAAACCAGAAGTATGCAGTCTGCAGATGACATCCACACAGTGAGCTTTCGATTCGGACTTTCCACATAATGGATTTGCTATCCAAGCAATATTCCATTTCGTGCCACTAGACAATGTTTCCACCTTTTATGAAGCCCACACAGTGTGCTTTCGATTCGGACTTTCCACATAATGGATTTGCTATCCAAGCAATATTCCATTTCATGCCTCTGGGGCGCTTTTGTAACCGACATACCTGTGGTATGAAGTGCGGCAGTCTAAATACTTCTTCATGCACCTTTAAATGTCAACCTGAATGTAGTTAAAGTAAGCTGCAGTCAACTTGAGCTTGTCCTCAAATGAAGCAGGTGTGGGCCAAAATATCTTTCTCTGTTCTGCATATATTGGGCACTCCTGCAGCAAATGTTTAGCTGTCATTTTACCACGCGATTCATGCTAGACGGGACCACAGTATGACACTAGAATGTCACAGCGTCACCCATTGTAGGCTATAGCTCAAGATTTTGCCCAATCGACGTGACATAAATGAATGTGGTTAATTTGCGGTGAAGCTGTAGAAATGTAAGCATTAGGGAAACACGAAGTGGTAAAGGTGGTGAAATGTGAACACGAAGTAAGAGAAGTAGTTGTCTCTGTGGCGCAATCGGTTAGCGCGTTCGGCTGTTAACCGAAAGGTTGGTGGTTCAAGCCCACCCAGGGACGATGAATGTTTTTTTTTTTCCTTTTCTATTTTATTATCTCACCTCATCATGTTCCTCTAGTACCTTGAGGTGTCGAGGTGAAGTATAAACAGCGTGAGAGTGCCCAATTATGGGCTTCATATATCGATATTCCATCCAACGTTTACGTAGTCGGCCTCTTCCTCTGTTTCCATCTGGTCTGTACATCATTGCTTGTTGTGGTATGCTGTTGACTGGTAACCTACTTGCATGGCCAAACCATTTGACTTGCTGCCTTCTAATAAAATCTTGTGCTGCTTTAACCCCCACTTTAGTCCTGATTTCTTCATTACTGATCTTATCTCTTCTTGATACGTTGAGTATTCTTCTCAGGAACCTCATTTCTGTTGTTGTGATTTTTCTTTTCTCTTTTTTTTGGTCATTGTCCAGGTTTGGCATTGGCAGCATAGAGTTGGTAGGAAGAATGTGTTGTAAAGTGCTTTCTTGGTAGTTATTGATACATGTTTATTCTTTAGTATTGGTGACCTTTGTCCAATGAGTTGATTTGCCTTATTGCACCTATTTTCGATCTCGTCTTCTGATCTGCCATTTGATGATATTATACTTCCTAGGTACTTGACGCCGGTCTCTATGGTCGAGGGGTTACAACACTTTCTCCGTAATCCCGTTTATCACGCAGAGTCTCGTAGCAGGGCGAAAGCTGGGAGCTGTTCGACCCCCGCTGGTGACTTGCGGGATAACTGAGTCGGCCGCTCAGAAAGCAATGGCAAACTACTGAGCCAAGAAATCAACATACAGCTGAAAGATGCTGATGTTGACAGCGATGTCCTATAAAGGATATGAAAAAAAAAAAAAAAAGGTACTTGAAACTCTTTACTTGTTTCAAGGGATGTTCGTTTAGGTGAATTGTTGTTGTTTGTTCTTTTTTAGTTATAGTCATTACCTCTGTTTTGCTTGTGCTAATTTTCATGTTATGTTCCCTACACATTTCGTTTAGACTATTGATGTGGTCTTGTAATTCAGCTTCTGATTTTGTTATTAATGCTTGGTCGTCCGCAAACAAGAATTCTCTAATGGTTAGATTTGCAGATGGTTCTTCTTCTGTGTTCTCGTCATGCGGTATTCTTGCTGTCTCTGCTTGGCTGGATTTTTTACATATGTTGTCTACATATGTTATGAACAAGAGAGGGGACAGGACACAACCTTGTCGTACTCCAGATCTTATGGCGAAGGGTTCTGAGTGTCCTCCAGTTGCTCTCACTATGCATTCACTGTTGTTGTATAAACTTCTACATAGGTTTGTTAGATGTGTACTCACTCCATATTGTTTAAGGATTTCCCATAGCTTGTTTCTATCTACTCTATCGAATGCCTTTTCTTGATCGACAAAGGCTAAGAAGAGTGTTTCATTGAATTCGATTGATTTTTCTATAAGTTGTCTAAGAGCAAAAATGGCATCCTTTGTTTTTCCTAAATCCAAGTTGTGTTTCGCTTAGCTGGGGTTCTAAAGTAGTTCGTAATCTGTTTTCAAGAATTTTGCAATATATTTTCCCAGTATGACTCAACAGTGAAATGCCTCTGTATTGTGTGCAGTCTCTTTTGCTGCCTTTTTTTTTTTTTCAAATTGGGATAATTGTGGCGTTTCCCCAGTCTCGTGGTGTCTGTTGTTCTACCCAAACATGGTTGAATAGTCTATGTAGCCAAGCTGTTCCTACTTCTCTTGCTGCTTTAATTAGGTTATTTGGTATTTTATCCTGTCCCGGTGATTTTTTCAATGGGGCTAATCTGATGGATTCTATAATTTCTTCTTTTAGTATGTCTGGTTCTAGTTCTTCGGTGACATCTGTGTAGGTCTCTTGAGTTCCTGTGACATCTGATGGGATGTTGAAAAGTTGTTCGAAATACTGCTTCCATCTTATTAGGATTTGTTTTTGTTCACTTATTGGTTCTCCATATTCGCTGTTAATTATTTCAGTTGGGTCAAAGGGTTCTCCTCTGGTTCGCATTGCACTTATCTTTTTGTAGAAGTTTCTAGTTGCCTACTTGTAGTTTTTATTTAGGGTTTCTCCATACTCTTCCCAGTCTTTTTGTTTTCCCCTCTTTACTATTCTACTCACATGTCTTCTCGCTATTCTATATTCTATGTAATCACATTCCTGTTTGCTCTTCAACCACTTTTTATATTTTTCCTTTTTGTCTTTTACCGCTTTCTTTACTTCTGCGTTCCACCAGCTTGTTATTTTCTTTATCCGTGTTTTACGTTTTTTTCGTGGTTCCACATGTTATTTTTGCAGTATGTAAAATGCTTGATTTGAACATCTCCCATTCTTCTTCCACTGTTTTTCTTTCTGTAGGTAATTTTACAAAGAGGTCAGTTAGTTCTTTCTCATAATTTTCCCTTACTGCCTCGTCTTTAAGGTTTTTTAAAGTTTACTGATTCGCATGGCATGTATTTTCCTGCTCTTTGTTTTCTTCTTCTGATGGTTCTTATTGTGGCAACGACTGCTTTATTATCTGTGTTTATACTGAAATTGGGCCCTGCCCTTGCATCTAATATACTTCTCTTTCTGTTATTTCTTGTTAATATAAAATCAGTTTGGCTTTTAGTATCTAGATCGTTCCATTTATACCAGGTGTATACTTGTGAATCTTTATGTTTATAGAATGTATTTGTTATATAGAGGTCGTGTTGGCTGCAAAGCTCTATCAGTCTACTTCCGTTATCATTCCTTTCATTATTCTGATCTCCAAATGCTCCCAGATGTTTTTCTATGTCCACTCTGTTATGCCCTATTCTTGCATTGAAGTCTCCATAACTATGATGTTGTCCTGCTTATCTATTTTATTTAGCACGTCATGTATGTGTTCGTAGAAGTCCTCGCATTCTTGCTCATTATTGTTTGCATTACATGGTGCGTATATTTGTACATATGTTGTATTTGTTTGTTCTTTTATTCTCACTGTTATGATTCTTTCTGATATATATTGTATTTTATTATTCCATCTTATTATAAGTAATATATTTCGTCTTTCTATCTTTTTCTCTGCCACTGTGGATTCAAGAAAGAACCACGTTTAGTCATGTATCTGTCTCCTTTAATGTGTATACTTTCCGTCGTCGGAGGCTTTTCCTGACCCTCTGAATTTACCCGTCATCATGTGCCATGCCGGTAAGCGTGGGCGGTCATGTTTCGCCATCTTACACGATCACCAGAGTCGTGGATCAGCTCTGTGTTCTTGTCCCGGCCATGACATGTTGTCAAGCCATCCAGATATGTGCTTCTCTCTTCTCCTTGTTCGTTTCTCCTCAATCTTGCCAGTTGTCACCAAGTTCTCTAGTTTATTTCTTCTCATATCGTGCCCTTAAAAAATGTGACTACGACTAATTTCTCTAATCAGTTTGTGGTTCCGGAGTACGACAAGGTTGTGTCCTGTCCCCTCTCTTGTTTGTAACATATATAGACAACACATGTAAAGAAACCAGTCAAACAGAGTCCGCAAGAACACTGCATGACGAGAACACAGAAGAAGAACCATTTGCAAATCTAACCATAAGAAAACTCCTGTTTGCGGACGACCGAGCACTAATAGCAAAATCAGAATTTGAATTACAAGACCACATCAATAGTCTAAACGAAATGTGTAGGGAACATAACATGAAAATTAGCACAAGTAAAACAGAAGCAATGACTGTAACTAAAGAAGAAAAAGCAACAACGATTCACCTACACGAACATCCCTTGAAACAAGTAAAGAGTTTCAAGTACCTAGGAAATCATCAAATGGCAAATCAGAAGACGAGATCGAAAATAGATGCAATAAGGCAAACCAACGCATTGGACAAATGGCACCAATACTAAAGAACAAACATGTATCAATAACTACCAAGAAAGCACTTTACAACACAATCTTCCTACCAACTCTATGCTACCAATGCCAAACCTGGACAATGACAGAAAAAGAGAAAAGAAAAATCACAACAACAGAAATGAGATTCCTGAGAAGAATACTCAACGTATCAAGAAGAGATGAGATCAGTAATGAAGAAATCAGGACTAAAGTGGGGGTTAAAGCAGCACGAGATTTTATTAGAAGGCAGCAAGTCAAATGGTTTGGCCATGCAAGTAGGTTACCAGTCAACAGCATACCACAACAAGCAATGATGTACAGACCAGATGGAAACAGAGGAAGAGGCCGACCACGTAAACGTTGGATGGAGGGAATAACAGAGTCCATGGGGATATCGATACATGAAGCACATAAGCGGGCACTCTCCCGCTGTTTATACTTCACCTCGACACCGCAAGGTACAAGAGGAACATGATGAGATGAGAGTTTTTATTTGCCTCTGTAGGAGTTGGTCATTGGGTATTCTGCCTGTCTAGTCTATGCTGTAAGAGAATTATATGAAGGAGAAAGGGAAGAATTAACAGAAGATAGTAACTTAGAAGGTCCACCTATTCTGAAAGAAGAAGTCGCTGACGCTATGAAACGTATGAAGAAAGGAAAAACAGCTGGGCCAGATGAAATCACAATAGAAGAATTAGAAGTATTGGGAGAATTTGGAGTAGATATATTAACCAAAATGTTGAATGATATTTACAGCAGTGGATATTTACCCAGTGATATGCTGAAATCTGTATTTATAGCTATACCAAAAAGACCAAGAGCAATTGATTGTGAAGATTTTCGTACAATTAACCTTATAGTTAGTTAGTTAGTCGACAGATCATCCTCGTTGCACATCGAACCATTCAGTCCATAAGTGCTCGGATCCCCTCCTCAGCAAATCCCGCAGCGTGTAGCGGCTAACGACGCCAGTTCTGTGTTGGTTTATCAATCTTCTTTGGCTTCCTGCGTAGTGTTCTTGTTTGGCCACCCCTCTTTTAATTTGCTGCTCCCGCAGTCTGGCCATTGTTGTAGATTCACAGTCATCACTTGGTTCTTGCAAAAGTCTCACTTCTCGTAGAGCATTCAGAATGTCAGCCTGGTCCATGGCGCGTCCGCCCTCCACAGTAGCCTCACCTGCGAGCTTGTCAGCCCGCTCATTTCCTTGTACTCCCGCATGACCTGGCACGAAAATGAAACTAATCTTTGCCAGCCGAGACCGCTTCAGAGGCAGCAACCACTCTCTTCGGATCGACCCCTCCTCTATCCTCTTGATCATGTTCATTGAGTCGCTAAGGAAACAAGCCCTAGTGAATGTCTGTGTCTCGAGCCATGTTATTGCTTTACTTACTGCCATGACTTCCATGGTCAGGCTACTTGTGGTTTCAGTGAAAGCACCAGAGTCCTCCTTCACAATTCTCCCTCCGGCCCGAGCTGTAAAGGCCCATGAGCTTCTCACATGTCGGACGACCGACCCATCTGTGTAGATGACCGCGTCACCGTCTAGCGAATTCTCGAAAATCAACGCTTGTACTTCAGCCTCAACAGCAGCCGGATTTTCTTGTCTGCATTTTCTATCTAGTTGGATGCAAACTGAAAAGGATGTGCAGAAGTCTGTTGGCACTTGCACCCACTCCTCGCCAGGTTCTAAGTCCTCAAGTGAACACACCTGTTGAAGAATGTCTTCGGCTTGACCCATCCACGACCGTCCTCTTTTTAACCTGCTGCCCTTCACCTTCCTAATTTCGCTATGCAGTGGATGTTGTGTGTTTGCGTTAATTTTGAGGTAGGCGCGTGCCCTGCAAACTTGTATTCTCTCTTCAATGGTTGGAAAATCAAGAAGGTAGCGCATCGCCCTGCATGCTGTATCTCTTGTACATCCAAGAATAATGCGCATTGCTTCATTCTGTATCCTTTCCATCCTTTCTATCTGCGTATGGCTGAGAGTCAGGATTGCCATTGCATACTCCAAAACAGACATGACCAGCCCCTCGTACAGAAGACATAGATGGCGCTGCTCACAGTTTGCTGCCGCCATCACCCGCATCGCTGCCAAACCCCGCTTGGCCTTTGTTATCACCTGGTCTATGTGCACATTATAAGCAAGGCTTCGATCAAACCGTATTCCCAGGTAATTCATTGCCTGCGTTCTTTCCACCGTCTCTGAACACAGCATTACAGTTGGTGTTGGATTGTTGACAATATGATTATTCAACGAGAACCAAGTCACTGTTGCCTTTGTTGGGTTGACCATTGCCCCAGCTTCATCACACCAAGTACTTATGCGATTGAGTTGCCATTGAGTTGCGATTGAGTTGCCAAGAAGAACAGAGCTGGTCATCCTAGTCCCTGCTTGCACTTAGAAAGAGAGATGCACACAAAAGTAAGCTATTTCAAAAAACTGGTCAAGGTGGTTAAAAGCGAAAAATGGGCAGAGGTGTGTCAAAGAGTAAGCACAGACAAGTCACTGAAATTGCTCTGGCGACTACATAAAAGCATGAGTGGTGTAGTCAAGAATAAGAGCATTTCAGACTTCCAAGGTGCTGACCTCATCTGGCAGAGGACGGACGAGGACAAGGGCAAAGCCCTCTTTGAACGCTACCTTGAGCAGGGCAACCAGACAGACATGGGAGGCCGAAATCTGGCCAAGGAGGTCACCTCAGACAGATGCAAGGCCCAGAACACTTCGGAGGAAGACACAGTGACAGTGAAAGAAATCAGGGCTGTGCTTCGACGATCAAAAAACAGTGCTCCAGGTCCTGATGGCATAAGATACGACGACATAAATAGGTGTACCGACAATGAGCTAGAGAAATTAGCAGACATGTACAACAACAGTATAGGGAGTGCTAGCATCAAGGAGGAATGGTTACACAGCTATCTGATTCCCTTGCCGAAGCCTGACAAAGACCACAAAAAAATTCAGGGATATCGAATTATAACCATGCAGAATACAATAGGCAAGCTGCTGGAGAAGGTAATTGCCAGGAAAATATCAAGCCAACTAGAGAGGCAAGGTGTTTTCCCCACCTACCCTGGGTGGGTACCGTCCAAAAAGAGAAACCTGGACCAATGCAGCAGTCTTTGCCCAGGATGTCTATGAAGGTTTCCACGCAGGCACTGAAACCGTTGCTGCAGCGATTGATCTTGAGGACGCATACAACAGAGTACCACTGGATTTTTTAATGTTTCAGCTTCTTGAACTAAACGTAAGTCCATTCCTCCTTAGTTGGATCGCTGCAGCCCTCTACCAACGGAAAGTAGTTTTTAGATGTGGCAGTTGGACTTCGGAACCAACAACAATATATCCTGGCCTACCACAGGGATCGCCATTATCTCCGGTACTGTTCAACGCCTACACAGTGAGAATCACCAGTGAGCAGATCACTGGACCTGGCAGGACATTGTCGTATGCCGATGATGTTTTAGTGTATCGTCAGGGTAAGGATAGAGAGGAGGTTGCTGTGGAACTACAATTAACCTTATAAACCATATCACTAAGCTTCTACTCAGAATCATAATGAGAAGAACCAAAAAGAAAATAAAAATGGAAATTAGTGAAGAACAGTATGGATTTGTGGAAGGAAAGGGCACAAACAATGCAATTTATACATTACGGACACTAATAGAAAGGTCAATAGAGAAACAGAGAGACATATATTTGTGCTTCATAGATTATACTAAGGCATTTGATAAAGTAAAACATGATGAACTGATTAAAATGTTGGAAGATATCAACATTGATGGAAAAGATTTAAGAATAATAAAGAATGTTTACTGGAACCAAATAGCAGCAATTAAAATGGGAAATAAAGAGGGTAGTTACGAACAGATAAAGCTAGGAGTACGACAAGGGTGTGTCTCGTCGCCAGATCTTTTCTCCCTGTATAGCGAAGTAATAATGAGAGAGATCAAAGAGATGCCAGGAATACTAGTTGGAGGTTATAATATAAATAATATACGCTATGCAGATGACACAGTATTGGTGGCGGATAATTCAACAGACCTACAACAATTATTAGACGTTGTAGTAACAGAGAGTGCAAGGAAAGGACTCTCCTTGAATATCAAGAAAACAGTAACAATGGTAATATCAAAGAAAATGGTGACACCAAAATGTGACATAGAAATAGAAGGGAAAATCCTTAACCAAGTTGATAATTTTAGATACCTAGGGGCATTTATAACATCAGATGGAAGATGTACTCCCGGGAAGGTTAACCCGGTCAACAAATGCCCGCAGAAGTCGGATGTGTCGGCCTAACGGCGCAAGAACGCAGCTCTGTTGTAAACAGGCACAACGCAATCACATCCAAAAAAAAAAAAATCCGGATGAACGAAGAAGAAGAAGATGGAAGATGTACAACAGAGATTAGGAGCAGAATAGGGCAGGTAAAAGCCGCATTTCAGAAAATGAAGAGTATCTTATGCAATAAGTCACTATCACTGAATGTAAGAAAGAGAGTGCTGAAATGCTATGTAGAACCAGTTTTGCTGTATGGCAGTGAATCTTGGAATGTAAATGAACAAATTAGGAAGAACTTAGAAGCAACAGAGATGTGGTTCCTGAGACGAATGTTGCGAATTCCTTGGACTGCCAGAGTAACTAACGACGACTGCCTGAAACAGGCTAATGAAACTAGAACATTATATACAACAATAAGACAGAGACAAACAGCTTTCTTTGGTTATGTGATGAGAAGAGAGGCATTGGAGAACATCGTAACAACTGGAAAGATCGAGGGGAAGAGAGGCAGAGGTAGACCAAGAGAAGTGATGCTGGATGGACTGAAACGGTGGCATGGAGGAATATCATCAGCAGAGTTGATCCAGAAAACCAAAGACCGAGATCTGTGGAGAGCCATGAACGCCTACACCAGCCGGCACGGCACTTGATGATGATGATGAGTCTATGCTATACTGAAGAAAGTTTAGTCATTTACGCGAGCTCTGTATAGGTGACAGAAATCTTAGTTATATTCAGAATTCACGGTCTCTGCATTGGTGATTGAGAGTTTAGTTATTTTCATGATCTTTGCATTGGTGATTTCGCAACACAGTTCTCCTGCCCGGCAACACACTTGGTCCACCTGTCTACAAGCTTGTTGATGTCATCTATAAAACGGCTTTTGGGTGTGGCTGTAAACCAATTTTACACTTCTCCATTACCTCGTTTATGATCATCAGATATCTGTCTTGGGCCCAAGTTCTAGACACTTTCCATGAACCAGAGACCATCATGGACAATGTTGTACATAGCATAGTGACTCATATCGAATCTCACGGCTATTTCATCAACAGTCAGTCTCCATCAATTGCAGGTCTTCCACACACAAAAATCAGTCCAGTTCACAAGAAGTGTAGGGTGTGTTTTTTAATGACTGTGCAGTGTTTGAAAATATTGCTGGTCCAAGTTTTGTATTCACCCTCTGTAAAGTTCATGCTTTAGGCAAGGGCAGGAATTACACCCTGTAGTAGCATGTGTATGGACTACGCTTGAGTTCAAAGCGAACACATGAAAAGAAGAAGAACAGCTGCCACTGGCTCTCTGAGTAGGAAATCACAAGCTTAGCCATCTTAGGCAAGAGCAGGAAATAGCGTGTTCCATGCGAAAGTTTCATACATGAACAATCTCTACCTGTGATGATAGCATGAGGTGTAGGTGGCCGAGTGGCTGCTCCCTGAAAACATGTTAAAACTTACCCACACCAGATTGTCCCCTGGGCATTGTGTTTGAATCTGTTGCTAAAACCTGCGGAGAAACCATAACCAGCCCAGGACAAAACATGTGATAAACCATTACCACCCTGGACAAAACCTGTGAGAAACCATTACCAGTCCAGGACAAAACCCAGCCAAGCCATACGTGCAGTGCTGAATCATGAACTGGTTGCATCCTAGAATGTCTTTCTGAGATGTAAACATCCAGTACAGGTCTTGCATACCCTGTAGGTTTTGAAGCGTGGGGATGGTACTTGGGCACCAGGTTGGGAAACAGTCATTAGTCCGGCCTCACAACTTGGGCACCAGGTTGGTAAACTACGTCTTTACTCCAACCTCACAATGTAGACACTGGGTTGGGGAAAGTCTTTACTCCAGCCTCACAATGTAGACACTGGGTTGGGGAAAGTCTTTACTCCAACCTCACAATGTAGACACTGGGTTGGGGAAAGTCTTTACTCCAGCCTCACAACTTAAGCACCGGGTTGGGGAAAGTCTTTACTCCAGCCTCACAATGTAGACACTGGGTTGGGGAAAGTCTTTACTCCAACCTCACAATGTAGACACTGGGTTGAGGGAAAGTCTTTACTCCAACCTCACAATGTAGACACTGGGTTGAGGAAAGTCTTTACTCCAACCTCACAATGTAGACACTGGGTTGAGGAAAGTCTTTACTCCAGCCTCACAATGTAGACACTGGGTTGGGAAAGTCTTTACTCCAACCTCACAATGTAGACACTGGGTTGGGGAAAGTCTTTACTCCAACCTCACAATGTAGACACTGGGTTGGGGAAAGTCTTTACTCCAACCTCACAATGTAGACACTGGGTTGGGGAAAGTCTTTACTCCAACCTTACAATGTAGACACTGGGTTGAGGAAAGTCTTTACTCCAACCTCACAATGTAGACACTGGGTTGGGGAAAGTCTTTACTCCAGCCTCACAATGTAGACACTGGGTTGGGGAAAGTCTTTACTCCAACCTCACAACTTAAGCACCGGGTTGGGGAATGTCTTTACTCCAGCCTCACAATGTAGACACTGGGTTGAGGAAAGTCTTTACTCCAACCTCACAATGTAGACACTGGGTTGGGGAAAGTCTTTACTCCAACCTCACAATGTAGACACTGGGTTGGGGAAAGTCTTTACTCCAGCCTCACAACTTAAGCACTGGGTTGAGGAAAGTCTTTACTCCAGCCTCACAATTTAAGCACTGGGTTGAGGAAGGTCTTTACTCCAGCTTCACAACTTAAGCACTGGGTTGAGGAAAGTCTTTACTCCAGCATCACATCTTCAGCACTGGGTTGGGGAAAGTCTTTACTCCAGCCTCACAACTTAAGCACTGGGTTGAGGAAAGTCTTTACTCCAACCTCACAATGTAAACACTGGGTTGAGGAAAGTCTTTACTCCAACCTCACAACTTAAGCACTTGGTTGAGGAAAGTCTTTACTCCAACCTCACAATTTAAGCACTGGGTTGGGGAAAGTCTTTACTCCAGCCTCACAACTTAAGCACTGGGTTGGGGAAAGTCTTTACTCCAACCTCACAATTTAAGCACTGGGTTTGGGAAAGTCTTTACTCCAACCTCACAATTTAAGCACCGGGTTGGGGAAAGTCTTTATGTACTCCAACCTCACAATTTAAGCACTGGGTTGGGGAAAGTCTTCACTCCAACCTCACAATTTAAGCACTGGGTTGAGGAAAGTCTTTACTCCAACCTCACAACTTAAGCACTGGGTTGAGGAAATTCTTTACTCCAACCTCACATCTTCAGCACTGGGTTGAAGAAAGTCTTTACACCAACCTCACAACTTAAGCACTGGGTTGAGGAAAGTCTTTACACCAACCTCACAACTTAAGCACTCGGTTGAGGAAAGTCTTTACTCCAGCCTCACAATGTAGACACTGGGCTGAGGAAAGTCTTTACTCCAACCTCACAACTTAAGCACTTGGTTGAGGAAAGTCTTTACTCCAGCTTCACAACTTAAGCACTGGGTTGAGGAAAGTCTTTACTCCAGCCTCATAATGTAGACACTGGGTTGAGGAAAGTCTTTATTCCAGCTTCACAACTTAAGCACTGGGTTGTGGAAAGTCTTTACTCCAACCTCACAACTTAAGCACTGGGTTGAGGAAAGTCTTTACTCCAGCTTCACAACTTAAGCACTGGGTTGGGGAAAGTCTTTACTCCAGCTTCACAACTTAAGCACTGGGTTGGGGAAAGTCTTTACTCCAACCTCACAACTTAAGCACTGGGTTGAGGAAAGTCTTTACTCCAGCTTCACAACTTAAGCACTGGGTTGGGGAAAGTCTTTACTCCAGCTTCACAACTTAAGTACTGGGTTGAGGAAAGTCTTTACTCCAGCTTCACAACTTAAGCACTGGGTTGGGGAAAGTCTTTACGTCAGCCCACTCCAGCTGTTTAAGCTGGCACATACACCTTTCTGTCTCCTTCTGCCACATACTTTCCCCACACAAGGTTGATTTGTGATTCCAGCTCCGCTGTGTCATGCCCCATACATTTCATTTGTCATGTCCTTAGTGTTTATGAATGATCCTGTGAAACCTGCAGCACACAAAAAAGGAAGTCTGTGGCGAAGTGGATACGCCGCCTGCCTCAGCACCGAAGGTTGTGAGTTTGATTCCAGACTATGTTGTTTGGTTCATGAGAACAATTTTCTTGGAGACTCCAGGGGGTCACAACTTGAGCTAGAGTTCATGCTTAGTGCAACACTTTTGACAGGTGGTCATGTGGAAAGACACTTCATTTTATTGGATAAAACCCGGTGCAATGAAGTCAATTCTTTTGTCATTAACCCACTCCTTTTTTTAATCACAATCAAAGAGAAAAACAAGAAAGAAATTAATAAATAAACCAAACCTACAACAGACCCATAGCCAAACAATCAGATACATTACAAAATATGTTTATTTGTTCATGAAATCATATTGTACAGTAACAATGTGTTGATGATACAAATAAAGCAATGAAGAGTTTATACAATAAAACTATACAGTAACTTTTAAAACATTGCAGTGAACATGACAGAAACAAATTAAAACTTTCATGAAGTTACATTGCAAACAACCATGAAGTTACGCTGCAACAACCACAGAACCTGTGAACGCTCAAACAATGTCAAACTCCACTAATGTGTCCACACAACTCAAACACAATTTATAGACCCTCTAAGTACAGCAAATGATACAAATAAAAATAACCACCCTTCATGACCAGAAACCTCAAATGTTAATATGTCAAGACTACAACTAGCATGGAAAGTTTGGGCTTATAAAGGCTTTGTGTGATACTCATCAAAGCCTACAGAAAACATGTTCTCACACATATAATCAAGAAGGTGGAGATTAAAATGGATAAAGACACACATTTATCCATATAGAAACATTGACCAGATGTAAAATTATGTTGTACATTGCTTTCTGGAAATAATTATGTTGTGTCTATGACAGACAAAGATATTTATTTTTTTGGTTTGCTTCAAATAAAATTACTGACTTTAAAATAGTTTTTAAAAATGTATCCACCGTGAAAATTATGCCACAATGAAATAACAAAATGCTGTGCTTTATTTTGACTAAAAAGACGAGTTTTTTTTATGCATACCCCGGCGACATGGTTAATGCACTTGCCAGACAGGGCAGTGCTAGGGGTTCAATGCCCAGCAGAGGGTGGAGCATTTCTAACACAGCTAGTACGACTCTGGGGTCGACCCCAGTCTCAGACAAATGAGGTCCCAGGCAATGTTCAGAATTGTCTGGGAAAGGTGTCGAGGAGAACTTGACTACCCTCATCTCATGTTGTGACCTACAATATATAAAGGCCTAATACTTTACACCTCAGGGTTACCTTCAAGGGATGGTGTCCACTTCGAGTGCTGGAGGTCCGGGTTCAAGCCGGAATTTTTTCACGCAGACTTCTAGTAACAAAATGTCCCCTGGTTTCTGGGTAGTGAGATCGGATGCCCGTGTGTATTGTTGCACACGTAAAATATCCCTTGGCAGTTTGAAATAATAAAAGAGTAGCCTAATGGCACTGCCGGGGCAAAAATTGAAGTTAAAAATCTACCCAAAGTATTTCAGGATGTCGCCGGTGCTATGGAGTTCGTGCACTGAGCTGAGATTCTCCAGACTCAGGCTTGAGTTAGGAGTAGAACTGGAGCAATTATGGGTTACACCCATGTGCCGTGATGTTGATCCGTCAACTAAACTAAACACCTCAACGTCAGGATGTGCTACGTTTACCTGATACATAATGTCACAGTTACAAAGCTGTTGTCTGCAAGACTTATTGAAAGTCAGAATTTATATTTATGCTGGAATATTTAAAGGAAAGATGAAGAATATTCTCTGCAATTGATCTTTGTTAATCAAGGTAAGGAAAAGAGTTTTGAAGAGTTATACTGAGTCAGTCCTGGTGTAAGGAAGCCAATCATGGATAATTAGTAGACAAGTGAGGAGTTAAGTGGAAGCTGTGGAGATGTGGTTTCATAGAATTATGTGAGTTGAGCTAAGAACTGATATCACTGCACTCAGGATATTCCCATACACACTCCATCCCCTCGTTCAACAGCCAGCAAAGAGTCATCCTACTAATCATTTCCCACCACATGGATGGGTAGAAAGAATAATGAAGATATCTTGAAAGAAATTAACTGCACAAAGAGAACCCGTAACTCACACCAGATGAAGAGAGTTCACATTCCTTGAGCATGTCATAAGGGGCTAGCTGCAGTATGTTACCACAAGGGGTGAAGTTCTTGGGGAGGAGAGGCAGAGGCATACAAAGAGAGAAGATGCTGGACAGTTTGACATCATGGCATGGAGGAATTCAGTATCAGAAATGACTGACAGTACCCAAGACAGAGAGATGAGGACAGACATGATTTCCAATGCCACACAGCATGGACTATAAGAAGAAGATATACAAGTAAATAAGAATAGAAGTTTAATGAACCTCAAGAGGATTGTCTGCTTTTATAGACACAGATTCAACAAGGATGAGAGCCTTCTGAAGCTTAGGTACTTTAATGAAGAAACAGAAACTGTTAACGTTTGTTGTGACTGTAACAATAAAGAAGACCCTGTTCCACTCCTGGAGGCATGTTGCATATGTGGTGCTACTTCATACTTATATACACCGATCCATGGCTGATGCGGTGAATAATACACTGCTGTCTTTATTTTCCAGAACATTTTCATGGGCTCATTTATCAGATGGATCATCATGGTTTTCTCACCTGATTAAATTTTAAAACCTAGTCTCCATGGAGATTTAACCCAGTCTCCAGGGAGATTTGAACACATGGCCGCAGGGCCTACCACAGCTGCCCAAAATAAAACATGTGACCACTGATAAATGCAATTTGCGGCTGGCACATTAAATTTTTTGCAAAAATACAGAACCAAACAGTAGAGGTTTTCTAAAAAAAAAAAAAAAAAACTGAAATGAACACATAAATGTCAGGGATCAAAGGGGTAAGCCAAAGGCAACACTCCGTATAAGCTGACCATCATAGCATTTCCTGGGACAAGAGATCCACCTCAAGTTGACCATCATAGCATTTCCAAGGACAAGAGATCCACCTCAAGTTGACCATCATAGCATTTCCAAGGACAAGAGATCCACCTCAAGTTGACCAACATTATATTTCCTGGGACAAGAGATCCACCTGAAAGTGACAAACATTATATTTCCAGGGACAGGAGATCCACCTGAAGTTGATCATCATAGCGTTTCCAGGGACAAGAGATCCACTTGAAAGTGACAAACATTATATTTCCTGGGACAAGAAATCCACTTGAAGCTGACCATCTGAGCATTTCCTGGGACAAGAGGTCCACCTAAAAGTGCACCTGAACTTGACCATCTGAGCATTTCCTGGGACAAGAGGTCCACCTAAAAGTGCACCTGAAGTTGACCATCTGAGCATTTCCTGGGACAAGAGGTCCACCTAAAAGTGCACCTGAAGTTGACCATCTGAGCATTTCCTGGGACAAGAGGTCCACCAAAAAGTGCACCTGAAGTTGACCATCTGAGCATTTCCTGGGACAAGAGGTCCACCTAAAAGTGCACCTGAAGTTGACCATCTCCTCTTCTAGTACACTGTTTGCGGGTAGGTCTTCTCATTTTTGAAATAAAATATAGACGGGCAGTATTTTGGTTTGCCTTTTGAGCAAATGGTGTTTACATTTCATGAAAATGTAACCGCAGATGTGGTAAACATACCTGACAGCAAATTTCCTCCTGGGGGGTGGCAAGGTTTCCATTTACGAAAAATTGACACTCTTGGACAATATCCGATAAACTGTTAGTCCTAACCTTATGATATAACATCCTCAGCATCAAGTGCCATGCAGACTGCCATTTGCATTCATGTTTCTCCACAGATCTTAGCCACTGGTTCTCTGGATCAAGTCTATTGATGACATCCCTTCTTTCCACTGTCTTAGACCATCAAACATCATTTCTCTTGGCCTGCTGAAAAAATACATCTTAAACTGCTGACCTTTCTAATTACCACAATGTTTTCCAATGCTGCAGTTTCATTATATGACCAAAGAACGCTACCTGTTTCTTATAATTGCGTGTAATGTGTTACTTTCATTACCCTCTTCCAGATAATCGTTGTTAGTGACGGGATGTTCACGGAATTTGTAAAATACAATATACGTAAAAACAAATTGTCATTCTATTTGTATATCATGAAAGTTTGTAGGGCTATTTGTGCATGACACAATGAGGAGTGGTATTGTCAATGTTCTGCTTTCTCACATGAGAGTCTAGGTGGAGCCTCCCATGTATCAGAGTAATCTGGGACAGGTTTGCCTTCTGCTGGCGTGCACTGGTACATTACATGTTCAACAACCAAGGTGACAAGCTGCTAAAACACCTACGCTATCTTTAAACCACTTTCTAATAGTTCATGTCTGCTGTGGCTAAGTGACAGTGAACACATTTCATAATTCGAGACATACCGGGCCAGGGTTCTAAATCAGCTGAAGATGATTTGCCAGCAGACCACCATATGTTCATTTTGATGGTATGGGTGTTGGTTATTCAGAAAGCAATGGCAAACTACTGAACTTAAAAATCACTTATTATATTGTACACAGCCAAACAAATGCTGAAGTTGATTGCAATATTCTGTAAAGGACATGCAACAAACTTGAACTAGTTCATGTGTGATATACACTATCTTCACTGAGAAACTATACACATGATAAATGTACATATGCACAATGCAACTTACAATGTAGCTAATTAGAGAAGAAACTTGACCAAACAATAAAATATTAGCAGCAAAGACCATACCAAAGTGTCAGGTAAAATAATTAATATCCATATATTTCACAGGCACAAGTTAATAGCACATGTATCATGTGCAAGAGACATCATCATATTCATTTAGGCCAGTTGGTCAATGGGGGAGAAACAAACAGTAATTACAATATTGAAGTGACTTGATCGGGGTGGGGGAGAGAACGAGAGAGAGAGAGAGAGAGAGAATGAGAGAGAGAGAGAGAGAGAGAGAGAGAGAGAGAGAGAGAGAGAGAGAGAGAGAGAGAGAGAGAGAGAGAGAGAGAGAGAGAGAGAGAGAGAGAGAGAGAATGGGAAAGTGACATGAAAAGTGAGGGAAAGCTAGAAACAACAATTACAATGTGGAGAACAGCATAATGACAGAAATGCCCCAAAAGCTAACTGGAGATGACACATTCCTTTCCATTTAGTTGTTAAAAGACAACTTTTCCTTGTTTATATTAATTCTAACACAGATATTTCTGTTTACATTTGTAACTCTTCATCTTCATTCAACTGTTGAGGGCTTTGTGTGCAACCTATACAATATTCATTGTGTTCTCTGCGATTGTGTTATTGTAAGTATAACAACTTGTTACCATTTTTAGCGCAGGCAGAATGCAGTTACAGCTCCAACAAATACTGAATTTAATAACTTGTAGACGTCATCATGATGTAGCATGTCCATTGCAGAACTCGCTCTCATCACAAACTCGGCTGGACAGATTCTTGATCCTTCTTCACTTCTCAAGCCTCATCATGTCTGGGATATACTTGATGCCTTGTGTCCACCATCGTGGTGATCAACCCCAGCTGGACAGATTCTTGATCCTTCGTCACTTCTCAAACCTCATCATGTCTGGGATGTATTTGTTCTTCTTCTGCATTCATCTGGAGTGTTTTTTCAAATGTGATTGCATTGTGCCAGTTTAAATTGGGCCTTTAGGCCGACACATCTGACTTCTACAGGCATTTGTTGACCGGGTTAATCTTTCCCAGGTGGGATGTATTTGATGCCCTGTGTCGACCATCGTGGTGGTCAAACCCTGCCATTTCTGTCAGGGCCTATGCTTTCTATTACTATTTTTTAAAACCAATGTGATGTTTAATATATTCAGTGTTCAGCTTTCAAAACATGTTGTTGTATATGAGCCAGGCTTTATTCAATGTTCAGATCTCGTAAGATGTCAATATTTTTCTTCTTGATTCACAGTGTTCTAAGAATGCAAATTCAGAAGACACAATTTTCTTCTTGAGTGCTTGAGCAAACAAGTTAAAATAACATTGTTGTGGACATGCATCTTTTTTGTGGCAACATATTAATGTGAGTGAGACATGGACAAATCTGCAACCATCAAGAAGAAGTATCACACGGGTTGCCTGTGGCAACATATGAATGTGAATGAGACATGGACAATTCTGCAACCATCAAGAAGATGTATCACACGGGTTGCCTGTGGCAACATATGAATGTGAATGAGACATGGACAATTCTGCAACCATCAAGAAGATGTATCACACGGGTTGCCTGTGGCAACATATGAATGTGAGTGAGACATGGACAATTTTGCAACCATCAAGAAGAAGTATCACACGGGTTGCCTGTGGCAACATATGAATGTGAATGAGACATGGACAATTCTGCAACCATCAAGAAGAAGTATCACACGGGTTGCCTGTGGCAACATATGAATGTGAGTGAGACATGGACAATTTTGCAACCATCAAGAAGTATCACACGGGTTGCCTGTGGCAACATATGAATGTCAGTGAGACATGGACAATTTTGCAACCATCAAGAAGAAGTATCACATGGGTTGCCTGTGGCAACATATGAATGTGAATGAGACATGGACAATTCTGCAACCATCAAGAAGATGTATCACACGGGTTGCCTGTGGCAACATATGAATGTCAGTGAGACATGGACAATTCTGCAACCATCAAGAATAATTATCATACGGGTTGCCTGACATTCCAGACACTGTCCGGTACCCAATTTAGGCTAGGTCCACTTGGAAGCCAAGGTCTATTTTTAAAGGACGTGCATTTTTCCTGTGCAACATATGGATGTCAGACATGGACAATTTTGCAACCGTTAAAGAAGACAATTACAACTTATGAGCTCAAATGCTACATAACAGTTTTTAGAATATCATGGACCAAGAAGAAGAAGAAAGACATGAATTCTACGAGATCTGAACATCATAAACAGTATCACATCTGGGAAAGTGAAATACTGTGGCCACATTAAACGTCACAGCTGCCAGACAAGAACAGTGATGGACGGCAGGGTTTTTGCCAGAAGAGGCTGCAGTTGACCAGCAAGAAGATGGACACAGGACATTGCTGATACCTGGGGCATGAGAACTGGTCAGAGATGGAGAGGCTTTTTTGACACGACGCAGTGAGAGCAATGGTCTGCAACAGATCTGTTAGATGATGATGGTGAGCACTTGTGAAGTGCTCCATGCTTCACATCCTGATGTTCCTACAGGAAAGATGTCACTTCTCACATTGTTTACTTTCACTTGTTCGCTGGTACTCCGTCACTGGGTCCTAATGCTCCTTGCCCTCTACATGATGAGGGTCAGAGTCCTTCCTCGTTGTTATATATGGAACCAAGGTATTTAGAATTTTGTGACATTTTCTGAGTTTCCTCGTTGTTATATATGGAGCCAAGGTATTTAGAATTTTGTGACATTTTCGTTTGTTTGGTGCTTACCCGCTCTAACTCAAACATAGTGCCTATACGCTACTTCTAGTAGCACTGGACATATTAGCATATATATTTGCATATTAGCTTTCCCTAATATCAGTGTCCGTGACAATCAGGCAAACCCACTCCACAGGTACTTGTAATTTACGTCCAATTGACTAGTGCAGGGGTTGAACCCCCTAGCATCAGCACACCGGATGTTTCAGAACGAGTGCTCTTATTCATTGAGCCATGCAGATTTCCTGTTTGTGACATTTCATTTTCTTCATTGCTGATTGTCATTGTTATTTGACATGAGCTTTTGTCTGTGGCCATTATCTGTTTAATATGCCCAAAGAGAATGCATTCCTGTCTTCTGCCCATTGCACCTCAACCTAGTCTGATGTTTCTACAGCTACCCTGCAGCTGCTTCTTGTTGATGACACAATTAAATGAATTACATGTCCCAGGTCTCCTACAACAATTCCATAATTTTCTTAAGTTGAACATAGTCGAAGGCCTTATTATAATCTTTGAAACAAGTATCAAGATCCACATTGTGCTCTCTGCAATAGCCAATTCACTGAGCCATACACACTTCAAACAACCCCAGAGGTGCTTATAACAGGTAACAGAGATCACAACTGACAGCAGGATGTTATCATGTGAAATAAAACAACTAGGTGTGTGTTGATCCTGTGAAGAAAATAATACAGACAAATGTGCTTATCATACAACCTTCTTGGCCAGGTAACATGAAATTACGTGATTTCCTTTCACCAGACCCGAGAACTTTGTAAGGTACACACATTTGTCTATGTTTGTTATTTCTCCGCAGTGTCAACACATACCCCCTCAGTTGTCCCAAAGGTGCTTAGTCTTAATCTGCTGATGAATGGAGAATCGTGCAGATGAGTTAACTGGAATGGATAAATTACACAAGCAGTTATTGCCTTTATGAAAGCAAATAATAAGCAGTTTTAAAGCAAGATGATCCCTTACATACAGTGCACTTTCAAGTTGTAAAATTATTCTCATTAAAAGCAAACTTAGAATCGATTAGCACATGGACTACAGTAATGAAAGTCCCTGGCTCAGTCTCTCACCTCAGCGACTTTGTTCTAACAAATCAAGACTACGTCAGACTACCAAACATACCAGAAGAAGAATATGAAAACCCCCAATGTTTTATTGTCTGTACATCACAGGGTAGGAAAGGCACAACCAAGAAAGAAGAATATTTCAGTTTCTGTCTCTCAGAATTATTTTCATTTGCTTTGATTCAATTTATTTATCAACATTCCCATATTGTATACAGCTCAGATAACAAGTTGACTACAATATCTTTCACTTGACAAAATTTCCTTACAAATGTAACCACCTTATCGAGTGTTGAAATCATGCAATAAACATTAAAAAGAGGCCGGTAAGATTACAATAATCTATAACATTCTGCTTCTATCAGCATATGGCCTATTTGTTGAAGTGGAAATCAGAAAGTGAACACAAATCAATAGTCATAAAACTGCCAAGGTTTTCACTAACTATATACTGCTGGTATTAAACTAATCTGAATTAATAAACTAACACAAACTTCAAGACAAAACTATATCTGACAGACACAGTCTCTCAACTAAACTTACTTTCTCTCTAAACACCCTCACTAAACATGTCACAGCATCGCATTTGATTAATTACATCTCATGAAACAGACATTCTGACTAAACATATATCAAGAAACCATACAAATATACCCTACCAATACAAGGATCTCACTAAACATACTCATTCGCAACATACATCTCACTAAATATAACCATACTCACAACATATCTCACTAAATATACCACATTCACAACACATGTCACACTAAACAGAACTCACCAACACAAACATCTCACTAAACACACATCACCAGCAACAAATATCTCACTAAACACACATCACCAACACAAATATCTCACTAAATATGTATTTTGTTACAAATACATGTCACATCACCACAAATCTCTCACTGTAAACATACCCCAACACCAAAAATATCTAACTAAACATACCTCCCCAGCGTAACTCTCTTTTACAAATCTCTCTCTCCGTAAACATACCTGACCACCACAAATATCCCACACTGCAGACTTCACCACCACAAATGTCACACTAAACATACCTCACCACCACAAATATCACTTTTAAAATATCTCAGCGTTCACACATATCTCATCACCACAAATATCTCTCTAAACATACCTCACTAAATCAATACTTTCCCCTAAACATACCCCATCAAAACAATATTGAAAACTGAAGAAATCACACAATAACTATCCACATGACCAAACATCTGTGATGTTTCAAAGCCAACAAATAAAATACCTAAGTTCCATGGATGTAATACCAGTCATATTTACAGAAAACTAGCACAAACAATACCTAACAACAACTAAATTTGCTAACAGGCCTACACATCCTCGTAGGCACCAAAGAAATAAAAACAAGCAACAACAAAATTATCTGTACAGTATCAACATGAGATAGGATGGACACAAATAAGTAAACGTTTCACGGTAGGTAAATCACCCACCAAACTGTCACATGCACTAAAGTGGCCAGGGGCAATTGTATATTGATTTCAAACCAAAGACAAGAATATTCAAAACACTTGTAACAAATGCTCTCTTGTACACTACTTGAAAGACTTATATTCACAAATACACAAAAAGTGGCAGTATAAAATAACATAGCTGTAACTTAATCTCAAATTAGCTGCAGAATATTTCATTACATTCGAAAATTTAAGGTTACAACAAAAAAAAAATTCAATTTGCCAAGAAACTTGCCAGTGTGAACAACAGTAATATATGCATCAACTTGGGTTACCAGCTGGCAAACAGACCGTTTTGTATGAACAATGAAATTTGGTGTATAGTGTCGAATAAGTCTGCCTTGGAAAATAATACACATTTTCTGTTCTTGTGAAGGGTTGAGATACGCTGGACTCTTAGTTGAGATATTTACGGCAACGCTTTGATCCACAAGAGCATGGGATCTTGACCTCCTCTATGGGGAACTTGTAGTCGTAGGTCAGTTCTTCACCTCTCTTTATTCTGGAAAATCAAATTAAGAATGATACAGTATTAGGTATTTATCAGTACTCACAGAAGATCAGGAGAAAGATATTAATATGTGAGGGCATGCCGGACACTAAGCTAACAACAAGTACAGAACATAAGGCACACCAGATTTAAACCCACCGCTTCACTGAAGGAAAATATATGCTCTAATGATTGGCAAGCTAAACATACCATATATGAAACCAGCCAGAATTAGGCTTCAGTCATTTTGTTCTGTTCAGCCTGGATAATCTTTAAGGCCCTCCACACATATCCAGAAATACGTCATTCTGTTCTTTTCAACGTAGATATCTTTCAGACACTCAGTACATCTAGAATTAGACTTGAGTCATTTTGTTCTGGTCAGTCTGGATAATATTTAAGGCACTCCAGACACATCTATATGTGCTCTGATCTTAATCATAAATTCATCTGTTTACGTTGACTAACTGTTCCTGTCGCTGATCATGAAGAAGTAGCAGAAACTGAAGGAGCAGTAACAGAAGTAGCAGAAACAGAAAGAGCAGAAAACAGAAGTAGCTGAAACAGAAAGAGCAGAAAACAGAAGTAGCTGAAACAAAAGAGCAGAAAACAGAAGTAGCTGAAACAGAAGCAACAGAAGAAGAGACAACTATCACAGAATAAAACATTTCAAACGGACATTAACACAAATATAAGGTGTATTTTTAATGACACGGGTTTTTGAAAATATTGCAGTTCCAAGTTTTTTATTCACCCTCTGTGGAGTTCATGCAACATAAAAGGTAAATATAAAACTTGGAACAGCAATATTTACAAAAACCCCAGTCATTAAAAATCCACAGCCAATCCACAGCGGGAACCTGTTGTGGGTGAGTGAAGTTAGGATCATCACTTTTTTTGTACGCCTGAGTGCACAGAGGAGTGGTCAGTCTTTTCCTCCCATAGAGAACAATGAGAGCAGGCCCTGAACCCTCGTCCACCCGTGTTCATGCCATATCAGCATAATGTTCTAACCATGACACCAACTAAACACATGCTAGATGTTACATGGATGCTGACAGAAACAATGTCATGACAATACTTACGGCCTCATTGCAAAGATGACAATGTGTTTCTTGCCATCTACTAGAATGACCTTGGAGAAGCAGTTAGGCTAATGGAATGAATTAAAAAAGAAAGAAAAATTAAGGACTAACATATTTTAAAATACACAGACAACAATCCAAAGTTGTGCATCAGCTGACTTAAATTTTGGTACATCTTAAAAATATAAAATCTGTGTTTGCTCACAATAACCTTTAATCCACTGCAACAGTGTTTCACCTGTGTGTAATCACGGGCTTGCAAGGAGCACACACTGAACACAGTGGCTTCACAATATACCTATGACTGGCACCTTGCCGTCTTGACAGACGATAGTTTGTAAAATGGAGTTATATCTCTCCATAGCACAAAGCCTGGGCTGAATTTAGAGACCATGTGTTGCCCATGAAGCATGATCCCTCTCTCGGCCTACCTAGTTTACTCCAGACGAAAGGTAACACCAATACGTCTGGAACAAGACAAGCTGCAGAAGGTGCCGGGTCAGTAAAGCAATGCTCTAACTGTCCGCCTGTCCAAGCTTCCATCCTAGACCTGCCATGACATTTAATCTTTAGGTTGCATTTCCTTACATTAGGGTGAGGTGGAGGCCTTTGGCACAATGTGGGGTGTCGGATTTGGTGAGCGCTGCCCAAAATTTGGCGCTAACAGAAAGCAGGTAGCACCATCTGCTGTCATGCAGCAGCTCAGTCATATCTGACTGAGACCTGACAACAGATATTTTAGTTATTTACATATCCTTTACAGGACGTTTGCAGTCAACACAAGCATTTGTAGCTGTTGATGTCTTGGCAAGTTTTACATTTAGTAGTTTGCCATTGCTTTCTTAACGACCGGCATCCTAAAGTTGAATGTTATACACAAGTTTTGATACTATACCTATCATTTTTCTTACACACTGAACACAGCTTTAAATCTCACTTATAAAACAAATATGGCTAAACTGCTACTTATTTGGCTCCTAACAAAGCATGCGTCTTTGGCCATATCATGCTAAACCATCCAATACTTTGCCAGCCGTTGGTTTATTAAAATGTCTCTCCAAAGTGACTCATTTGTCTCTAATTCTGTTCTCAATGTGCTGAGTCTCTCACTCAGAGAGAGAGAGAGAGAGAGAGAGAGAGAGAGAGAGAGAGAGAGAGAGAGAGAGAGAGAGAGAGAGAGAGAGAGAGACAGAGAGAGAGACAGAGAGAGAGAGAGAGAGAGAGAGAGAGAGAGAGAGAGAGAGAGAGAGAGAGAGAGAGAGAAAATGAAGGATGGTGTGTGTGCATGTGGGGTGGTGTGGGAGGATAAAACAATATAGAAAGGATGAGGGAGTGAATGAAAAAGGATGAGAAACACAGACAATGAAAGAGAACAAATGAACTTATTTGTTCAAATGGTTAAGAATTGGGCAGACAGGTATGTCTAACAATCCATCTTTTTAAGTCTATATCTTTTCACACAATATTAAATTCAAGTATCTCTTAATAGGTTAAAACAATAATATTGTAAAAATAAATTTTACAATAAACATTGTAAAAAAATTCAACATGTAAAAAAAAAAAATCGGTACTTCATGACCAAGTAATACTAATTATTATTATAGCACAATATGGGGTGTCAGGTTTGGTGAGCGCTGCACAACATTCAGCAACAGAAAGCAGGTAGTACCATCTACTGCTATACAGTAGCTCAGTCATATCTGATTAATACCTGACGCCAGATAATCGTAATAAGGCTAAGAGAAATATACCACAGAGCAAGATGAGAATGCTTACAATAGCAGGTTTTTTTTTAAAAACCGGACAAGGGAAAGGAGAGGGGGGAAGACTAAGAGGCACCATTTATTAAGTTGCATGTCCTTCACAGGGCGTAGCAGTCAACCCCAGCATTTTCGCTGTTCGTGATTCCTGGACAAATTTTACGTTCAGTAGTTTGCCATTGCTTTCTGAACGAAGAGGCACCATACAGAATAAATAATATGGTCAGATAACTAACACAGCCTACCTCGCAGGAATGGTTGATAAATCTCGCTGCACTTCCATGCATGGTAGCATCCACAACCTCATCGTCATCAATGCGGAACATGTAGCAGCCAATACCCTGAAAGAAATCACCAGTAAATGATACATTTCAATAAATAACTTCCTGAGACAAAGCCACATATAGCAGCCAATACCTAGAAAGAAATCACCAGTAACTGATACACTTCAATAAATAATTTGTCATAAATTTACCCCCACTCAAGGAATATGTCCTTGATAGGTCCAAAAGCAACTTAAATCATGGAAAGCGGCAACATTTCTTTGATGTTTTGGTGAAAAAGTAGTGATTTCTCGCTAACAAACTTATTTTACAGTAATGCCCTGTTCCACTATGCGAGGCTCTTGTCATACGGCCAATCCCATGTCCCACGAGAATAACTATTCAACGCTAATGATTCCGTGTGAAGACGTAATACATTTAATAATGTGCACTTCATATCTGACCCGTAAATTATATACTGCATATAAACAAACTTTGAAATCTGCTGTACAATCTCCAGAACAAAATTTTTTTTTGTTGGGTTGGCATAATGATAAGGTTATATGCTAAATCTCATTATTTTCCCTCAGTTGGTTACTGAGATAGGGAATTTTATATTAGGGCAGACAAAAGTAAACAGACTATAGTTACTCTGGTAGTCAAAGGTATTAATAACATTCACCTAAAAAAAAAAAACCACACCTCCGCTTTCTCCAAGCCCTTTCTAATTTGTTCATTCACATTAAGCATTACTGACTAATACATTAAGCTGTTTCTTGTCTCTATGCAATTTTCTTTACTTTCCCTAAGTAACGAGACACAATTGCTAAAACATAACTATGCTAAACCAGTTGAGTCAAGAACCGACACCCTAGCACTCAGGACATTCCCAAATGTGTGTCGTCCTCATCTGCAACAGCCAGCGAAGAGTCCCAATACTAATGGTACCAGTAGCAGTCTGATGTGTCTCTCTGACCTTTCCTCGGAGTTTTGTGTGTTGCCCAGATCCTCTGGTCACTCCCTGCAGCACCATTCTCTCCTGGCCGTGATGATCTGTCTGTACTTCTGCACACTACACATGATGCCAAAAGGCCCTGACCATGTCTGCCTTATCATAAGCTAAACCAAACTAGTGTTAATTACAGAAAGTATTATAATTTTTATTAGCACAACGCAGAATAATAGTTCACCTTGCTTTCATAGTACTTCTCCCTCTTGTCAGTCAACGATGCCCTGATGACCTCTCCGGCATACTCAATGACCATCTCTCCTGCATCAATATTCCTCTTGCAGAAAAGTCCTCGGCCATGAATTTTGGAGCGGTACACATCCACGGCCTCCTTGGCAAATGTTTTCAGCTTGCGGAATCTCATTGCCATTGGTAGGCTTAAACTAGTAGCTCGCCTAAATGAAGAATAGTAATAAAAACAACAATATAAACATTTATGTAAATAACATGTACTTGAGAGTGTGAACAATTGAAAGTATACAAAACTGGTTGGTTATATAACCAGAATATTCACATACCTACCATACCAACAAACATACATCTCAATATGATTTTAGAGCAAGGTAGGACCCAGAAAATGGTGGATAGACATCCTACAAGTCAATGCAGATGGGCAGATGGTGACAGAGTTAGTGTACCAGCATATTATAATCAGGAGACAGTATTTATCATTCTTTGTATGCTAAGGAATGTTTATTTATCAAAAGTAAAGAAATGAAGAAAAAAAAAAAAACTCTGCCTGCCTGTACACTGTGTAATATGCATTTTTGGGGACAGATCCACTGGGATAAATGACAACTCTGCAAATGAGCAGAGCAGGGCAAACACTGGTCCTGACAGTCACAAATAAATGTCAATGGCAGAAGTAACTTGCCCTTATGTGGATGTGGAAGCCAAGGGGAAACCACCACATTATTTTCACAAGTATTCATGTATAGTCACATTTCAAAGTGAGAGAATGACATGAATGATCAGAACATCATGTACTGAGATCTGTAGAGACACATGACACTCTACACTGTTTGACAGGGCACATGATGATGATGTACTGATATATTTAGCTGTTTAGCAGCACTAGAGTAATGTAGTACCCTAGACCTCCCATGGTTTGTAAAACTAATAAGGAGTCTGAAATATTTGTGGAAGGAGGGATTTCTTCTGACAATCAGAATCTTTATTTTGTATGCTTTACAGTGGAGTTTTTACTATTTGCTTATTTTAAATATCACATTGGGTCATCTGTTGAGTCCTTTTGCTTTGTCGCAATTAAATAACAAACTTTTAAAATTAACTATTTATATAATTTACTTTGTAACATTGACATGTGTATCATACTTGTTGTAGCACTGCGCTATGCCGTTACAGAATTTACAATAAAAGATGGAACACTTTATTTGTTCTATGTAACTCAATGACTTCTTAATACAATGATTTATTCACTTGCATCACATAGTTTGTCTTATTTCCATGATGGCATTTCACTTGATAGATAAATTACTTGATTTGAAGCAACTAACCCAATTACTCAATTGCTTTGTGGCACTTAACTTGTTAAATTACTTATTTTGTCTCTGCCACTACTCACCTGGAAGATTTCAAGGCCATCTCTTCCTCCTTTTCTCTCTCATCATCACCAGGTTTTGTTCTGTACACAGACTTGAGGAAGTTGAACATGTCGAAGGGCTTTCCGGCTAGTAAAGGACTCAGATCTGGCTGCTCCACTCAGGGTTCAAAGCAACTTCCTGAGGATATGCATGACAATAATAAGAGACCACTCCAGCATAAAAAAGCAATCAGGCCAACATTATGATGCCACCCTAAAAGTGATTTCTACCTATGTGTCCTTGAGTTTATACAAGTTCTCTTCCTCTCGATGTTCTGGTTTTCGTGAGCTGTGCTTAAATCACCCAGGACTTACCATGACTTACAATATTAAAAACAAGAAGTGTAGTGCAGCTTTTAAGAGGTCAGCATGACTGAATGGATAAGAGCGATTGTTCTTAAACATCCGGTGTGCTGAGAAGGACTGTGGAAGATTATGGCAAAACATGGCTGTCCACGAAAGTTTGTCCAAATAGTGCGGCTACTTCATGTAGAGTACTGCAGGCAAGAGTACAGGAAAATGGTGAACTGTCTGAGCCCTTTCCTGTCACCAATGGAATGAAGCAAGGATGTGTCCTGGCACCAACACTGTTCAGCCTCATGTTTTCAGCCATGTTGATGAATGCCTTCGAGAACGACGACATTGGAATAGACATCAACTACCGTATGGATAGAAAGGTATTCAATCTCAGAAGGCTGAAAGCTAAAACCAAAATTAACAGCGACACCGTCAGAGAGCTCCTGTTTGCTGATGATTGCGCTCTATACGCCAACACAGAAGCGGACATGCAACATAATGTTTCAGCTTTCTCACATGCCTGTGCCAACTTTGGGCTCAATATCAACTTGGAGAAGACTGTAGTTATGTACCAGCCAGCTCCAGGGAATAATCACACTGTGCCGAATATCAAAGTGAATGATCATAGACTAAGTGTTGTGGACAAATTCACCTATCTTGGCAGCACTGTGTCACAAGCTGCCACAATTGATGACGAAGTGAATGCAAGAATCTCCAAGGCAGTGCGGCCTTTGACAGACTGTACAAGAAAGTATGGGACAGAACTGGAATAAGCCTGCAAACAAAGCTAAAAGTCTACAAAGCAGTTGTATTATCCACACTGCTATATGCTTGTGACACCTGGACTGTTTATCAGCGACACGCTAGGAAATTAAACCACTTCCACACAGTCTGCCTAAGGAAGCTACTGAAGATTAAATGGCAAGACAAGATTCCAGACACTGAAGTCCTAGAAAGAGCGTCCATGCCCAGTATCCACACTCTACTGATGAAGAATCAGATTCGCTGGGCTGGTCACTTGACTCGCATGCCAGATCACAGGCTCCCTAAACGAATTTTTTACAGCGAACTACGTTGTGATAAACGCTCCCAAGGTGGCCAGAGGAAACGCTTTAAAGACACTCTGAAAATCTCACTGAATGCTTTTGGAATTCATCATGACACCTGGGAGGCTGCAGCCAGAGACCGAAATTCGTGGCGTGCATCATTACACAAGGGTGCAGTCATATGTGAGGCAACCAGGACTGCAAGAGCTGTGAAGAAAAGGCAGGACAGAAAAACCACTGCAGGAAATCCTCCTTCAGAAACGTCAAGCATTCTATGCCCACATTGTCAAAGAACATTTAGAGCCAAAATAGGCCTTATCAGCCATCTTAGAACCCACGGCTCCATACCTTCAACCCCACTGGATGAAATGAATGGTCATCATCATTCTTGATGGACAAACAACAACAACAACACTTTTCTGTAATTATATTTTGTAAATGTGCCCTACACTTTGCATTTTTATATTTTTACATTTCCACAGCTTTAACCCATTTAATTCATACTTTATTTTAGGTTCCAGCCCTCTTTTGTTTTTTCACAAATCTTCAGTCTCCACCATAAAAGACTGAATACGATGAAGAAGGCATGCTTTCATATCTCTCTCCAATTCTCCCCCAACACACAACATATTCTCTCTCACACTCTCCCTCTGCGTCTGGTTCTCTCCCCACTCTTTTCCTTCCTCCCTCCTCCTTTCATAGGGAAAATACGTCCACTGCACTGATTGAGGATTGTAGTGCACCCATTATTCATCCCAGCAAGGTTCAGCATGTCTCCTCCTCCTGCTGCTGCATACTTCCAAGGACAGTCTTATTCAATTCATTTTGTGTTTCTCAATTAACTGCCTGGATCCCTACCATAAATACACTTTCCAGATATTCTACCAGTCTTACATTATGATGTAGGCTGAGCCACGAGAACATACAAATACTGTTTACACACTTTCTATAATTTCACGCATTTCAACTTGAAACGTCTGCTCCTCTCTCCACAGAGATTTTTCAGTTGCATTCACAATGGGATGACCAAGTCAGACTTTACAAAAACAAAGTTGTGAGCATCCTTTATATAGACCAACTTAGGTAATACTGGCAAACACTTCTTAACGTAAATAAGTAGAATTGTTTTAAAATAAATATTATATGCGGAAAGTCCTTTTGCAAAGAAACAAAATTTGCCCAAGAGGTGATTTTCCTTTGAACATTCTTAGCCAGTCACCATTTTTATCTACACTGTGCATGCAACATTTTGCAGTCTGCTACCAAAGCTAATCATAACACCAGATGATAATGCCGCTGATTGATACCTGTAGAAACTATAAATAACCACCTTCAGTCTACCTATATTAGTAAGAAATTAGACTGGAAACATTCTACATTCTAAAGAAGTATAAAGACTGGTGCTAAAAGTCATCACAATCTGATAGTTCTTCCCAGACTTGTGTTGGTGCAACTATTAAGTTTCTTTTCAAAGATCAAAGCACTGACCAATAAACACACAGTTAAGTTCATACAAGAGACAACACTGCAGATATAGACACATTTCAAGGCAACAGACAAAAGAAAGTTTAAAAAGCAAGAAGGTCAACTTCATTGTGCCAGGTTTGGTCCCATTTGGCTCAATCTCTTTCAGCAGGGTAACTTGCTGAAAGCGTTTCACAAACCACAAACGCCATATGAGAAAACTGCACTTGTGAATGGAACAACGTAGCCTGGAATTGAACCCACAACCTTCAAAACACGAGGCAGGCAGCATAAGAACTTTGCCACAGAGACTCAAAGAAAGAAAGGAGAAGAAGAACCAATAAATATACGCAACAAAAGCAACTTGCCTCATCAGCTTGATCGAGGTCGTACTTATGGAACCTGAACTTGTAGTTGCGATGACAATGCAGGGCACCATAAAGCTGTTCGATGAGATACACAACCGCATCATGGTCCAATCCAAACATCGTCCTGCCCGATATCCCAGCATATGAGAGCTGCTTCATTCTGGATGCTGCGCGCACGTCTTGAACTCTCTCCAGAACTTGGTTCCAGGCATCTAAAATATAACATACAAATAACCCCATATCATACACTGCTGAAAGCATGTCAAGATGTGTGACTTCACATACACAATATAAGATATCAGTGTGCAGCACTCACATCTAGAACTATCTCCAGAACTTGGTTCCAGGCATCTAAAATATAACATACAAGTCACCCCATATCAAACAGTGCTCAGATCAGCATGGAGGAATGCATAAGAACACGTGTTCTTAAACATCTGGTGTGCTGATGCCAAGGTAAGGAGTTCGACCCCTACACCGGACAGTTGGACTAAGATGTTTACCTATCGTCCTTGACTTGGGGATGTAAATTACAAACACCTCTGAAGTCAGAGTGAGATTGCCTGATGGCGAGGGACACTGTTAATAGAGAAAGCTAATCCACACACAAAAAATTCAGTCCAGCACTACTAGAAGTAGTGTGTATGGACTACGCTTGAGTTCAAAAGCAAACAAGCGTCAAAAAAAAAAAACAAAACATTGCTCAAAGCATGTCAAGTGGTAGGACTTCACATACACAACATAAGATGTGAGCTCTAATCACTGGAAAACTAATGATTCTACTCTGATTAGAGCAGGACGTTTCAAAACCGCATAGCTTCTGAGACATACTGTTCATGACTGGGCCAGGCACAGCGAGTAGTGACCCCAGAGTGGTTACACAGCGACCAAGAGCACTTTATTGGTGCTAGAGGACTTGCATTGAATGCAGTGGTGACTACATCAAATGATGATACATTTGTTCTTTATTTTTCAGAATATATTCACCCCAAAAAACATTTAAAGTTTTCATTTTAAGCTCCTTAATGGTTTAATCCAATAATGTCAAAAAAGATAATAGTGTCATCTGTTATTTGACATGAGGAAAAAAGTATGTTTTCACATCAAGAATGTGTATGCTTTGACAAAGGAACAAGTACATTTTCACATGAAGTACAAGTATGTTTTGATCCAAGGGATATGTATGCTTTGACAGAAGGAACAAGTATGTTTCGACAGAAGGAACAAATAACCAAGAAAAAGAGTGGATTAACACAAAAAAACAAGTGTGTGTTGACACAAGGAACAAAAATGGGTTGGCAAAATGAGCAAGTATGTGTTGACAAAATGAACAAATATGTGTTGACACAAGGAACAAGTATGTGGTGACACAAGGAACATGTATGTGGTGACACAAGGAACATGAATGTTTTGACACAAAGAACAAGTATGCTATAACACAAGGAACAAATATGTTTTGCCACTCAAACAACTTGGCACCCTCATGATGGATACACCATTACACTGTGACACAGAAAATCCTACTGGTAAAACAAGCCTACTGCAATATATGCCTTTCCTTAAAAACAAATAAAAACAACCTACAAATAATTTAAAAAATGCATAGGTCAATGACAAGCTGTGCTTACCTTCAACAGTATCCCCTTGGCAAGAAAACCCATCATCACTGGTTATCTCAAACTTGAGCCTGCTCTGACTTCTCTCTCTATCACATTTAGTACCTGTTCCGTGTGGGTGTTCCCCTTTGCCCAGGTCCAGGGGTGTAGCCACAACCTCCTCCTCCAAGGTTGGCTGTGGTAACGAGTCGACACCTTTCTTGTGATGAATTAGGGGGTGGTGACTGGCAACCAATGCTGTTAAGTACAACATAAAACCATGTTATATACAAGCACAACATTAAACCATGTTATAAACAAGGACAACATTAAAACCATGTTATATACTTTTAACACTTGAATCTCTCACATGGTTCCGTCACCCTGCTACTGATTGAGTGTGTGGGCGACACTGTGAGCTGTGAAATTCATGCGGAATGCTTTTACATCTGTCCGCTGTTGTTTGCACAGTCAACTGCATGTTCGGAACAATGGCCGGCTATCGCTGAATTGACTGGTTTGCCTTTTCGGGTCACGAGTGCATTTTTCAGGAGACTCCTGGGGGTCGTCGCCGGAGCTACTGAGTTTGCGCTTTGTGCGGCACTTTCGGCGGGTCGCCCTGCAGAAGGAGCCATGTGGGATGAAACCCGGGTCAGTGAAGTCTTTCTGGCAATCGACGATGAACTGTCTATTTCATGGAGGACTTTTGTGTTGGCATTCTGGCAGTGGAATTATGTACAGTGTACCTGTCCTGTTGGTTTGCCGGGACTCCTGTCTGTTCCACTTATCATGAACGAATGAACGAAGACTTTATTTACAAAGGGTAACAAATTGGGCACGCAGGCCCGTCTTACATTCAGCCCTTCCAATCACTCATCTTTCGTTCATCAATAGTGCATAGGAAAAAACATTGTCAAATGAATTTTGTAAACATAAACAATGCATATTACCATGTTATGAAACACATCCACCACCCAACCACACACACAACCCAGACATTCCCCCACCCATCCACCATATCCCCACCTACACACACATCCCCCACCCACACACATCTCCCCACCCACCCCATTACCCACAAACAATCACCCACCCAAACACACATCCCTCAACCACACATTCCCCACACACACACATCTCCCCGCCAACTCACATATTCCACACCTACCCACACACAAATTCCGCACCCACCCACATAGTCTCCCATCTCCCCCAGCCCATCCACAGATCCCGAGCCCACTCATACAAACATGCCCCACCATCTCCTAACCTACACACACTCACCCACCCACACATCCTCCACCCACCTATCCCCCAACCAAACATACATTAAACACACATGCCCCACATTGGCCAGTGAGGAGCATTTTGTGTGATATTCACTGGCACAGGAACGGAGCAAAATGGGGACGACCCGTTGCCGTGAAGTTGGAACCACGACTAACTGAGTAACTAACTGGGAGATCATGGACAGAAGAAGAAGACATATGTGGTTTATTCGTAAAATGTTAAGAATCTTCATGGACAACTATGAAGACCAATACCCAAATACTGCAACAGGCCATTTCACAGAGACAAATGATTACCCACATCAGGACAAGCCAATCATAATTTTTGGGGATCATATTATGACATAAGGGTCTGATGAAAGTTGTGACAACTGCAGAGGTCGAGGGTATTGAAGACAAAGGAAGAAATGCTGAATGGAATGTCAGAGTGGTGGGGAAGATGCTTCTCAAGAACACAGAAGGCAAATGGTTTGGAGGTAAACATAATTACCTGGGCTGCTCAGCATGGCACATGCTGATGGCATAAAAACTGAATAAAGCATAACAGAGTGGACCTATTGCATGACGTTTAGATCACTGTATATGAAAGTTCAACAAAGCATGCTTGATGACTTAGACAATGCTGTGTGAGAGTTGAGAAATGCATAAAACAACTTACCTGTTTTGTCATTTAGATAACTATATATGAACATTTTAAAAAGCATTAAAAAATAACCAGTTTTGTGCCTTTTAAATAAGGGTATTAGTCGTTAGTCTCGGTTCCAACTTCACAGCAAAGGGTCGCCCCATTATGCTCTGTTCCTGTGGCAGTGAATATCACATAAAATGCTCCTCATTGCCTCACGTGAAAAGTGGAACAGACAAGAGTCTCGACAAACCAACAGCCCGCACATTATGTACAAATAAGGGTAAATGAAAGGCAAAGTCAAGGTGTGATAAGTTAAGTGGTTAGTGTGTTTGCCTGTCAAGACAGTGATCCAGGTTCCCAGCAGATGCAGGATTGCTCTTCAAGATCAGTGTGGCCCTGGGGTCAATCCAGCTTAGTAACAATAATTGTTTGGGAAGGATAAGGTGACAAAGAAGGCAACTGGTCACTTCATCCCATAAGTTTGTGGCCTAGAAAATGGGATGGCCTGACACTTCACACCTCAACTGCAGAATCTAATATGGGACTACACATATGAAAGTTACAACACAATAGGCCTCATCTATTGTATAGCTTCTAAATAAATGTATATGAAAGTTACAACACAAAAGACCTCAGCTGTTGTATAGCTTCTAAATAAACGTATATAAAAGTTACAGCACAACAGACCCCAGCTGTTGTATAGCTTTTAAATAAACGTATTTGAAAGTTACAGCATAATAGACGTCAGATGTTGTATAGCTTCTAAATAAATGTATATGAAAGTTGCAGCATAATAGACCTCAGCTGTTGTATAGCTTCTAAATCAGCGGTTCTCAACCTTTTTTGGCCCATGCAATCCATCACCATGTGTTCAGAATATCACCCCCCCCCTTCCCCCACCTTTGTATTTCCTCCCCATAAATTCACACAATTAGACGTAAACATTTTTTGGGTCACATTATGAGAAGAAATAAACTAGAGAACTTTGTGACAACTGGCAAGATTCAGGGGGAAAAAAAACAAAACAAGGAGAATGCAGAAAAGTAAATGTCTGAATTGTTTGGTTACATGGCATGGTCGAGACAAGAACACACAGCTGGGTCACAACTCTGGTGAAAGTGTCTGATGGCGAAACATGACCACCCATACCTATCGACATGGCACATGATATTGATGGTATGAAAGTTGTATAAATCACAACTGGACTGACCTGTTTTATGTCTGCGGGATCTGACACCGGTGTTCCTATTTTCAGTCAGACGCCGAACTTCCTTTTCCTTCTTTTGTAACTTGTCCTTCTTCACGATGGACTTGTGGAGAATCTGTTTGCGGACATGGGCCTTGCTGCTCTGAGACAACACAGCTGCAGCTGCTTGGGGCTTCCTGGCTGGGGACACTAAGGGAAAGCTGGCTCTCTTGTGTGGTGACTGCTGAAGCTGCTGTTGGGCAATGTGGTGGTAAGGATGCTGCTGCAGATGATGAGACTGTGATTCCTGCTGGGCAGAGTCGGATGTCAGATCATGAGCTGATGGGTGGATGCGATCACCACCGAAGGAATCTGTTGCTGGTGGCTCCTCGTGAGCGTAGCTTGTGAAAGAACTAGATGGCACGGCTGAGTTTGATAATATTGCATCCCTATTGCAGCCACTGTCCAATGGATGTGACTGTCCTGAATAAGTGTGACTACTGGCTGGATCTGTAGAGCTGTTCTGGCAGCTCATGGAATCTGAAATATATGCATGCCTTTCCACGATCTGCTGTAATGTTCCTGTGAAAACCCCGTCATTTTTCAACAACTTCTCAAAAACTGGACGCTTGGCCTGGGGGCCTTCACTAACTACAGATGACTGTGCCAGTTTTCTCTTTGACTGTTGTGAGTAGACACCAGGCTTGAGCGCACGCCGAAACTGTGCAGATGAAAGAGATCGGGCATTTCCAGCTGGCTGTGATGACCTACTGGCTGCGGACAGATTGGGCCTTATAGGTATAGAAACAAACCCGCTGTTTGAGGATGTCCATAAATTTGGAGACTGCTGTGGCTGCGGGGACTTATGTCCCTGTGAGGAGCTGGGCAAAAGTTTTGTCCAGTCTGTCTCGACATCTTTTTGTGAAGCTGCAGCATTACTAGCCTGTGCAAGCGACAGAAGTGATGCTGCAGCTGACGATGTCGTTGACAACATAGATGTTCCTAAGCCTGGAACTGGAACTTCCATCCTGGTGGCCGACTTATCACTTGGTAAAATATCCTCATTTATAAACACACGCAACACTTTCTTAGGCCCCTGGGGTGTGTTTGTTATTGCAGTTGTGACTTCAACGCCAGGTATGTGTGCTTTCCCTTGATTCTTTAGTGCACTCTGGACCAGCTCCACAATTCTCTTAGATGCATCCTGATTAAAGTTTTGACCACTGTTCATCACAGATTGAAGTGATGAAGAATTCAAATCAAAACTGCCCATGTAGCTTACCTGAGCTGGGGCTCCATCTACTTTGGTCAGTTTGGGCACTGTGAGTTTTGTTGCATTTGGAAGGTTAATCGTTGGTGCTAAAGTGCTAACTGTTGGGTAAGTTTTTAGATTTTGTGATGCAAAAATTGTGGAAGATGGAGAATAAGATACTGGGGCGGTGCTGTGTAAGTGACTGGTGGTTGCGGACTGTGTGATCAGCTGTGGGGGTAATGTCTCTTGACCAAACCCACTGGTAACACCAGGAGACTTTTGTTTCAATGAGGAATACTGTTGCATACTCGCTTTCAACAGTGTCTGATTTAAGCCCGAGGACAGCATATGTGCATGGGGATCTATGATGATTGAAGAGGGCTTCACAGTGCTGGTAACATGTTGCTGTTGCGAATTATGTGCTAGGGGAGATTGATGCTGCTGCTGCTGTCTGTGAGTCACATCAATGTGTTCACTGTGCTGTGGGACCATCGGCTGTGTGCTGACCTGAGGCAGGAACATTCCTGGTCCTGGTTGAGCTAAGAAGGGTTGGCTTATCATCAAAGACTGGCTGCCCAAAGATGCTGCCTGCATTAGGGGGGCTAATCCCATGTTAGATGGTAATACTGATGGAGAGTTAACATGGGGCTGCAGCTGCTGAAGTGGGGAGATGATAGTTGGTGCTAATTGATTAGCTGGATTTAGGGAAAAGAAGGGCAAACTGTTCTGTCCAGTACTCTGAAGAATTGGTTGTTGCCCCTGGAGAATAGCTGTGGGGTTTCCAGGAGGCAACAACATCCCTGCAGAAGCAGCATGTCTGAAAATAATGCCAGGCTGAGAAGGATTCTGAAGAGCTATTCCTGGTTGGTTTGGAGTTTGAATGATAATACCTGCTTGCCCCGGGTTCTGCAGCATAAACCCAGACTGAGAAATATCATGAGAGGGTAGGAACTCTGGCCTTGAATTTGTCTGCTGCTGAAAAATGAATCGACCAGGAGAAACCTCTGAAATCATGACTGCTGGCTGGTTTTGCCGTGGTGATGTCCGGTGGTGGAGATTCATGAATGGGTGAATGCTCTGCCTTGTTGGGCTGACAGTCAAGGGCTGTTGGGAGAGATGTGGCAGAGATGCACCCTGCTGCAGGATTGAAGGTGTCGACAGAATTCTGCCACAGGAGGTCACAGCAATGGTGCTGGATGCGTTAGTCTGTATACCAGGTGTAGTGGAATACTGCGGTGAGTACGCTGAAGATAGTGTCAACTTTGCCTGAGAATGACTCACAAGTGCCTGCGAGATCTTAAATGCAAGATCCGGCTCGGGAGGCTGCAAACCTACTGCTTTCACAATAACAACATCATCATCTTCATCACTGAGAGGAGATTTTTGGTTATTCAAGTCAACAGTTGCTGGTTGTGTATTTGAAGAAAGTGGATTTGATGTTATGCTTGTTACAGGAGTACTTGAAATTTGTGGAGTGCTCTCACCACTGCTGGGTATGCTCGGTGGGAAATCATCCATATCATTTGAAGTCTCTGAACTGAAATCATCACTCTGAATATCATAAGCTGCAGACATAGAGTCAGGACTGGCAGATCTAGACATCATTGAGGTATCATCTTTACTCCTTGCATCCTCTGTGCTCTCCTGAGCCTCAACACTTAATGAATGATTAACCTCGTCTTTCTGTGATGAGTCACAAGGCTCGGCCGGTTTATCAGTAGCAGCACTGCAGATGCTCTCAGAACAGCTAACTTTCTCTGCTGCATGCTCTTTTGCCTGTGAAGCACCAGTTTCTGTTGTTGTGACTGTAACATCTAAAGTGTTAGGGTTGACAGTCAAGGCCGTCTTCCTGATCAACTCCCCAATGGTCTGGGCGGCAGCAACATTTGGAGATCGGATGATTATTCTTAGCTTCTGACCCGGTGGTTTCAATTTATCAGGAGCTGATTTTAAACACGATTCTGAATTAAGGCTATCATTCTTCGTGACTAGCTCTTCAGGGATCTCAGAGGAAACTGGTAATTCTGATGGTGGTTCATCTTTACTGATGTCCATTTTTGCAGCCTCAGTTTTGGTATCAAGTATTTGATCTATTTCACTTCTTGGATGACATCCTACTATTTCTTCTGTTGGGGGTGATTCTACTGTCACATCATCATAATCTTCTGTATGATTAACACAAGAATTAGTCTTCTTAATGAATGCTTCAGTTGTCCCATGCTTTCCAACCTCAGAACTTTGATCTGGCAACTGATCTCTGGTTGTATTACCAGCATTCTCTGAATCCACACTGTTTAAATCCACCTGGCTCATCTCATCCATATTTGCAGCATCTTTCTCAGCCTTAACTTCATCAGTACTTAGTTTAGCTTCTGATTCATCTTCAGGCAGTATTTCATTTTCATCATTATTTATGAGACTTTTATTTCCTGTACCCTTTCTTGGGCTATCCTGGAGTCGCTGAGGACACTTCCTGTCTGGTTCTGATTTCAATAATGGGCTTCCTGGCATTTCATCTGCAAGCTGTTTATTTTTATCCTCCGTTAAATTTAATACTGCATTTCCACCTGTAGTCTCTGACTTTGTGCCAGATTCAGACTTAGACTGTAGCCGTGAACGTCCACGAGGACTTTTCTCAACAGATCTTGGTGTATCTTTTTCTCCACAAGTTCGCAGTCGACCTCGACCGCGCTTCAAGGAGATATCAGAGGATGTGATTTCTGCTTCCATTTCAATTTGTGATTTTATTTCTTCTTTTGTAATGACATCCTTGTCTTTCTTTAGTTCTGTCAGATATTCGCTAAGTTTTGCAGTCTTGCTGACTGGTCTCCTGCTTCTTCTAGGAGAAATCAGGGAGTCTTCAGTAAGTAGTGAATCTTCTACAATATCTTCATTCTTGTTGTCTTTTGCCCGCCTCTCTTTACTTCTTGTGATTCTCACATTCGTCTGGGATAACTCTAGACTTTGAGATGAATCAGTTCCTAAAGAACTATGTCCAATGTCCAGAATCTGTGAGAAAGAATGTGATTCACTAATGGCTTTATTATCAGATTGCTTCTTTGTCTCATTTGTTGAGCTCTCTTGACAAAGGTCAGTCTCAGATTTATTAACTTCTTCAGGATGTTTTGCTTCTGCCTTGTCTTTACTATCACCATGTGCTAAACTAAGTCTGCGACTACTTCGTAGTTTAGGGAGACCAGAGACCGGACTACTTATGAACTCCAACTTTTTGGGTATTGCATCTAATTTCCGCAGGCTACAATCAGATTGAGGATGAACCTGACTAGCATCTACATGAGTGGTGGATTCGTCTGATGTGCCTGATGTGCCTGCAACTACTGTATCTGGGTTCTGAGTGCCTGGCACTTCTAATGTGTGATCATTTGAATCTGCTAACTTAGTAACAATTGATTCATCTGACTTGTCTAAAGCACTCTGTGCCGTTGCACGCGCTCCTTTCCTCAAAGGCGGAGACTTGAGCTCTGAAGACCTTTGACGTGTCCTACATGCTACACTTTCTTCATCGCTGTCTTCATCTTCCTCTTCTTCTTCTCCTCTTTCAACCATGGCCTCCTCATAGTTCTTTAACTGTCCCTTCTGGACATTCAGAAGCTTCAACCCACCAAATCCTCTTTTGCCGAGGACGTTTGGGCTTCAAAGGTTCCAGTTTAACATCATGTACAATCACAGGGTTATAGGTTATGGCCACACTTTTCAAAGAACTAGAACCAGGCTTAGGAAGACCTCCCGCCATGATGCTGGGTCTCATAAGTCCACCCGCACCGGCATGAGCTGGGCTTCTCTTTTCTCGTTTTGGTGCAACAGTCATTGCCGTAGGGGAAACTCGTGGCTGGAGTCTCAGAGTTTTGTTTAAAGCACTGGCAGACCCATCTATCTCTGAGTTTGGGGACAGTTCTAATGATCTTCGGCTTATCAGACCTACTGCCTCCAGCATGGTTTCTTTAGGTGATGGTTTCTCTTCTATCCGGCTGGTGCAGCTTTTGGGTGATAGCAAAGAAGAACAGGATGATCCATCCGGAGACATGGATAATTTAGAATCTTTACTCCTCGCTTTCGCTAAATGGGCAGGTGCAGCATTTCTCTGAGTCATTGTGCTTTTTCTTAGGGATGATCTTCTGGAATCCTGGCTCTGCACACTGCTGCAGTCATCAGACAAATCTCGGCTTGATGGTGAGAATTTCTCATCTTTATACTCGTCTGTGATGATTATAGTTAAGGGCTCATTCAGCGGAGATGGGGACGATGAAGACAAAGATTTGATCTTCTCAACATCAGAACTCACTCCCTGCTTTAAGTGTTCACGTTCTTCTCTAGATCTGTTATCTGAACACAAATCCTTCACGCTTGGCTTGTCATCCTCATCACTGGTGCTGACTTCAAAGTCACAATCTCGGACATGGAATTCATAACTCTCCCGAGTTCTGTAGATTCTCTTACAAGTTGGACATTTGAATGGGCCCTCTTTCCCAGGACTGCTCCTGGCCAAACTCTCAGCTTTAATTTTCTCCACAATTCTCTCATGGAGACTGTCATCACTGCCAGACTCCAGCCGATCTCTCCTTGGAATAACAGAATGAAATAAATGCTTATCCCTTATAGAAGACACAGGCGTGTCAGGGGGTACTGAAGCTTTATCTTTCTTGGTTAACTCTTTCTCGTCCTCCTCAGAACTGAATTCAATTCTTTCTTCGCAGGACTTTGATGCACTTACAACATCGGCACTCTTCTGTGTAATTTTGCTGTTGGAATTAAGATTTTCAGACAAGTCGGATTCATGTTCAACATTAACATCCATATCTTCAACATCATTTTCTGCTTCATGATCATTATAGATTCTAGAAACCTTTTTGCTATCATATTCAGAGTTATTTGTATTTGGTTTTTCATCGCTCAACACGGATGTCACCCTTCCTGCAGGGTCCCCGCTTCCTCCTTGTTCTGTCTGAATGCTAAGATCATCTCCTACACAATCATCTGTGGTATAAGAGTTCAACAACAAAGAATCCTTTGAAATGGGTGTCTCTATTTCCTTATTCAAGTCACCTGTGTTAATATCCATCACATCTCTCCCCATAATGTCAGCAGTTTCTACACTGACTGCAGGATTTCTGGGATCAGATGTCCCTAGCTCCACCAGAGACACTACATCAGCGACATCTTCATTGTGGGCATTTATGGTAGAGGCCAGAGCTATTTCCTTGCACCCATCAAGGCAATCTACAGCTATATGTTCTTCATAATGTGCATCATGTGATTGTACATCAGGATTTCCCACACCCAACCTGTCTTCTCTTTTCTCTCTGGAATTATTGTATTTTTGTTCATGACAGCTATCATTTATGTTAACATTATGATTTTCCATAAGTTCATCTTCATTCTTGTCGGTCTTCATTTCTTTCAGTTCTTGAATACATTCTTTTGATTTCTGCAAGAAATCTGCACGGCTATTCTTGTCTTGTTCATCTACAGCCATCTGATGGTGAATTTCTGACACAGAACAATCTACAGCACGTCTACAGACGTCAACGTTGTCATCACAAACCTTGAGCGCTTCATGTTTTTCATTACTGGCACGATCGCTCACATCAGGATTTACGCCAGCGGGTGCATCTTTCTCTTTGCTCCCAGCATAATCTCGGAACCCTTCTATCAGCACGGCATCAGAGGTGCCCAGACAGCTGTTAACCTTACCAGGACAACTTTCTATTCCTCAGCTGAACAGTCTTTGGTTCTAATAAACAGCCTTCTAAAGCACCTCTTTGACCACAGCTAGAGGAGATTTCACTTTTGCAATTTCCAACAGCATCCTCTTTCCGCAGTGCAACAAAGCAACGCTTCAGTTTGATCTGTGGGTTATCACTCAACATTTCAGCATTAGCTTTTGTTGCCTTTGTTTCTGCACATCCATAATCTTTCAGAGCATTACTGGTAGATCTTCTATTGGTAGCACACTTATCAGAGCTCAACTGACCAACACTCGTGCTGTTCTCAATGTTGAGAGCTTTATTTCTGACAGATTGTGTACCCACAGTTTGCTGATCCTTACGGGCAATGTCTGATTGCGCTGAATCAACACATGATACTACATCATTTCCAACTGACTTGTTCCCATCATTACAGTCATCATCCTCATTGGTTTCGCTGTAAGTGAGGTCGTCCACCATGAGGTAGTCGCTGTCTTCATCTGTTGTTGTATCCTGTGTGCCCACGATGACCTCGGCACCAGCTTTCATTCTGCTCTGGCTACCACATATGACAGAACTCCTACTGCTTTTTGCCAAAGAAGAAATGTCAATTTTCAGTAAAGAAATAGTAACAGTTGATTTTAACAGTTTATCTGTTGTGGAATTAACATTTCCTGATATATTTAGAACATTCGCAGTGCTGTTATTTACAGAAGTCTGTTTATTCTGCTCATTATTCAGAATGCAACTCTCATTTGCCACATTATTAACCATATTCTGTTGTATAATTTCTCTACGTCCCAACTTTGTTGCTCTCAGGACACTGTTTTCTGATGTGATGTTAACTTCTTTCGCTGGATTTAATTGCACGGCTTTCTGTGAATCTGACAAATCAGCCAAACCATCAGAATGAGAGTTTGATGAGCAGCAAACAACCTGTCCTACACATGACTTTTCTGATTCTATGGCTGCCTCTATGCTCTTTTTCTTCATCTTATCATTATCCAAGTCAACAAACACAACATCTTCTTTTTTCTTATTCTCTGTAGCCTTGTGCGGCTTTCTCAAGTCATCATCATCGCCTTTGTCCTGGCTGTTTCCCCTACAGCTGCTGAAGCTGCCTGTCGATGTACTGCTAGTTTGACAATAAGGTGCCTGAACAGTATTAAGGGCATTGTCTTCTGAAGTACTCTGACCAGCCTCGTTTTCTTTCAGCGTATCTTCTGAAGTGCCTTGAGTAGGCTCACTTCCCTTTAGGGTATCCCCATTACTCCCAGAAGCACTACCAGCACTGTTTGGTGCATCATGACCACCATTAATATCTGCATCCCCTTGATCACTTTCTCTCGAGTCCGCATCATCACTGCTGCCATTCTCAGTAGCTTCTCCACCCTTTTGTCCATCACTGTCACCAGCTTCACCATTACAAGCTTCTCCTTCTCTATCAGCTTTCACGGCAGATTCTTCTAGAACAGCATTTGCCAGTGTCATGATATCCTCTTCGCTAAGATCCTCAATGTCTGTTAGAACCACTACTTTCACATCATCTCCTTCTAGCACATCTGAAGGGACACTTTCCAGAATGGACTTCAAATTTTCTGTAGACAAGATTTCAGAGTCCAACCCTGTCATGACATCTGTGTCTTCAATGGTCATATCAGCTTCACAAAACTGTTCTTCAACCAAGCCACTTACATTTTCCTTTGCAGGAGAAGATGCTCTAGGCTGATGAATGTCTGAGTTGCTCACTTCAAGATTTTCAGAATCAAGATTTGGGTCAAGGTTGGATTTCCTGTTGGCATCCTCTGTAATAATTTTTTCTTCATCTTCATTTTCAAATATCTCAGCTAAGGGAGTTACAGATCCAGATTTGAGGGTTTTCATATGGCACACATTATCAGTTTCCATTCTAGAATTATCTTGCAGTGCCAATGACTGTGCTGAAGACACAGAAGACAGCAAGGAGGTAGCTTCTCTGGCTTGCACGCTGTGACCTGCATGAATGGCCAGGAAAGATGGTGATAAAGATGAAGATCTCAAGCCACGAGGCATTAACACCTGGGGTTTGATCACCGTGAATGGTGACACTGACCTGGCTCTGATCAACTGTGTTGGTGATGTTACTGGGGATGATGATGATGCCAGAAATGTGCTTCCTTGTACCGATGACAGTGGGGAGTATGAAAGTGAGTGCCTCTCTTCACTACTGGAGCGTGACCGCGTTCTTGGGCCAAAACTAACAGGTGACGGAGACTGTGATTCACTGGGTTGGGTCTGTCTCGATAACTGATTGTACTGTTGTTGCAAGCAACTGATCCGAGGAAATGTGGGTGACTTAAGAATGCTTCTACCCACATCTATATTTAACGGCTTGGACCTCCCTGAAGATGCAGCATTGTTTAATCGGTCTGCAAATTTCACCAAACCAAATTCCTCATCTCTTACAGGAGGATTTTTCACACTAGACGTCACATTTGCCAGGCTCCTACTCGCGTCAAACGTGGTCGAGGGAACAATGTATTTGGTTGGATCTTTAATGCTTAACAGAGCTAAAGTGCTCGGAGACAACCCAGACAAATCTATCGGCTGAGGCTCTGGTACTTTGGGCTTCTCTTTTGGCACCTTCATCGGCCAAGATTTTGTAACTCCGTGAGGGTCATCTTCATCAATAATGAAGCAATGTTCTGGATTATCTGAATGCAACAGTGGATTCTGGACTGACTGTAATGAGTTTGAGTGTGTTTCTGTTAGAACCGTTGTGCTGTTTGACAGTTGTGTGACAGAAGTAGCACTCACGGACTGGGAGCTAAAAGACACAGTAGTCACAGTCACCGTGACTGAATCAGATCCCAGGCAAACCACATCATCGCCAGCATCCCCAGTCAGGCCACAGCTCTTACTTCCCGTCTTAATAAAATTTGGAATGCCAAGTTGCTCCAAATGCAACTGATCCAAAGGAATATAGTCGGCGTGACTTTCATCATGGACTACTCGTAAATCTTGTATCTGAATACTGGGAGAGTCTATGTCTGGTTCAACTTTCACAATGCGGCAGGTGTAAACACAGCGTCTTCTTGCATCCTGTGTGCTCCAGTAAATTCTTGTGCATCTGTAAATAAAAAAGGGTCATGATTTTCCTCACGTGAGATAGGACAGAATTATAAAAACATGCTTCCTTGGAGGGGACAGAACCACGTAGTGGCTTGTAATACAATAATACCTACAGCTGACAACACAAGCTTCACAACTTTCTACGACAGAGTGCATAAACATTACAGAAGGAGCTAAAATTAACTGCTCAATGTGTTAAAGCCTTACTACTCTTCTTAACTGTATATATCAAAAGACATTCTACAGTACCACTATGAAAAATGTAATATTTCAAAAGGTATACTATTAGTATAGGTATACTATTAGTATAATTGTTCTAACTAACTGCTTGACTGGAATTTCATACATAAAAATGGTAAACTATTATGCTTAGTGTGTTGACATTACAATGACACCAAGCCACTGGGTCTTCACTGCTTCAAGAACACAGGGAGATCAGAAAGGGCATTGGAGGAGTCCAGAAACTATTATAATTTTGACTGACAGACAGTTATAACTAAGGGTTGATGTGTCCTTTGAGCATAAAGGCTCTACCTGCACATTTTGGCATTTCTTTCAACTGATTCTGTAGTGAATGCATTTTCTTGCATGTCTTGTACAGAGGCAACAAAAGAGAATGATTTCGTATAGTCTTAGTATTTATGTAACATATACGAATCTGCAGGCAAATGAAGAATTTGTAGAATGTCAGAAACAAATTGTAAAATAAATTCAATTAAAAAAAAATATACCATTTAACTCACACAGAAGAATATATTTTATGAGCAGCATTATATTATGAATAACAATAATATGCATTAAAGTGTTGAAACTATACCACGTTCTTTAAATTGCATACATCAAAAGGTATACTGTCAGACATTTAATGTGTTAAAATTATATATCACTTAAATTCCATACCTCAAATGCCTAACAATAATAAATTTACTGTGTTCAAACTATACAACCTGACTGATAAAACAAAATGCATGATTTAAAAAAAATAATTGTGCAAAAATGATATCCATTCAGTGAATGAAGAAGTTTGCAGTTCTATTCCTGGGAAAATTGAATACTGGATTTAAGAATCAGCATGATTCCCTCACTTCAAAAGTCATCAAATAGTTCCCATTCCATTTAAATAGCAGTTTGATTAAAAGTCCATCTGGCCTTTCTTCTACATAGATGTGTGTGTGTGTGTGTGTGGGTGGATGTGTGTATTGTCTATGTGTGTGTGTTTATATAGGTGTATGTGTTTGCATGTGTGTGTATGTCTGTTGTGTATGTGTGTGTTTGTGTACATGTGTACAGGGGTGTGTATGTGTATATGTTTCTGTGCATGCATGCAGTGTATGCGAGGGAGTGTGTATTTGCATGTTATTGTGTGCATAACTGTGAGAGTTTGTGTGTGTTCTTAAGAATGAACATGTATACGTGTGTCTGCCTGTCTCATAACATGGTAATATGCATTGTTTATGTTTACAAAATCCATTTCACAATGTTTTTTTCCTATGTGAATGTAACATGCACAATTGATGAATGAAAGATGAGTGATTGGAAGGGCTGAATGTAAGACGGGCCTGCGTGCCCAATTTGTAACCCTTTAAAAATAAAGTTTGTTCGTTCGTTCTACTCTTTGATTATCGTCTAGACCCCGTACCCACTCCCTTCTGAGTCAGTCTTTCCAGATATGGATACTTAGTTTACCTGCACTCTCCAGCTGAATCCAGAGAATCATCATATCAACTTTATCATAGAATAGTTTTCCAACTAGAGGGGAAGCAGCTGCTAATCTTCTTCTTCTGCGTTCATCCGGAATGTTGTTTTAGACGTAATTGCGTTGTGCCTGTTTACAGCAGAGCTGCGACATTTGCACCTTTCAGCCGACATATCAGACTTTTTCAGGCATTTGTTGGCCGGGCTACCTTCCCGGGCTGCTAATCTATCAGCCTGTTCATTGCTCTGCACACCTGCATGCAGAAAACCCATTACATTCACAATCTCCGCCCTATTGAGCAATGCTTACTACTCCCCCCAAAACATGCCATATCCAACTTTCTGAAACGCATTCCGTGAGTCCATTACAAATACGGTATAAGTTTGGCTGGGCTGCCGTCAGTCTTAACTTCCATTCTCAAGCAAGATGTTATAGTAACACACACCAAACTCCCCAACCATTTTCAATTAGATAACACACCATGCATAGCTGGCTATTCTTACAGTGTTCTGATAAACATGTTTAGTCAGAGCACACTAAATAAATCAGACAATGCATTTGGCTTTTACAATGTGTGCAATGTGAAAGTCGTACATGTGTGATTTTGTTATTACCTCCACTGAGCAGCTACTGTTACTATCTAGTATTAAAAGCGCTAATGGCAAAATAATATATAAACTAAAATAGAAAGGCAATTGAATTTCTGACCTGAAGTCTATGGGATACAAACATTCTTCTGTGTCTGAGAGTGATGACTGCAGAACACCTAAACTCTCCACCGTGCAAGAACCTGGAGGAAATGTAAAGAGCATCAGCATACATCATTATGTGTATATTCGTCTTTGTTTTGGTTAGATTATATATGTTAATGATCTTGGTCATTTGTGGTAGAGGCTTCCATCTGCAAATAAAAGCAGAGCTGCATCATCCATAATGTCCCGGTGGTTGCCTTGGCCATTTTACCTTGCAAGACTGAGTCTGAAGTCTTTATAGCAATGCTGTGGTGTTAATTTGAGACCTGAAAAAGGCTTGCATCTATCGGAATCAGTTTGGATAGAAATTTTTCTTCCCACCCGGTACAGAAACACCTTGTTACAGAGCTATTCTTCTCCCTCTCTGAGATCGGTAACTAGTACGGTGTGCATGACCGGCACTAGAACTTCATATCTTTCACGTATGAGAAAGCGACCAGGTTATGATTTGGCAAAGCATATATGAGCTGGGTGGGATTAGGCCCAAGCCGGTCATTTATCTCAAAGATTTAGGCAAAATTCTACAAATTCCAAGCCAATGCCCACAGAGAAATGAATGATCTAAGCACTGGAGTCACATGGCATGTGACTCAGGCATACAGGAACTGACAAAACAGGTAAGTGTAAACAAAGACGCCATACACATATGCAAATTATGCAATTATTATTGTTCATGGCTTCTGTGTATACATTCACAAAGGGAATACAATGTTTTAATATGAGGTTAATGGTGTTGACAAGTCCGGTCCGGTGGTGATGGGTCTAAGTCTGCAAAACTGACCTGGGCTCCCAGGTAAACCAGCCTAAGATAAGCACCAGGAAATGTCTTGGGAAGTAAAGGGGGGCAATGTGACACAGACCACATCATTCAACAGGGTGCTGATTGGTCTATACCAATATGGGCCTAGCACCATACACCCAATGTGCAGCATATAAAAGTCCTTTCTCTCTGTGGAGAAGGTGTTACGAACATGACACTTTCTGTGGAGAAGGTGTTACAAACACAATACTTTCTCTGTGGAGGTTTTACGAATACATTACTTTCTCTCTGTGGAGGTGTTATGGACACAATAATTTCTCTCTGTGGATAAGGTGTTACGAACACAATACTTTCTCTCTGTGGATAAGTTGTTACAAACACAATACTTTCTCTTTATGGAGAAGGTGTTATGAAGACAATACTTTCCCTCTGTGGAGAAGGTGTTACGAACACAATCCTTTCCCTCTGTGGAGGTGTTATGAACACAATCCTTTCTCTCTGTGGAGAAGGTGTTACGAACACAATACTTTCTCACTGTGGAGAAGGTTACGGACATAATACTTTCTCTCTGTGGAGGTGTTATGAATACAATCCTTTCTCTCTGTGGAGGTGTTACGAACACAATACTTTCTCCGTGAAGGTGTTATGGACAGAATCCTTTCTCTCTGTAGAGGTGTTATGAATACATTACTTTCTCTTTGTGGTTAAGGGGTTATGAACACAATACTTTCTCTCTGTGGAGAAGATGTTACGAACACAATCCTTTCTCTCTATGGAGAAGGTGTTATGAACACAATACTTTCTCTCTGTGGAAAGGTTGTTACGAACACAATACTTTCTGTGGAGAAGGTGTTACGAACACAATTTGCAATCCCGCACACTGCATTCGAAACACAGCTGTGGGCGATTTGGAAACAGACTGCCTTCCATACAAAGCTATGAGTGCTAATCGTTCAGAAAGTAATGGCAAACTACTGAATGTAAACTTGCCAAGAAATAATAAACAAAAACATTCTAGGGTTAACCGCGACGTCCTGTAAAAGATGTGCAAGTAACTAACTACTTTACAAGTCAGTAGTACATTTTTAACAAATCACAACTTGATCACAGGAAAAACCAGCTGGTACAAGCACATACATTAATAAATATAAAGGTGATTATCTTTACAGTTTCACAACAGTGAGAAAAACAAACTGTTTACCGATGATAACGTTCAGTGTTGCTGGATTCACAGCCTTGCCCCAGGAAGATTTGGCTCGAATTTTATCAACGTTCACGCAGACTCTACTTGAAATGTCAAAATGCCCGTCTCTGATCACCTGAAGACACGTCAAATGTTATTTTCAAACACTTAGTTGCAGTGAGTCTACAATATGAGTAAGGTGCACTATAGTGAGTCCACAATAAGAGTAAAGTGCACTATAGTGAGTCCACAATATGAGTAAAGTGCACTACAGTGAGTCCACAATATGAGTAAAGTGCACTATAGTGAGTCCACAATATGAGTAAAGTGCACTATAGTGAGTCCACAATATGGGTAAAGTGCACTATAGTGAGTCCACAATATGAGTAAAGTGCACTATAGTGAGTCCACAATATGAGTAAAGTGCACTATAGTGAGTCCACAATATGAGTAAAGTGCACTATAGTGAGTCCACAATATGAGTAAAGTGCACTATAGTGAGTCAACAATATAAGTAAAGTGCACTATAGTGAGTCCACAATATGAGTAAAGTGCACTACAGTGATTCTACAAATATGAGTAAAGTGCACTATAGTGAGTCCACAAATATGAGTAAAGTGCACTATAGTGAGTCCACAATATGAGAAAAGTGCACTATAGTGAGTCCACAATATGAGTAAAGTGCACTACAGTGAGTTAACAATATGAGTAAAGTGCACTATAGTGAGTCCACAATATGAGTAAAGTGCACTACAGTGATTCTACAAATATGAGTAAAGTGCACTACAGTGAGTTAACAATATGAGCAAGTGCACTACAGTGAGTTACCAATATGAGTAAAGTGCACTATAGTGAGTTAACAATATGAGTAAAGTGCACTATAGTGAGTTAACAATATGAGTAAAGTGCACTACAGGGAGTCCACAATATGAGTTAAGTGCATTACAGTGAGTCCACAATATGAGTAAAGTGCACTACAGTGAGTCCACAATATGAGTAAGGTGCACTAATTCTGGGAAACACCGTAGTGCAGTGGCTAGACCGCTTGCCGGGGGGATTCGAACACATGACCACTAGGCATGCATGCCAGTCACTGCGATTATGAAAGTTCCGAGAGAAGTATTGGCTGGCGGAAACAATTCCTGGCACCCGTCATCATCATTCAGTGCTATCTTTGCATTTAAGATTGGTGGTAATGAATTTTACGGCAATTTCGGTCTTGAACCTGCATTGTAAATTTCAACCATATCATGAAGTCTGTCCATTTATATCTTTGAAGTTCTGTTCCTTTTCTCCACATTATGGTTTTCGGCGGATAGTTATGTTGTTTTAAGTGCCAAAGGATGTTGCTTAGCTCAATTTTATATTCATCATGTGTCACGTCTTGAAGAAAAAGAAAGGGAAAAAAAGAGGGGGGTGGTGGGAAGAGAGAGGAGAATCCTTTATTTTACTTTATTATTTAACATTAGGAGTAGATGCCAAGAGCAACAGGTATATTTCATTCATGATAATTAAAATTAAGGTCAAATGCCAAGAACAAAAGGTATATTTTTGCACATAATATTACAGTTAAACAAATAACAAGGTAGGAGTAGTTTGGAGGTGTCTCAAACTGTAGAAAGTGCTAAGTTTGTATCCAGATGAGTACGACAGAAATGCATCAAATCAGAAAACAGGCAATTACCCACAAGATCCCATTCTACCATTAAAAAGAGCACTGCACACAGCAGTTATTTGTTGCACAAGAAATCGGACATTACAATTCCATCGCTACAAAATGAAAGCTATCCAAACTGACCAATACACATTCCACAATGCCCCCCCCCCCCCCCTGGTGGCTTTACAGTTCAAACTTGATCCTAGTGGACAAATGTGGAAGAGAAACAGTGGGTCACTCGTGATGTAGAAGGCAAGGGGAAACCAATGAATTATCTTCCCCAAAAATACTTTTATGCTCCTGTAAAATCTAGAATTGAGTACCATGTTCTACAACTTTATAGCAGTCCTCCGACTGAATAACTTCACATGACATGTACGCGAATATTTACACACAAAAAAAGGCACACAGTGGTTTCGAAACACGTTTCTATTTTCACAGGGGTCTGGTCTGCATAAGTTTGTAACCCTGTAAATCTGCATTCGAAACAGCGGTGGGCGATTTAGCTGCAGAGTGCTTTGCATCGGTTTTTTCAAAATGGCATGGGTGGCGGTCGTTCAAAAAGCAATGGCTTATTACTGAGTGTAAACTTGCCAAGAGATCACAACAGCAAAAAAAATGCTCGTGTTGACTGCGACGTCCTGTAACAGATATGCAACTAACTAACTAGTCTGCATCCTGAGTGGAGCTCTTCTGCATAAACACGTACAGCACCGCAACAGTTGCTGTAAAAACACTCAACCACATACCTTTCTGTTGACACAGTCAGCATGCTGCTGACAGAAGATGGTCTTGTCATCCTGAAATGAACATCGATCGGCCCGTGCACACATGAAGTGGTAGTTGGCTCGACAGTTTGCTTCACAGCATCCCACAGTGGCACCAGGTTGCTGGCAGAGATTGCATCGCTGCAACATTTTACACAAAATCATTGCACATTAATCTGGGGAAAGGCCAGCTAAAAATAGAAATAAACTGGTACAATTTTGAGTAAGCTGAGTAAGTAAATCATCATCGTCATCAAGTGGCACATTTACATTGAAGGCAAGGAAGGTGTAACAAGTCTTACACTCTCTACCCAGCAACTTCTTTGTACATTCACATAAGCATCTTTCAGCCCATCTCTTGAAGTTGTTCACCCAATAGTAATGTCTTTTTCTTGTATGCTTCCCCTGAACCTTTCCTTCCAGCACATTCTTTACCAAGAAAATTGTGTCTTTTCACGTGGCTTACTTGTCTGACCTCCGTCTCATTCAATGTTTTCTTTAATCCCAATTACTGCAATACTTCTTTCTTTGTTTTCTTCTCCTGTAATGACGTTCTTCCTATTGGTCTACAAAGGACATTTCAAAGCAATCACTTCTGGCCTCATGTTGCTAATTCCTTGTACATATTTGACAATTTATAAACACAAAAAAAAAAGGCAGAATTCCCATTCAAGATTTCTGGATAATAATTGAAATATATAATTTCTTATTAATTCAGAAAATATATTTTTATTTGTTGTTTTATGTCGCTTGAGTAATTCTGATTTTCATATGCTACACTGTATAGGGTAAATATTCCTGCTATGTGCATTTCTGAACCTGAAATGTTTTACTTCAAGAGTCTAGTCCTTTGTATAAGGGTTCTTGTTTTATAGTGCTTAATTCTGCTTTGAAGTTTTACAGGGCTATTGACTTTTAACATGATTTCCACTGTCTTAAGTTCATTGCCTTGGTTCATATATTCCATCCGTGGTATCCTTTTTTTTTCTTCTCCATATTCACATAAACTATTTCTTTTACATAAGTAAATTGACAACAAATTAATGTAATGCAAAAGTGTATACGGCTGTACGAATATCAATACAATATGGATATCTATCATCATCACAAAGTGCCTGTGATAAGAGTGACATTCAATAAAGGACATAAAGTAAAGCAACATGATGACTGAAGGCTCTTTTCTGTAATCAGAACCTGTTTCTACATTTACCCCTGGGAATTAAAGGGGGACCCCGAGATAGTAACCGCATCACCCATAGAGTGCCGGCTGTCTAGAAAATTATGAGGCTAGCACCATTTACTAAATATGCCTCAAGGCATGTAACAAGGTCCTTTACTTGGTCACAGCTGTAGCTACATTTCTTTAAACTCTGATTTTATTGTTCCACAAACCGCTCACTATATGAGCTGAGTCAACAGACAGAACAGCACTCGGGACATTCACATACATGCTGCCATCCTCATTTGTCACAGCCAGCAATCAGACCCTATACTTATAGTACTAGTAGCAGTTTGATTATATGTCTGTCTAGCCTTTCCTCTGATTTTTCACAGATAGGCCACAACCTCAAGTCACAATTCTCGCCAAGCCGTGATGATCTACTCGTATTTCTGCTGCTCACTAGCTGACTATGAACCTACTCACGCCACAGGCAAATTCTGCTCCTGGCTGCATCACTGCAATATGGCCATGATAGCAGCAATAACAGACCAAACCCAGTTCCAAAAGGATGTAATATTGTGGTGGAGTCGACATGTCAGTGAAAACACTAAATATCACAGCTGCAGGAGTGTAAACAGACAATCTATTCAGTAAATCAAAACAATGTTTTCCCATAGTGAATTTGAATAACAAAGACATGAACAATTGATTGCACAATTACTGCCTTTTATATTTTGTTGCATCTCGTCAGGTACATACTGCAGAATTCACACAGCATAAAGTAACTAGATAAATCCTTCAAGCTGAAATATACACATATTCGCGCAGTAATGAAACTGGCCACGTGATTGATAGAGTCAACGTGTTGCACATGTTGCTTAACACACAAAATAGATACTTGTTAAAGATCATAGAAGCCATTATGATTAATCTGCATAGGCCAGTTTTGTGCAAACAGAAAGACATTATAGTTAAAATTACAGTGGTAGACAATTGAAATATAGATATACACATAACATATATAGACATTTCTTTACCAGTTTCTTCCCTCTGCTGACTGCTTCCAGAACATTCTGCAAGGAACTATCTTCCTGTTCAAAGACTTCGGCCGACCATAAGGCACAGTTGATATGAACCCAATCATCCTGACCACAGTACAGTAGTCTCCCAGCATGCTGGTGATAAAAGTGGTTGAGGTGTGAAAATCTTGGACAACAAAGCTTATTGTATTTTAATTAACTTTACTTACATACTCAGCGCAAATAATATTTTTTAGTAAACATTACTAACATCATAAGGGCAGGACATGTCATTTTATCTAAACTTTACTCACAACCTAAGTACAAAAAATATTTTTAAGTAAACTTTGCAATTTTATAGTGAACTTTACTAACATCCTAAGGATAAAACATGTCATTTTATCTAAATTTTAACCATGCTGTATGGAAAAACCCCTGACATTTCACCCCGTAAACTAAGGCACCTCCAATAAAGTATTCATTATCTGACAGCAAAGAAGGGGAGGCTAATAGAAACGTTAAAAAAAAACCAGTGAGTTGCTGCGATGTAACCAACACACCACAATGCAGATGCCATAAGGATGGAGAAATGCTATTCGATGCTCCACAACTACAGATGAATGGCAAGCAGCAGTAATTAGGCATTAGAGTCTGAGTGAAGGGAGGAAAGATTAATCCTGGATATCCTGGATATGGAATAACCTAAATGAAGAGCTGGCTTTTCACCAGGCACATGCAAGAAGGCATCCCCCACACTAGCTGTGGATAAGGTCAAAGAAGGTAACATGGCAGCAGGGCATACATTCGGAGGTGGCAATAGAGGCACAACAGTGGGGGAGGGGAGGGAGAGAGAGAGAGAGAGAGAAGAAGGTGATCAAAAGTTCCATGAGAATGGGGGGGGGGGGGGGGAGGAAAGAAGAAGAAGGTGACCAATAGTTCCAGACATGATGATCAACAGATCATGATGCACAAATGTTTTGGACTGTTATCTTCTGTACACTCTCGGATAGTAGACCTAACCAGGTCATGACTCCCAAATGTCTTTCTCCTGTATCACATCCAAACCAAAACATGTATATGCCAGACATGTTGTTCACTGATAATTGTATTTGCCCAACAAATATGCTCCAGAAATGAGAACCCCAGGCACCTGACAGCAGTGTAGTGGGTTTGTTCCAAGCAATACATGACCATCTGATAGCAATATTGGATCATCTCATAATAATATGACGTTAGAAGACACTACTGCATAAACCAAATGACCAGGCTTATCTGAAGGGGTTCACATCTGTGAGAAAATGGCTTAAACTCAGATAAAGGCACACAAAAATAATTTGGATTAACTCAGAGTAGTACAAGATTATCTCATATAAGGATGATAGTAAGCTGGATTATATATCATATAATATAATCTCGTTGTAATATAAGATGATCTTAAAGTACTAAAAGAGGATCTTAAGGTACTAAAAGATTATCTTGTGGTACTAAAAGATCTCATAGTAATATATGATGATCTCAAGGTAACATAAGAATCTCATAGTAATAAAAGATGATATCATAGCAATAAAAGATAAACCCAAAGTATGAAAAGATGATCTCATTGTAGCATAAGATGATCTCTTACTAATATACTATAATCTCCAAGTACTATAAGATGATCGCATAGTAATATAAAATTATCAAAATATAATATAAGATTTTATAGTACTATTAGATCTGACAGCACTATAAAACCAATTTATGGTAATAATAGATGATCTTATAGTCCTATAAGATAATTTCAAAGCTATTTATCTCACAACAAATATACAGATTATTTGAAGCAGTAACCACATAACAAAAGAAACTTGCTGTGAAATGCACCATTCATAAAAGAGAGCGAGAGAAGACTATCATTCTGCATCTGTAACATTAGACCTCACTAGAAGTGAGATCCAATGTTACAAATGCAGCACCCATGACAACATCAACGACACTGACCACCAACTTACATCAGGTTCATCATCACCAAACTGCTGACACAACAGGCAGGCTCTGCTGTCTTCACTCTGCACAAGATGATGCTGGATCTTCTCTGCAGAACACATTTCTGAACTGCTGCCTGTAAAACAACAAGAGAACTTTAACAGATGTGTTCAATGCAACACACACAAAACTGCAGCATACCGGTGCTGGCAGTCACAGAGTAGTCAGCTTGGTAGCTCTTATTACCTGCATCGTATAAACCTACTGAAAACAGTCACAATATAGTTCACCGAGAAATTCATGACAGTATTAACCTTTACTTCCCTACACACCAGGAGCCCCGGTGGCATACTGGTTAGTGCATTTGCCTATCAACAGAATGGTCTGGGTTCAATCCCCAGCAGAGGCAGGATTATTTCTTACAAACAGTATGTCTCTGCGGTTAAGTCAGCCTCATAAAAATGGGAACTCGGCAATTTTCAGAATTTTCTTGGAATTGATGGGGGAAAAGGCAATGAGGAAGGGAATTGGCCACCCAATCTTATATGTCATGGCCTAGAATATGTGAAGATCCAACACTTCACATCACAAAGGCAGTATCTGCTATAGGACCACCTTTGCTTACACTAGAAGCCAAAGTGTACTGACCTACCAACCACACTTTATTTGCACATGAATTTTGACTCAGTGCACAACCAGATGATATAGCACATTCTGTATGAGTGCACAACCAGATGATATAACACTTTCTGTACGAGTGCACAACCAGATGATATAACACTTTCTGTACGAGTGCACAACCAGATGATATAACACTTTCTGTACGAGTGCACAACCAGATGATATAGCACTTTCTGTATGAGTGCACAACCAGATGATATAACACTTTCTGTATGAGTGCACAACCAAATGATATAACACTTTCTGTATGCGTGCACAACCAGATGATATATCACTTTCTGTATGAGTGCGCAACCAGATGATATAACACTTTCTGTATGAGTGCACAACCAGATGATATAACACTTTCTGTATGAGCGCACAACCAGATGATATAACACTTTCTGTATGAGTGCACAACCAAATGATATAACACTTTCTGTATGAGCGCACAACCAGATGATATAACACTTTCTGTATGAGTGCACAACCAGATGATATAACACTTTCTGTATGCGTGCACAACCAGATGATATATCACTTTCTGTATGAGTGCACAACCAGATGATATAACACTTTCTGTATGAGTGCGCAACCAGATGATATATCACTTTCTGTATGCGTGCACAACTAGATGATATAACACTTTCTGTATGAGTGCACAACCAGATGATATAACACTTTCTGTATGAGTGCACAACCAGATGATATATCACTTTCTGTATGCGTGCACAACCAGATGATATAACACTTTCTGTATGAGCGCACAACCAGATGATATAACACTTTCTGTATGAGCGCACAAGCAGATGATATAACACTTTCTGTATGAGCGCACAACCAGATGATATAACACTTTCTGTATGAGTGCACAACCAGATGATATAACACTTTCTGTATGAGTGCACAACCAGATGATATAACACTTTCTGTATGAGTGCACAACCAGATGATATAACACTTTCTGTATGAGTGCACAACTAGATGATATAACACTTTCTGTATGAGCGCACAACCAGATGATATAACACTTTCTGTATCCTTAGTGTTAAGGTAATGGTCATTCTACAACATATCTTCTTCTTCTGTGTTCACCTGGAGTTTTTTTCCGTATATGACTGCGTTGTGCCTGTTTACAGCAGAGCTGCGTTCTTGCGCCGTTAGGCCGACACACCCGACTTCTGCGAGCATTTGTTGACCGGGTTAACCCTCCCGGGTTCTACAACATATCATTCATTATAGTGTTAATTGTCCTTAACTCATTCCACACCATACAATTCATTATAGCGTTCATTTTCCTTAATGCATTCCACACCATACAACCAATTAATGTGTTAATGTTTGTGTGTGTGCCTATTATACTGAAAACAGTTCATTTTTTTCTTCCCATCCATCCCTGCTTTGGGTATCAGGATCTGGTGGAGTCCTTGCATGTGCTTCATACCTGGTGTATTTCTAGCCTCAGACTTCCATCCAGCCTCATTGTTAACAATGAGTGACCATTTGCTCTGTTTTCACTGTGTCTATGTGTAGACACTCCTATGGGGCACAGACTGTCCATGTACAGTCTAACACTATTGCTGTCCCTGACTATCGGCTTCCTGATTTCATTTTTACTTTCTTTCTTCTCATTACAACTCAACTCATTACAGTGTCAGTTTTCCTCATTCCACACCATGCAGCTCTTTATAACATTAACTTTGCGGGGCTCACTCTTTCTTCTAACAGCTTCTTCAGACTACAGCTCAAGAAGAAGATGAAGACGAGGAAGAGGAAGAAGAAGAAGAGGAAAGAGGAGGAGGAAGAGAAGAAGAAGAAAAGACTAACCATCCATAGTGATCATTCTCTGAGGATTTCCCACTCTCTTAAACGGAGATGGCTGAGGTGTCATGGGAACATCCCTCCTCTCCAACCACTGTGCATAAGTGTGGTCTGTTGAAGGGGGCAGCACAGCATCTTTCAGCATCCCACTGACAAAAAACAAGTATTCCTACAGTTATTAACAAAGAACAAAACATCTCTGTTCAACCACAATGAAATCAAGTAAATGCAATCAACATTTCGAGTTTGTTACCGTGGCTGAATAGATAAGAACTCTCTCTAATCACATATAATGAAACAGGTGACTCAGTTTTCATAATCAAATACTAAAACTTGTGCAATTTTCTATTATAATAGCATGTTATTTTAATATAATGTTATAATTCCCTATTATAATATTCATTATAAACAAAATATGTGGCACTCTGTGTGTGTGTGTATGGGTGTACACGCATGTGTGCATGAGAGAGAGAGAGAGAGAGAGAGAGAGAGAGAGAGAGAGGAGAGAGAGAGAGAGAGAGAGAGAGAGAGAGAGAGAGAGAGAGAGAGAGAGAGAGAGAGAGAGAGAGAGAAATCAGTGGGTTAGACAGAAGAATAAGTACAGAGAGAACATTGAACTACTTGTTTGTTAGACTACAGCTAGAATACAGCTTTATCCATGTGCATTTTCACTAGAAATGGCCAATCCATTTGAGTATTACCTCACTTTATCATCTTCTGTATTTAATGTCATCAATCTTCACAACTGTTGGAATGTTCTCCAGTCACTCTCTTCTAACCGGTCCTCTTCAACCTTTTTGTGATTTTGCCTCCTTGAGCTCTCAATTGTTAGACTTCGTAGCTGGCCATGGATTGTTTTTTTTTTAAAAAACCGATTATTCGAAGGAATGACAACTCAGTGGCCTCTAGTTCCCACACTGTACTGACTAAGATTTGTTCATAAAGTTCCATAGAAAGGATCTATTACACAGAATATTCCTCATCTGTTTGGCATGCCATCTTTGCCCGAGTTGCTCTCTCTCTCACACCCCCCCCACCCCACTCTCTGCTTCTTATGGTGATGTGATTAAGAGTAAGTTGTATTTCATGGAAACAAAAACAAATAAATATAGAAGTCCCTAAAGAAGCTGGAAATTAAAAAGAGTACTGAGCAAAGTAACCAAAGAGGGAGAAGTCAAATATTTTGCATAAAATGCAATGTATTAAAAGCCATGCTGTTGGGCAAAGTCAATGGTAGGCAATGTTATTCTTCTTCTTTCGTTCGCTTGAAATGTCTATAATTGCAATATTGTCTCTTGCATGAATTTAACTGTCTTTTTTAGTTCACTCAGCAGTCCATAGAGTTTATCTTCCACTGTCATCTCTCTAGGCCAGAAGGCTTGCCTAGATATGTTGTATTTTGGGCAGTCATGGGGTATGTGCTCTGCTGTCTGCGACGCCAATCTACATGTGCACATGGCTGATTCACCATCCTTGAATTTTGTATACATGTGGTTCGTAATCTACTGTGTCCTATTCTGAGGAGCAGAATAATGACCTGTTCTGGTCTATACATAACGTGGTAGTCGTCTTGAGCAGGTTTTGGTGGCTTTCTGACTGATTTGATCATTCTTTTCTTTTGGTTGTATGTAACGGGCACATCAGGCTTTCTTCTTTTGCTCCTTCCTTAGCCAATCGATCAGTTCTGTCATTTCCAGGTATTCCACAGTTGGATGGTTTCCACTGTATGGTGACCTCATGCTGACTGCTGAGTTCAGAAAGTAGTGACCTTAGTACTGGCAATTTCCCAGACAATGTTATAAATTAAAAGAAATCAAGAAATGGAAGAAAAGCAGTCTGTTATAGTGTACAACCAAAATGACAGATAGAAAGCATTGAAGATCTATTGCAGCTAACTTCCATAGTGACACATTGCCACAACACTAATTCAAAATATTGTTTCATTTCATGTTATGCATTAGAAAGATCAATCCTCTGTTATGACCAAGTTTATGCTTGCTTGTGTTCGCTGGCTGTGAACTCCAGCGTGAAGTCCTGCATGTCGGATGAAGACATCCTGTTGTCTAACAACAGTGTGATGTCATACAGGACCTGAGGTTTGCGTGAGTATCCATTGTCCCATGTCTGGCTTATTGGTGTGCAGACTGGTGGTTCCTAGCCGTGCAGGCAGATACTCTCCGACTTCGGAAGCATCAGCGATCCTACTATGTTAGCCAGGACCCCAAAGGGACCTGTTGCCCAGGACGCACGACTAGGGCGTGTTAGTAGGTCTTGGCCAGTATAGAACCTGGCCCTGGTGCCTTGGAAACACCTCTGTCCCACCAAGTTTATGAAAGTGACAGTTGAAGAACCTTAATCAACACTTACGCTGGTAACTTTCTGTTGTGATCCCACAATTTGCACGTATTTACATTGAACCAAGGAAAGAAGCGTTCCATGTGCTGAAACAGAATTAACAGTGTCATTTGTAACGGATTTGCATGCTAAATTTGTTGTGAAATACAGTAACATGATATGTGAAGACAAGTTACACTTACTTCAGTGTGAATGAATAAACTGGACTAATGGTAAAAGTTAAAATGTATCTATAGAAATTAAAATGCCTGTGAACTGCTTACATAACATGAAGCATGTTAATGGTAATTTTAAGGTAATATGAAGCCTGAGTCTGTTACCCCTTTAATACCATGAAATCAATTTGAAGGTAATCTGAAGTCTGTTACCCACTTACATACCATGAAGGCATCTAGGAGGTAATGTGGAGCATGTTAATCATTCACACATCATGAGGGAATCTTGAAAATATGGTAGCAGGCTGATGTATTTAATTACCACATACCACACAAGAGGTAATGTGGGTGGCACCCAACCATATTTAGTCGATGGATCAACATCACAGCACACAGGTGTAACCCATAAGTGCTCCGTTCTACTCCTAACTCAAGCCTGAGTCCAGAGAATCTCAGCTCAGTGCACGAACTCCGTAGCACCAGCGAGGATCCTGAAATACATTGGGTAGATTTTTAACTCAAACTTTTGCCCAGGCAGTGCCGTTAAGCTACTCTTAAAAAATCTTGGTCCTCACCAGGGCTTGAACCTAGGACATCCAGCACTCAAGGCGGGCAACATACCTCGAGACCACTCAGCCCCCCCCCCCCCCCCCCCCCCCCCCCCCCCCGATTAACTTTTCCAGTAAACAGGGAATGAACTTGGACAGGTAGGATGTTATTCCTGAAACTATACACATGTATATAGAAAACTTTCAATGGAAAACTGCAGTGTTAGCTTTTAATGTGGGAAAAACATCGCTGCTGGTTGCTCTGCCTAGCGCAATCAGACCTTAACTGACACATCGGTCTTTGACACTTACAAATTGAGGAAGTTACTCAGAAAGCAATGGCAAACTACTGAATGTAAACTTGCCAAGAAATAACGAACAGCCAAAAAATGCTGGGATTTACTGCGACATCCTGTAAAGGATGTGCAAGTAACTTTTTTTAAACTAAGAGGCATGCTCAACAAAACATCAAAGTCATATCATCTCCAGGAGGTCAGCAGGGCTGAATGGATACATGCATTTACACGTAGACTTCCGCTGTGCTGATGCCAAGTAGCGGGTTCAACCTCATCACGTCAGTCAGGCCAAAATGCTGATTTCTTATCCTTGACTTAGGGAGTTAAATTACAAGTACTTCTGAAGTCAGAGTGAGTTCACCTGATGGTAAGTGGTAATTAGGGAAAGCTAAATCACACACTAAAATTACTCCAGTGCATTGGCAGTAGTAGCACTGTATGAACTATACTTGAGTTCACAGCAAGTGAATGCACACCAAAAAAAAAGACTTATCTACATATGAGCAAGTTTGTACACCTCTGCCCTCACTGTAACACACTTTACCAGGCCAAGGTAGTTCTAATCAGACCGTCTTACCAATTCTAGGACTGAAAGATGACAATATGGTCCTATTTGACAACTACTGGTAAACATAAAAGTCAAATATGTTACAAACCTTCCAAAAATGACATTAAGTTAACTCAAAACCAATAATGGCTGCACAATTAACATTTAAAAAACAACATACCTTGATGAAAATGGACCTGACTGAGTTTGCTTGCTTCTTTCTAGTTGTGTACTGCTCATTCTCAAACAGAAGGGTCTGGATGATGCGAACCACGTCTTCACTGAATTCCTCCTTTAAATAAATCAAAAACTGTCATTAACTGGTGAATATATCAATGTTGAAACTGTTAGTCCAATCAGTAACTGCATAAATAGAGTAGCTATGTATATTTGTGGTTGTAATTTGATAATGGTGGATCATTTTTACTGGGCTTCCTGTTGATCAAAGGAAAGTCAGTACATTTGGACTTTGATTACCAAAATGAGCAGTTTGATCCCTTAATGCAGTGCCAATAGCTCTTTGTGGCAAACACACCGCCGAGGATCAAGCATGACAGGAGACTTCTGATCATCAGAAGCAGTCCCCCTCACTGACTGTTTCGGCCCCTTTATCTTCCTGGCACTCTCAGGGGGAAGGGCCGTCCAGGTCGTGATTCCTGGCTGTTTTTCTCCTGTCATGCAGAGACTGTTTATTTCCAGGATCAGGTAATTGGTAAGTGACATCTGCAGTGATTTACATGAAGAGTAGCATGTTCCAAGCACAGCATCAACCTTGGAAAAACCACACAGAGCAGTTTCCCAATTGTTTTCCATCACTGCATTTAATGTAACAAATTAAGGACAATCAAGACCTTTCCTTCAGTTCTGAGAATCTTGCACATGAAACAAGGTTTTCTCTCAGAGCACTGCTATTCTATTTAGTAGATGACATTGACGAACATTTGAACAAAATTGTTATTCAGTAGGATTGTCATTCAATGGATATTTGAACACAACTGTCATTTAGTAAGAATTACACTCAATGAATGTTAGAACCCATCGCCAAATCAGAAGAGCACACCTTTGATGAACATCATTTATCCACAATTTGGGCATGGGCTGGTATGTGCCAGGGTGATTTCTGATCACTCTGGGAGAGACACTACAGCCGAGATCCTCTGCCAGTTCAGTTCAGGCCAATGATAGCGGTTTATCCAGAGTGTACGACAAGGACATATGGCATGGCATAAGTCTTGCATGGGATTTCATAAAATCAGCACAGACTTCTGACCAAGGTGAGGTTCAGGACATCTCTCTATATGCAAAACAAGTCCTGAACTTTACACAGGCATTTCATTTCTACTTCCTGTCAAATTAAGAGTGCCAGATCTATTAATCTAACAGTTTTAACAATGTAAAGATTATATGCTACATACATATATGCTCCATGGAAATGGAGTAACATAATTGTAATTGATTTTTATACATGTATATGAAACTCAATTTCAAAACTACTCCCTTGAAAGCCAGGTTGGCACTCTAATAAAAGCATTCCTTACCACAGTAGTGTATGAACCAGAATCAATTTTCAGCTTGATAGAGCTGAAGTCTCTTGGGAAGTCTCCACTTTGGCTCAAAGATTCCTGGACTGTGTGTCCAAAACTAACATGCAGATCACATGCTGGGCTTGGCACAACTGAGGACATTAAAAACACATGGTTCAAGGCATAATTATCATAATGCAGTTTCTATGAGAAGGAAAACATTGTGACAACTGGAAAAATCAGTGGGGAAAGAGGTAGAGGTAGTTGATCCAGAACACCAAGGAACAAGATCTATGGAGAGACATAAGTGCCTACGCCAGCTGACAGGGCATGTGATGATATTATCTATATATTAAAACAGCACAAACATTGCATTCACTAAATTTGTAAACAAGCTATACATTATTATGTTCACAATAGGAGCTATTTAAAAAAAATTCCCACTGAGAATTCTCAAATGTGAACCCAATTTCTGTATTCTTCCTTCCTCAGCAGAACTTTCTGTTGTGTCTAAAAAACATTTCATAATCCTGTTTTTCTGCCCCATTCATCTTTGAACATCCTTAACAAATGAGATACCAGGAAAACTTCTAACCATGAGCATCTATTTCTCAATTCATATTGCACTGTGATTTGATCTTCTGGAGCTCCACGCTGATGAACCTGACATCACTTTATGCTAAAGATATCTTGTTTGTCCATCAAGAATGATGATGACCATTCATTTAATCCAGCGAGGTTGAAAGTATGGAGCCGTGAGTTCTAAGATGGCTGATAAGGCCTATTTTGGTTCGAAATGTTCTTTGACAATGTGGACAAAGAATGCTTGACGTTTCTGGAGGAGAATCTTCTGCAGTCGTTTTTCTGTTCTGTCTTTTCTTCATAGCTCTTGCAGTCCTGATTGCCTCACAAGTGACTGCACCCTTGCGTAATGATGATTTCGGTCTCTGGCTGCAGTCTCCCAGGTGTCATGATGAATTCCAAGGGCATTCAGTGAGATTTTCAGAGTGTCTTTAAAGCGTTTCCTCTGGCCGCCTTGGGAGCGTTTACCACAACACAACTCGCCGTAAAAAATCCGTTTAGGGAGCCTGTGATCTGACATGCGAGTCAAGTGACCAACCCAGCGAATCTGATTCTTCATTAGTAGAGTCTGGATACTGGGCATGGACGCGCTTTCTAGGACTTCAGTGTCTGGGATCTTGTCTTGCCATTTGATCTTCAGTAACTTCCTAAGGCAGACTGTGTGGAAGTGGTTTAATTTCCTAGCGTGTCGCTGATAAACAGTCCAGGTTTCACAAGCATATAATACAAGCTAACGATATATGTGGCAGAGCACTGTATGCCTCAACAGATTTCTGACAAATGTTTAAGACTGATGCAAGAATCTGGGCACAGATTACAGATAACTGAGTGTATGATGAAACCTATTAGAAAAAACATCATCTCAAAAAGCACTAAAGCAAAACTGCTGTTTCGACCAGATTCTCTAGCAATGATGATCAATCTTATTGATCAGAAATAAATCATGTCAATACAACTGCTGCGAAGGGAATCAAATGAGAAAAAAAGCAAACTGGAGTTATGAAGCAATTGTAAGAATGAATTAATACTGTCAAATATGGATGAATGATGAGAGAGGAGAGAGAGAGAGAGAGAGAGAGAGAGAGAGAGAGAGAGAGAGAGAGAGAGAGAGAGAGAGAGAGAGAGAGAGAGAGAGAGAGAGAGAGAGAGAGAGAGAGAGAGGAGGAGGAGGAGAAGATATAATATCCTCAGGTGGTTTGTAAACATTCTCCTCCAAATGAATATTAAGATACAAGGTGCCCTATAGCCGGCAGCAGATGCTGTACCCGTAAGGCACGGATAGTTCTTGTGGTAGTAAGTTACCTTTATCTGTTTCCTGTTTTCTCACCTATCCCACGAATCCCCGTCTCATGTAATCCCCATAAAATATATTTCTGCTTCTATTTCTCTTCTACATGGTTTTTTGTGTGTGTCTTCCTCTATTTTTTTTAACATGTTTATTCCAGACAAAGGTCTTTCTAGTTCTACTATTTTCACATTTTCTTAGCGCATATTCTATCCAGTATCATTTCTGTACCCTTGGTTCACCGGTATTTGTCCAGTTCTCTCTGTTTCTTTTTCTTTCGTTCGCTTGAAATATGTCTATAACTGCAAGGCTGTCTCTTTTTTTAATTTAACTGTAGTTCTCTCTGTGATCTCCACACTGATGATTAAGTTATACCAATAGTGTCCTATTTTACACAGGCATCAAATAACAAATGTTTGTAATTTAGTTTTAATCATCTTAGTCATTCTCCATGTTTCTAACCCATGCAGTCATACTGATATATCAAATACGTTTAGTGCTATTTAATGGCTTTTCACTGACAAATTTTCTAATGCTATATAAGTTCCTCTTGACTATTGTATTCTTATATCTTTACCTATTCCACCATCTTTGTCTATGCTGCTTCCTAAATAGGTGTAAGATTTCATCTCTTAAAGTGAAGTTTCATAAGTTAGCTGGTGTTCTTAACATTACTGATAATTGTAAGCATTATCTAGAAGTGGCTGTCAGTATTGGAAGGCGGGGGAAGAGAGAAGACAGACTGTATGCCACATCAGGTTGTGTGTGGTGTGCACTGATTTGATCTAAATAACATCACTCACTTTCAATTCTTACCTGCTTATTGTCTATGGGACATTAGATGGTAGCCAAGATGTGATTTTGGAGGAAAATGCATGGATGACCAGAAAAATGAATGAAGCAGTCCTTTTAGAAGCAGGTGAAATTTAATATAGACAGTCACAAATTTTTAATAATATTATGAAGATAGATAAACTTAAAAGCTTTGTGACAAAGTTGTAAACTTAATGGACAAAAGAGCAAAAAAGATAATTACCTGAACGGCCTGGCCAAATGGATAATCAGAACAAGAAAACAGACCAGACTTGAGATTGGTGATCGTGTGAGATGGCAAACTGTGATTGCCCACAATTTTCAGAATGAGACAATCATGATAATCAGTGGTAGAAAAATCCAGGAGCCCTAAAATGTATACCTGGCACCTGAATTTTCAATCATTTTCTTAGGCCTTATGAGCAATAATAAATATGCTGGCTCCTAAATTATGTTCAGATTATTTTCTACCTCTGATGATAATGAAGCTTCCATTCTAACTTGAAAGAAGTATTTAAAATGTGAATTACCAGTTGCAGGTTTCTCAGGTGTCTTTTCTTGTTCTATAGGCATCATCTGCCCAGACATGTCCTCCTCGGCTGTGGTAGCTTCTGAGGGAGCAGTCGGCCGCTGCTGTGGATCAAGACCAGCATGAACACCACCAGCACTGTCTTCCCCACTTCCAATTTCCATACTTGGCAGGTCATCTTCAACACATTTCAAATGGCCATTTAGAGAAACAATCTCTCCATTGCTCCTTGCGGGCAAATCAACTGAACCATCTTTCGATATATGTAAGGCACATTTTGACACACAATCTGCTTTGAATGTCTTTATACAATTTCCACCCGAACTGTGGTTCGAGAATAAGTTCTTTGTCACACTTTCCCTGCTGGGATGTGAGTAAAATGTTACAGGAGAGATAGCATTCTCTGCTGCTGTTACACACAAGCGTCTGGTGTGAGGGAACCCATCATGTGGAGATTTGAAGGATCATCAGCATACAAAGGTGACGGAAAACTGTTCACATGTACAGTGCCTCCTGACAAAGTTTTACAGCTGGAAAAGGAAGTCGCGGATGCCGCCCCAGAACATGGTACATTAACACAGTTAGTAGTATCACAATTTGTTAATTTTGTCATTCCAACACTCACGGGGCGATCCATATGTCCATTTATGGTTGGTGTCAGTTTAACACTATCTATTCTCCCATTTCTTTCCTTGCTAGCAATGCCTAAAAAAAGGCCTGTGACACCATCAGTACTTTTAGCGTTATATGAGCCACCTTCTTTATTTACGGTGGGTACAGATTTATCTGGGGTTAATATCTCTCTTGTGGCACTTTGGGAATCCACTGCAGTTATGTCTGCAAGGTTAGCTTTTGGGTTCTGCAGTCTACCATCATCTTCTCTAACACCATTTACAGCATTGTTAAATGGATCTGCAAGCTTATCATTGAACAACAGACTTCTTCCACTGAAGTCTTTATTTGGCTCTGTTGTCTGAGAATCATTAGAGATCTGAACCGTCTCGCAATCACACTTTTCCACAATCTCTTTATCGTGTCTGGGCAATAAAAGTCTCGTGTAGCTGGAACTTAAATTATCTGTGGTGCTAGACACAGACTGTCCGACAGTTTCACTATTATTTAATGAATTAAGTTTCTCTGGTGTTTGTCCTGTGTCAAAGTGATCACCGCTGAGGTCAAGAAATGAATCCGCGCTGTCAGTTGAGCTACTAATACTTCTGTTGGGTATGTTCTCATTGCTGAAGCTATCTTCACTTATCCTCGACCAATCTGAATGCTTTCCTCGAATCTGTCTTGGTTTTTTAGAGTCTTTCTGTGAAAGAATTGAAACAAGGAGAATTGATGAAGTTATAAACATCTGATAACAGAATTGATAAAAAGGTTAAACAACAACAAAATATTTAATACCATTTCACAATTTAATCTCAAATAAATGGTAACACAAGAATAGACAACTGAAACAAAATTAGGAGATGTTAAATACAGCAACAATAGAATTAGTACTCTTTGGCTAAATAATCAAATGTAACTCTTAGGACAGTGATTCTCAACCTTTTTTGGCCGGTGCCCCCCTTCACCATATTTTAGAACGTCATTCCCCCTTTCATATTTCCTATCTAAAAATCCCCCCACCCCTACACAGTATACGTAAAAATGGAAGGTAAATTTAATAGCATATACTAAAACAAGTCTAGACATCCACATAAAACATGATTTGTGGGTCTACTTACTTTACACAATGAATTTTAGAAGGATGAGATGTACATAACTGTAAAGTATGAAGGGAAAAACAATATCAAGTAATCGGTTCTTGTATCAACACGATGTTCAATGGTCTTCATTCCCGAAACCCTAAAATTCCCCCCTGGGGGTGACTTCCCCACCGGTTGAGAACCACTGTCTTAGGAAGTCAATGGGAAACTACCACATTGATTTCCTAAAAAATAAGTTTATAATTAAGAAAAGGACCGTTTTATAAACCTGGAGACATACTTGGTATATGGTGCTGGCCCCATATTTTGTTTGCAAATCAATCGGATCATGAATATGTTGTCTGAACACAACCACAGGTCATTTACTATTTCAAGAAATGTACATACCCCAGTGTTTCAGCAACATTTAAGAAGATTCTGCACAATGCTATATGAAATCTACCAAAGCAGTGCAGACCACAGAACATGTTACATTTCCAGTGACCAACAAGGAATAGTCAGAGGTGCCTGTGAAGAGTGGAACTCATCCACTGTGGACAGTTGATGATTGTTGGTAATAAAAGAGAAGAAGGTTGTGGCAGGAGATTCAGTGCCAAACAAAAAGTACGTTTTGACCAAACAAACAATGATGGCAGAAAATGAGAAATAGGAGTGTGTCACAGTTATAACATAAAAATTGTTACTGTGGTAGCAGACATGTTTTATTATATATCAAATTAAAGGGGTTGCTTAGTGAAAACTATTGTATAGATATTTTAATTGAGACAACATTTCGCAATGACAACATTTTGACAGTATATAAGCCAATGGCAGATAGGGAAAGTCGTTTAAGACGGTTAATCATCATATGGCACTTAATCTGTTAACAGACAGCTTCTACAAGATGACTTGGGTGGTAGATATTTGATATCCATTCCCGGGAAGGTTAATCCGGTCAACAAATGCCCGCAGAAGTTGGATGTGTCTGCCTAACGGCGCAAGAATGCAGCTCTGCTGTAAACAGGCACAACGCAATCACATCCGAAAAAACTCTCCGGATGAACGCAGAAGAAGAAGAAGATATACATTCCCTCCTGTGTTTTAGACTAATCTCGGTATGTGATTATACTAAACCCCCTAGAACAGTTCTTGCATTCTGAGCTACATTTTAAACACCACATATTAAGATGAGTCATAATGTAAAGAAGAATACTTGTTAATATTAATTATACTGACAAGTACTTTAGTCTTTGGCTAAACTTAGGGACCTGATAGATCAATTTTTATATAAGGGGCGTTCATTTGAAATCCGTACTGCTGCACCGCACGTAACTGCGTATGTTGAACATGATCATGTCATAGTCATGTGATAAGTACTGACCAATGAATAAAAGAGCACGTGATTATCGTCCCATGATGCATAGGTTCTGTTTCTGACCGTTGAGAAAATGGCAGAGTTGATATAAAATCCATCCAAAGAAGCTCAAAGAGCGGTGATTCAGTTTCTTTCATTTGAAGGATGTCAACCAGTGGACATTCATCGAAGAATGCAGGCAGCGTACGGTAACAAATGTGTGTTGAAGACAACAGTGACAGACTGGGCACACATGTTTCAGAAAGGACGTCAGTTCATGACAGATCTTTGACGGCCGGGTCAAGAGCATATTGTTGCAACAGAAAAACCCATTGTCAAAATTGACACAGCAGTACCGATGAACCGTTGCCGAAGCATACGTTCACTAGCGAAAGAATTTGATGTGCCAATTGGGACAATTCAAAAGGTCGTTCGTAAGAAACTGCAATATCGGAAGGTGTGTTCACAGTGGGTACCACGGATGTTGACCGACCACCAAAAAGAGGAACGCATGGGATGGTGTTTGAACCACTTGCTGCGTTACAGAGTGGAGGGTGCTGCATTTCTCTTCCGCATAGTGGCAGGCGATGAATCATGGTGTCACCACTTTGAGCCGAGCAGCAAAAGAGAGAGGAAGCAGTGGAAGCATGCTGGATCACCAAAAGCCAAAAAAGGCAAGTTACAGGTTTCCACTGGTACGGTTATGCTCAGCGCATTTTTTTACCATGTTGTTGGCCGAGTTTAAAGAACCTGCTGTCAACATCAACTCTACCCACTACTTGCAAACACTAGACAAGCTGTAAAAAGCCATCAAGAATAAACGACCCGGCATGCTTTCTCGCGGTTTGATTTTATTGCACGATAATGCTCGTCTGCATGTCGCACAGATTGTGCAGGAAGCATTAGCAAGGAAGAAGTGTGACATTCTGCAACATCCACCCTATAGTCCTGATTTGTCACCATGTGATTTTCATTTGTTCGGACCTCTAAAAGAAAAAAAACCTCTCAAGGGGCAATAATTTCACACAGATGCAGACATAATGAACGCGGTAAACACTTGGTTCAGTGAGCAACTACAATCCTGTTTTGCAGACGGCATTCGCCGCCTACCTAAGCAATGGGATGCTTGCCTGAATGCCTACGGCGACAACTTCTGACCAACCCAATGGTGCATAATTCATTCAAAATGAATGCTTTGTTTAATTCTACGACACCTGTTAATGTTTCTTTCATGCTTTTGTAATAAAGCCATTGGAATGGTATGTATAGACCTTCTATATATCTCCTGTTAAATATCACAAATAGCCTTGTTTGTCATCATTTCTCTAACACTGATGTTCTTCAGAAGTTCATATGGCTAGATTATATGCAAAATAGGAGGTGTGTACTATGCATGATTAACTAGGAATAAGTACAGTGGTTTCCCCTTGACTTCCGCCAGTTTGTGCATGGCTGACTCCGCTAGTCTTTGTCTAAAAAGACAGACCCTGCAATGCAGCAGAAGGGGAGTGGTTATGTGTGGTGACTCTTACAAGTCGATGGCCATCTCATAGAGTTTTTAGTTATTTTATAGGGATAGTTGCCCACCATTAACTCTCTTCCACTCAATAACCTTCGCATGTACTGGACTGTCACTGCTTATTCAACATGGCCATTCCGCCACTCGGTGGACACAGCTAACAGTAGGGCAGACTCCTATCTCAAGTGGAGTTTGGACAGCCAAAATGAGCTATCCGAACATTGTAAGGAAGGCTGCATAGCAAAGACAACTTATCACAAACAGAAAGAGATGGTCTTCATATTTTGCTGAGAAGACAAAAACTTACATGTTTTGACAACCAGAAAGATTTGTGGAAAGAGAGATAGAGAAAGACAGCGAGAGAACATTCTTGACAGTCTTGTGTTATGGCATGGTAGGGGAGTCAGCACACTAACTGATAGATGCCGTCAGACATACAAGATGTGGAGAACCATGATTGCCCATACCTGTTGGCCAGGCACTTTATAATGATGTATAATGGCTGGAATATATTCTGTAATGTTATAAATAAATGGTTTTCTTAATGCTTTCAAATTCTCCTGCCAGTATACCCTGAGTACATTTCATCCACCATGCTCTGAGATTTTAAACATGATAAAGAACTGATGATGGTACTCACAGGTGGCCCTGATTCTAACAGCATCTGTGTACACTTGGAGCCCATCAGACCATTGAGAACATTCAGCAAGCCACTGATCAGCTCCGACTTGAGCACCCGCTCCCAATAAGGAGGGCTGTCTGTTGAACACACTCGGCATGTGTACTGGACCTCCTCAGGCAGGAACGACACAAGTTGGTACATTTCATCTATGAGTAAATGCAAAACAAACCATGTATAAGAAAATCTCTTCCAGCTGTCTGGTCTGTAACTGAAACAATGTTGTGGTTGACTCCAGATGATCAAAGCATCAATCAAAACAGCTGTCATTTTGCTGTAGGTTTGGGAAGAAAAGGCATCTAGGTCCCATACTCAACGATGCTGACAACATATTTATGTTCTTATTGCGCAGCTTGTATTTTGCATAATTTTCACTGTTTGCAGGTAATAGTTAATCTTTATTCTTGACCATATCTAGCCATTTGTGCTGCAATCGGCAACCAGGTATAGTTTAACCACAGTCTTAAGTATGATACATTATTATTCTCAATCAACCTCTCACCGCGCATGAACCCACAAAACTGAATGAATAATGTAGCTGAAATTATTCCTAATAGCCAAATTCATTCACAGTTCACTTTGGATTTCCAAGTTCAATCAATCAATCATGTGCCATGCCGGAAAGCGTGGGCGGTCATGACTCGCCATTTCACACGATCACCAGTGTCGTGGATCAGCTCAGTGTTCCTGTCTCGTCCTTGCCATGTGGCCAAGCCATCCAGGTATTTTCCTCTCGGTCTTCCTCTTGGTCTGTTCCCTTCGATCTTGCCAGTTGTCACCAAGTTCTCCAATCCATCTGTCAAGGTGTTAGAGACCACTAGGGTAGACTAGGGACAGAAGAGGGGCAAGGACTGATAGGACATAGAGATAGGACCTCTATAAAGGGATAGACAGAGTAAAGGCAACACCCCAGCTAGGACTTAAGAATAGTTATAAGACCAGACTCGGGTGGGGACACTAACGTGTCATACTTAGGACAACAGAGGGACCAACCCCGAGGATAGGGGATGGGGACATTAGGTCACGGAGAATACCCATGACGACGTAAACAGTAGAAGAACTTTAGGGTTAACAAGTACGAGACGAGAGTACTATGTGACAGATAGGACAGCACGCAGAGTTGCTGACTGCACGGGGGATTTTGACCACGTAGGCAAGCGATGGGCTGAGTTGGGTCAGACAGCGACGAGACAGCTTCCCGACAGGACTTGTGTTTTCCGACAGCCTATATCGAGTGTAGTGAACGCATGTGATATTAGTGAGAGAGTTGATTGTGTTTATTGCTATATATGCTGTGTGAAGAGAGTCGACCATTGTATTCATTTGACAGGCCGATAACGCCTTGTCGCAAGTGTGTGATTATCAGGCTTTGCCTGTAATAAAATCCTTGAAACCATATGTACAAGTGAAGTTATCTGTGAGGTATAGATGAAGTCGCGAGAATGCCTGTGCGTGTAATGTAAGACTGTGACACCATCTCTTCTCATAACATGTCCAAAAAATTTTGACTGTCTACGTCTAATTTCTCTAATCAGTTTACGATGTTCATTTGTCTCCTGTAGTACTTGGTCATTGGTTTTTCTGTCTGTCCATGGTATTCTTTGCATTTTCCTCAGAAACCACATTTCTGCAGCCATCAGATGTTTTTCAGCTTGACTGCTCATTGTCCAAGATTCACATCCATACAAAAGAACAGGCTCTATGTATCCCCTCAACACTCTTTTTCTCGTTTCAATTGACATCTTTTTATTGGTCAGAATGTTTTTCATCTTGCTAAAGGCTACTTTCGCCATGGCGATTCTTGTTCTAATCTCTTCAAGGCATCTCCCATCAGATGTTATGACTGTTCCGAGATAATTGTACCTATTCACTTGTTGAAGAATATTTCTATTTACTTGTATATTACATTGTGGCACTTCTTTCTTCCTAGTGACGACCATAACCTGAGTCTTTTTACAATTTAATTCTAACCCCAGTTGCTCACTGTGTACAACAACCGCATCTACTAATTGTTGCAGGTCCTGCGCATTGTCTGCAATTAATACTGTATCATCTGCATATCTAATGTTATTGATGTTTTGTCCTCCAATGCTGATTCCATTTATATCCTCTACATTTCTGAAAATATTTTCACTGTATAGGGAAAAAAGATCTGGAGACATCACACATCCCTGCCTGGAGACATCACACATCCCTGCCTAACACCTCTCTTAACTGGCTGATACTGTCCCACTTCATTATCAATCCTTATTGCAGCTTGTTGTTTCCAATATGTTTTTTATAAGTCTAATGTCTTTCCCATCAATTTGTAGATCTGCAAGCATATCCACCATGTTGACATGTCTAACTCTATCAAAAGCCTTTGTATAGTCAATAAAGCAAAGATGTATATCCTTGTTTACTTCTATAGCATGTTCAATAACTGTTCGCAGCATATACACAACATTTACTGTACCCTTTCCTTCTACAAACCCACCTTGTTCTTTCCCTATTTCAGGTTGTATCTTCTTCCTCACTCTTTGCATGATAATTCTTAGCAAAATCTTTGTGATGTGACTCATTATACTAATTGTTCTATGTTGATCACATTCCAAGGTTCCTGATTTCTTTGGGATTGCAATACATACAGAGTTACATAATTCAGGAGATATATCTACAGTATCATATAATGTGTTCAGCAGTCTGGTGACTTGCTCTAGTCCAAATTCTTCTAAAGCTTTAATCATTTCTGTTGTGATGTTATCTGCACCGGGGGCCTTGCCAGCTTTCATATGCTTAAGAACATTTCGAACCTCCATCTCCAAAATTGGCGGTCCTTCATTATTAAATCTAATATCATACTGTTCATCTCTGTTATCATCATAAAGGTGTTTCACATAATCTGTCCATACATGTAGAATCTGGTCTTTTTCTATTATGATTTTGCCATCTTTAGTTCTTAGACACCCTGTTGATGTACTTGTTCTTTTATTAGTAAGTTCCTGAATTCTTTTGTGCACTAATTTGGTATTTTGACTGTTGTGTTGGTTTTCAATTTCTAAGCACTTTTCCTCAAGCCATGATTCTTTTGCCTCCTTACATAATATTCTGACTTGTCTGTGAATTTCTTCATATTTGCCAGAATTATTTTTGTTGAGTCTTCTTGTTTCCATGAGGTGTAAAATTTCTTCAGTCATCCATTTCTTACGACCCACCTTCTTTAATTTTGGAATAGTTGTTTCTGCAGCCACATTGATTGAATTCTTCAACGTTTCCCATTGATCATCCACATCCTGGAATAATATCTCTAGATCAGACAATATTTCAAATCTGTTCTGTACTTCTATGTTGAATTTGTTTTGTATTTCCTTGTCATTACTCAATGTACACAAATCATATTTAGTGTTTCCTGTTATATACTTGACTTTCTTAAACTTTATCCTGTGAGTAATCTGTGGTCACTATAACAATCAGCACTGGGAACTGTTTTTGCTACTGTTAGCGCGTTTATAAATCTTCTGCTAATGAGAATGTAGTCAATCTGGTTTCTAATCCTGCTATCAGGACTCCTCCATGTCCATAATCTTCTAGGGTGTTGTTTAAACCAGGTGTTTCCTACAATCATTTCCTGTTCTTTTGCCCACTCCACGAGTCTGTATCCTCTTTCATTTCTCTCTCCTAAACCATAGTTTCCTACTGTGTATCTATCCCCTTGATTTCCTACTTTTGCATTGAAGTCCCCTATTATGATGTTTATTTCTGAATTTTTACATTTCTTTAAGGCAGACTCTCTGTCATTACAAAATTCTTCTACACTATCTTCACTGGACTCTCCTGTTGGGGCATATACTTGAATATTTATGCTAAAAGGTCTGCCACTTAATTTAACTAGTAGAACTCTGTCCGACACGGCCCAATATCCTTGAACAGATTTTGATGTTTTCCGGTCCAAAATAATTGCCACTCCCCTATGACGATCTTCACCTCCAGAATAAATAATCTTGAAATCTTCATCTATCTTGATGCCTGATCCTGTCCATCTAGTTTCGCACATACCTAAAATATTAATTTTTTCCCTTTCAATTTCTTGTTTTATGTTCTCTAATTTTTCGTCGTCGTTTAACGTCCTAACGTTCCATGTTGCTAATTTTAACGTCTCTGTCCTTGTCTTGCGATGATCAGTCTTTAAGCGAATCATGATATACTAGGCACTTTTAAAGAGGTAGTTTGCTGTTGCTTTCCTCTATGGCAGTGACCGTACTGGTCGGAGACCGCAGCCATTGACTCAAGAAGAGCTCCTCTGCCTGCCGTCGTGAACTCGAGACCATGACCATCAAATATCTGTCGGCTGCCCTCAAAATTTCATCCACCATCTGCCTTCCGTGGCTTCTTTTGAAAACTTCCAATAAAAGAACACAAGATAACATCACATAATCCACAGGAAAACACTATTCACAGGAAATCCACAGGAAATCACACGAAATCCAAAGGAAAACACTAAATAGCATCCCCCCGAAAAGTAACGCGTCATTTTGTCGCCATTGTACCGGAAGTATCCAAGTTACGTTTGGTAAAATTTAAAGATTTTATGAAGAATTTTAAAGTTCAAGAATTTGTCCCGTCTCTTATGCCCCATCTGAGGTAAAAGATAGATGATCTATCACAACCAAGTAAGAGTGTAATTGTTGTCGCTGTGTTGATTCTATATCTTTCTGATAACCTGGATAGTTATATTTCTAAAAGTACGCCTTCTTGTTCACATTCTCCTCTTTTTTTGCACATCTGCCTTCTTTTTTTAAATTTCCAGGTAGTCCACAATAAGATGGAACCCACGGCAGTGTGGTTCACTCACTTTCTGGCAGCAATCTTGTTTAGTGCCCTTGTCATATATGGGATCTGACCACTGTCCACAGCTTGTTGTACAGGAAGAAGAAGAAGAAGAAGAAGAAGAAGAAGAAGAAGAAGAAGAAGAGGAAGAAGAAGAAGAAGAAGAAGAAGAAGAAGAAGAAGAAGACGAAGTGGAGAAAGAAGAAGAAGAGAAAGAAGAAGAAGAAGAGAAGCAAGAAGGCGAAGGAGAGGAAGGAGAAGAAGAAGAAGAAGAAGAAGAAGAAGAAGAAGAAGAAGAAGAAGAAGAAGAAGAAGAAGAAGAAGAAGAAGAAGAAGAAGAAGAAGAAGAAGAAGAAGAAGCTTAAAGATGTGCTGATGCACATAATGTTAGGTAATAGAATGCTGGAAAATAACTTGGCAACATTGTCTTACATTCAGGAAATTATACAGGAATGACAAATAATGGTTCTGATAATGTATAGTTTGAAATCAATGCATGTGGACTGCAAACGCCTGCACCCACCTGTAAGCTCCTCACACTTAGCATGGACCCAGCTCTCACAGACAGCACACTGAACCATCTTGGACTCCCAGTCATCATCAGAGTAACACTTGTGGCATATTGGGCAAAAATTACCTGACAATGGGCACAAACAGTCATAAATTAAATTAAGAAGTATCACCAGTAAATAGGGGATTGAAAATGTCACCAGTTTTGCATTTCTTAACTTCATAATTAATAACAGTGGAGACCGTTCAGTTAACAGGCCACAGCGGCCGAAAACGTCTTTACTACCGAACGGGCAAAACGCCTGAAAGCGTCCGTAATAAGGTTTGAAAATATGCGATCTCGAGACTTTGCGAGACTTCACATTGTTTACGTCTGGTTTTGCTGATAACCTGATAATGCGGGCGCCATTAGCAAGTGTTTTCTTTAAATTTAATCTGATTTTACAAATAGTTTTCAGGATTTTTATGCTTTGTTTTTCAAAATGGATTTTGATGATTCTTCAAGTGAAAGCGGAGATTTTGCTGGGTTCAATTTAAGTGACATTAAGTGCACAAAGTTGACTATGAATCGGAGCTAGATATCAATGATATCAGCGTAAGCAGTATCTCAGACTTTGAAGAAAGTGATTCTGATTTTGAAAATGTGTCTGTAAATATTGTATAGATGACTGACAATCACAAACAATATGTTGTATTTTGTAAATATTTGTGTTCATGTGTGGATTACTGGCAATATTGGATTATTTATTTCACATTGAGTAAATAATCTGCATTCATTTTCCTTCATTTTGTGTTTTATTTCACGAAAATCTGTTCACTAACACCTTAGATTTGATGTTTTAACTAACGTAACCCTAAATCTCACTAAACACCTGAAAAATCTTGCCCGTTCAGAGTTAAAAACAGAAAAACGCCTGCCCTCTAAGGGTTAAGACTATAATCATTGCACTTCAGACACACCCATATGTGTTCATATTATGTCACTAATACATCCATCGTCATCATCATGTGACATATCGATAAGCATGGCGGTCATGTTTCGCTATCTCACGCAATCACCAGAATTGTGATTGTGAATCAGCTCAGTGTTCATGCCTCGGCCATACCACTTGGCCAAACCATCCAGGTATTTACTTCTCTGTCTTTCCCTTGTTCTCTTCCTCTTGATCTTGCCTGTTGTCACCAAGTTCTCTAATTTATTTCTTCTCATAACATAGCCAAAAACTTTGTCTACGTCTAATTTCTCTAATCAGATGATAGCTCTCATTTGTCTCCTGTAGTACTTGGTCATTGGTTTTTTTTTTTTTGGTCTGTCCATGGTATTCTTTGCATTTTCCTCAGAAACCACACTTCCACAGCCATCAGATGTTTTTCAACTTGTCTGCCCATTGTCCACGCTTCACCTCCATACAACAGTACAGACTCTATGTAGCACCTCAACATTCTTTTTCTCATTGCAAATGACATCCTTTTATTGGTCAGCAGTATGTTTTTCATCTTGCAGAAGGCAACCTTCGCTACAGCAATTCTTGTTTTAATCTCCTCAAGGCACCTCCCATCAGATGTTACAAATCCATCAGCATACTATAATGTCTGTAGCAGTCTGACATGGCTTGTTGAGCCACCTACTGTAACTGGTGTGCTGCACTTTCTTGCCCACACCAATTTTTACTCACAACCCTTGTATTCGATCGACGCTCATTCAGTTTGTCAATTTCACTCTGGCACAACTGTAGTACAGAACAGTATGTCGGTCAGTTCGGTCAAGGATATGCACTACTGACGAGCTCAAACGAAAGCGAAACTCGAGTTAGTGCTTCCATATTGACGTGGATAGGCCTTAGGCTCACACCGGAATACGATCAGCGTTGCCAGTAGTGGGTTGTGCTAAATATTTAAGTTAAGTATGTCACAATGTAGCATATTTTTTTTTGAGGCACCTGCTCAACTCTCTCTTCAATTTCTCTTTAAACATTGCTTCCAACTGCCGAGGGAATTTTTAAGCATGTAGTGAGCACATGGGTCCTCAAGTTTTTCACTCTTGCTTGAGAAGGCTGGAGGTCAAATCCACTACCCTAAGATCATAGTGAAATGTACCATTCTTGTAAAACCTGAATTCAAAAACATTATACGAAGGATATGAAGTATGCGTATTATAACAAAATATTTAAGGCACAAAAAAGTACTACAAAAGCAAAGACTGCAACAGAAAACCCACATAAAGAGGGAGAAGGAAGGAGAAAGAGAGAGAAGGAGAAAGAGAGAGAGAGAGAGACAAAGAGAGAGAGAGAGAGAGAGAGAGAGAGAGAGAGAGAGAGAGAGAGAGAGAGAGAGAGAGAGAGAGAGAGAGAGAGAGAGAGAGAGAGACTAATTTCTATTTCTAGGACTAATTGATTTCTTACCCTTATCCATCAACTTCCCACACTCGTAGCACAGGGAGAAGTCGTACGTCCAGGTAGCATTTGTGCCCACCCCAGGAGTAGTGGCCCCACAACTTTTACAGCGCACACACTTTGTACACACCCAAATATTCTTCCTCGATGGTCGTGTAGGGTAATTTGGGCCAAGGCACTCTGGATGGTATGTGTCCTTGCATCTATGACACTGAGTAAAAGTAAATAGTAGAAACAGTTAGCTACTGAACCCAACAAACTCAAATACGTACTATACAGAAATAGCAGCTGCGGTGACAGTAGTCAATGAACCTACCTATCAAGTTAGTGGTCTAGGTTTGACCTGTATAGGTGTGGGACGACTCAGCCTCACAAAAATAGGTAGCAAAAAATTTCCAGAACTTTCTGGGAATTGTTTGGGGGTTTGGACACAACACCCCATCTTATTATTTACTGTTATTATCTACTGGCCTAGAATATGTCAAAAGGTGTTTACACTCCACACCCCAATGGTAGTATCTGCCAGGGCATACATTTTACCATCCCAAAAGGGGAAGGAAAAACTAACATAACGCAACAGATGTTAAGAACAATGGAAAAAAGAGACAGGAGGAGGAAGTAGGTGGAGATTCTGACAGTCTTGCGTCATGACATTGGAGGATAGACGCTGCATAAAAGAAGGACTGTCTGCAGCACTTGATACGGCACCTGATGATCACTATATAAAAAGACACAATGGGAAGACAATAACAGAGGTTACTAGGCATGAAGAACACTAATCTGCTCAATGAACAAGCAAAGAAAAGAAATTAATCTGAAAGTAATGTGAAGCCCGATACAAGTGGGAAGATAACACCAAGAGATGGACGAACATCAATCTTACAGAATGTACAGTCATGGCGAGAGACAGACAGTGTTGGAGATCCATTGCAGCCAACCTTCATTAAGGAGACGGCACCTGATTGATTGACTAAATGTGAAACCCAGAAATCGTAATAGAGAAGAGGGAATGAAATATATTGAGCATGTAAAGAGATGTGAATGTGTGGAAAAGATAATTATGGTTGGAGGCATACCAGGAAAGTGGAGACTAGAAAGATCACAATGTAAGGTGGATTCAAGGTGTGATAATTTACACATGACAGCACATAGGCATGACATCTGGCTTATGAAAGAAAGGAATTTCTGAAGACTATTATAGAGGAAACCTTCTGCACAGGACAAATCACTGGATGCTGACGATTTGAGGATAAGTTGTTTTCAACGTAGCAATGTTAGCCTCCACCTTTTGGCCTAACAGAGGAGAAGAAACAAAAGGACAAAAACAGAAGACAATATAAACTGTTACCATGAGGTAAACTAAGGCAAGACAAAGCAAGTCTGCCCAACACCACTCAAAACAAGTATGGGATGCTTTAATTTAATTAAGTCTTTAAAGTTGTTATTATTAATGTACTCTTTTATTTATTAAAACTAAAATTAGTTATGGGGGGTTTCAAGGCAAGAGGTTTAATCTCATTGTAGCAATGTTTTATCCCATTTGGCTCAGTGTCTTTTTTTTTGCACAGCGCCTGTCAAAAGCGTCACACAGAACATGAATTTTGTAGCTCCAGCAATGATTCATAGTCTCCAAAAAGGAGTCCTCAGCAGCACTTTAGGTAATTAATAAGAACAATACACACATATTGTTTGACGCTTATAGAAGTATGGGTAAGAATGAGAGACTAGAGGACACACTAGACAACATAACAATTGAAAGCTATAGTGCAGGTCCGCATGGCCGAATGGGTAAGAACGCGTGTTCTTAAACATCCGGTGTGCTGATTCTGAGTTAAGCGGTTCAGCCAATACAAAGGACAGCTGGATTAAAATGCTGACCTGTCATCCTTGACTTCGGGGATGTAAATTACAAGTACCTCTGAAGTCGGAGTGGGTTCACCTGATGGCGAGGGAAACTATTAATAGGGAAAGCTAATCCACACGCAAAATTCAGTCCATCACTATTATAAATACTGTGTATGGATGCGCTTGAGTTCAAAGCATGCGAGCACAAAGAAGAAAAAAAAGCTACAGTCACATCCCAACATCAGGTTAGAATCCTGGTCGGCAACTATAGCTTTCAATTTTTATGTTGTCTAGTGCGTCCTCTGGGCTACAACACTGTCTCTCTGTAATCCCGTTTATCACGCAGAGTCTCGTAGCGGAGCGAGAGCTGAGGCGGTTCGACCCCCGCTCGTGACTTGCGGGATACTGAGCCGGCCGCTCAGAAAGCAATGGCAAACTACTGAGCGTAATCTTGCCAAGAGATCAACAGACAGCTGAAAGATGCTGCTGTTGACAGCGATGTCCTGTAAAAGGATATGCGAATTAAAAAAAAAAAAAAAGTGCGTCCTCTAGTCTCTAATTCTTACCCCTACTTCTATGAGCACCAAACAATACGTCTGTATTTATTAATTAATTGTCTTGATGGCCTCAAAGGGTTCCCCCAATTGATATTTATGTGTAATATGTGTACAACACTGTATGTAGCATGTCAGTCTCATAATCCAAAATCAGAACCCATGAAATCATGAATTTACTGCACAGGGCAACTAACTAAGATAAGAAAGAGAATCCAACACTATTCAAGGAATTTGAATTTATAGCTATCTAAAAACAGCAAAACAATAACATGTCTGCAGTAATAATAAACTACAGTGATATTACAATGTTACATACAACAGTTAGAACAGCGACAACTTTACTTTCAATAACCTAATTTGATGACAGCAGTGATCATGAACAACAATGATGCTACAATGTTTCATACAACAGTAAAACCTGCGATAACTTTACCTTCAATAACCTAATTTGATGACCGCAGTGATTATGAACTACAATGATGTTTCATATAACAGTAAGAACTGCGATAACTTTACCTTCAATAACCTAATTTGATGACCGCAGTGATTATGAACTACAATGTCGTTTCACACCACAGCTAAAAAAAAAAAAAAAACTGCGACAATTGTACCTTCAGCAGCCCATTTTGATGACCACACACATGGCAAAACTGACACCTCCGGCAACACCAGGACACTGTGTTGCTACTGCCATGGTGACTGTGGATGTCATCAACCACTTCGTCACCGTCTTCCTCATTATCTATGTACTCCGGCCTCTCATTCTCATCAAGACAGAAGATGTGATAAGGCTGACAGCATACAATGCAGTACAGCATCTGTAAGGACAAACAAATGTCTTTATGAAATAGAGCAGCCCTCAGTCAAAACCTCAAGGTAAATACTGAGTACAGTACAAAACACAGTACTAACCCATCTAACAAACTATAGAGGCCTTATTGTTGTGGTAACCCTGATTAAATAATGAGTCAATCATATAAACTTCGCCAAACTGCTGCGCATGTTCTGCAGGATTGCCCTATATACACTTAGTGAAGAAATAAATACTGGCCCATTAACTCAACATTAAACACAAAAGGTGTACGGAACTAAAGAGTATCTTCAGACTGTAGCAGATAATTTATTTGTGGCATTCATAATATCATGACTGTGCCAACTTGGCAATCTGTTCACCAACTTGAGAATTCAATGAAACTCATGAAAATTGTTTCCCTGTCTTATGGTTTTTAGTTGGCCAGGCACGTCAGTTCATTCTAAATCTGATGATCATCATTGTGTCAGTTGAATTTCACCGAAGAGCTTATTTGAGAAACTGCCATCGTATGTCTGAGGTATAAGTTAACCACAAAGGACCACCAACCACTGATCGCAAATAGTAAACTTAAAACTGCATGTTCATTAGCATTAATAAACAACAATTCTAACTTTGATATATTTTTGGCAGCTCACATTTATATTAACTCAAACAGCTTACAAAATATACGACTGACTGCACAGAACAACAGAATCACATTCCAGACACTTTCAGTCAACAGAAAAACAAATACAAACCTCATGCTTCCCAGCAGAGCCACACAAAAAGCACAGAGCCCGAACACAACTGGGCCCAGTCAGCGTCAAGGAAAACCCATGTGACCAAGCAGTTTCCAAATCATATGTTTCCTGAGGGAATATAAACATAAACTTGCATTTACATTTTGAGAAGAAATAAACTACAGAACTTGGTGACAACTGGCAAAATTGAGGTGAATAGTATAGAAGGGAAGGCAGATAAGTAAATATCTGGATGGCTTGGCCATGTGACATGGTCAAGACAAGAAGAGCTGATCCACGACTCGTGCTTCGACACATGTTCTTACAGCAAGGTGCTGTCATCATTTGAAGATGACCAATTCAAATCCCGGTCGGTAATTATAACTTTCAATTTTTATGTTGCCTAGTCCATCCTCAAGCCTCTACATTTCTTCTTCTTCTATGAGCGCCAAACAATACATGTTTATTTATTAACCGTCTTAGTAGCCTCAAAGGGTTCCACAATTGATATTTATGTGCAATACATTCTACAAGGTCTGAACATCGAATAAAACTAGCCCCTAAACAGCATCATTGTGAGAGTTTGGGTAAATGATGTTAACATGTATGAAGGATTGTATGTATGTGTTCATGAAGGTGCATGTGCATGTGCGTCTGCATGCCTGCCTGATAACATGGTAATATGCATTGCTTATGTTTACATTTATTTGACAAGTTTTATGTTCTTATGTGAATATAACATGCACAATTATGAACGAAAGATGAGTGATTGGAAGGGCCGAATGTAAAACGGGCATGTGTGCCCAATTTGTGACCCTTTGAAAATAAAGTTTGTTCGTTCATCATGTCTCGGAAACTGAAATACTTTGGCTATGCTAAACTTCACAGAGGTTAGGAAAAATCTGTGATGGAAGGCTTGTTCTTGGAAGAATAGGTTGAGGTCAGTCACCATGAAGATGAACACAGGACACAGCAGACGGCTTGTACATGAAGCAGGAGACACGGCGAGAGATTGAGAAACTTTCTGGTGGGCCGTTATGACAGTGACATTCTGCAAAAGACCTGATGATGATATTCACCTCATAATCTGCTCGTATGAAGTGTGTTTTCAGAGGCACATCAAATGAGTAGGCTGTTTCATTCTGCACTGGCTTGAGTTCCACCAGCAGCTGTTTCTGCGGAACAGATATCTGTAAGAGAACAGTCAGTGTTAGAGGACTTGACAGAATTAAATAAGTCAATGTACAACACAGGGGCAATGGTGTCATTTCTGTTAGTCTGTCTGCCTACCAAGACAGTGGACCTCATTACCCAGTAGTGACGTAATTTTTGTGTGACCAATACAGTTCTTGTGTTGACCTACAGTTCTACATAGTTGCATATCCTTTACAGCAGTGGTTCTCAACCTTTTTTTGGCACGTGCCCCCTTTCACCATATTTTCAGAACGTCATCCCGCCCCCCCACCTGTGTTCCCTACTTAACACCCCCCTCCCCTACACAATATACATAATAATGGAAGCTAAATTTAATAGCACATACTAAAACAAGTCTAGACGTCCACATAAAATGTTATTTGTGGGTTTACTTACTTTATAAAATGAATTTTACAAGGGTGAGACGTACAGAACCGTACGGTATGAAGGGAAAAACAATATCAAGTAATCAGTTCTTGTATTAGTGCGATCTTGAAATAATCTTAATTCCCCCATGGAAACCCTAAAATTCTCCCCTGAGGGGAGGGGAAGAGAAAGATTCCCCACCGGTTGAGAACCAACGCTTTACAGGAAGACGCAGTCGACACCATTTTATTTTGGCCTTTTTTTGTTGTTGCAATTTCTTGGTAAATTTACATTTAGTAGTTTGGCATGGTTTTCTAAATGACCTGCACTCATACCATTGTATAAAAACCAACGCAAGGCGGTCTAACAGTTCTAGGACTGATCCAAAATAAAAGTCAGATAGCAAGAGCCTGCAGTGGGTATGTCAAGTGTTAGCATCCTCGTATTTTTTTAGGCCTGAGTGCACAGAAAAATAATTAACAAGTCTTCTCCTCCTTTAGCAGGCATCGAACCTTTGCCTGACTATGCTCATGCTATTATGAGTGTAATTCAGTGGTTCTCAAATGGGGGGGGGGGGGGGGGGGTGTGTGTGTGGTGGTTAGGGTTTCAGAGTTGGGGGGGGAGGGGGGGGGGGGGGGGACGACGACGTTCTGAAAATATGATGATGGGGTGCATGGGACAAAAAAAGGCTGAGAACCACTGGTGTAATCTAATGACTACACCAATGTGCCCACGAGGATTGGCCCACCCTAATCAAATGAGTGTTGGTAACATGACCCCAAGGATTGGCCCAGCCTAAACAAATGGGCGCTAGATAACTTTCAGAAAGGCAACGAAGAGGGAACTTGTTGTAAGTTCTTTATACTTGTCGTAGGTAGCCGCAGAGCATAACGGCTAGTAGGTTTGCCGGCTGGCCTGATGTCTGTGTGTTCAAATGCCCATAGAGACAGGGATAATAAGATGGTATGGTTTACTAGTACTTCTTCTTCTGCGTTCATCTGGAGTTTGTTTTGTTTCCCGGACTGATAGCGTTGTGCCTGTTTACAGCAGAGCTGCGTTCTTGAGCCGTTAGGCCGACTTCTGCGGGCATTTGTTGACCGGGTTAACCTTCCCGGGGGTTGCCAAACAAAAACTCCTTTCTAGACAATCTGCAGATTTTGGTAAATTTGGACCTCAACAGTGACAAAAAGGTAGCAGAACTCACGAATTAAGATGCAGTGAGCAAGAATTTCTACACCATGACCCGCGATGAATGATTAAGTAGAAAATACAAACGTAGCATGCACTGAGAACTAGAGAGTAATCAAGATCACATCGAGTTTCGTCATAAATTATATAGGCTACGCATGCAGCAGAACAGAATTCCGCTTCAAGCTGACAGTCTACAGAATTCAAGCTTCAACCAGACAGGAGATCACATACTCCAAGACTGCCCAAAATATGACATCCCGGCAAACCTGGCAGAGAAACAACAGTCGAAGATAAACTCCGTGGACCACTGAGTAACTTAAAAAAAGACAAAGTTACATTCATACATGAGGCACTGCGGTTATAGACAAATTTGAAGTGAAAAAGAAGTAGTAAATGTATCTATTACAGTTAAACATGTGTATCTGTCTCAACAGTGACATAATCTATTGTAAGACAAGCCACATAGCGAAACAGACAATATACTGTCCACAGTGTTGAACGATTGTTGCCTAGAACTTCATCTAGCACAAAAGCTGGAACTGTGGGTGGTTTACTAGTACAACATTTAATCATCATCATGTGCCAGGCCAATAAGTGTGGGTGGTCATGTTTCACCATCTCCCACAATCACCAGAGTTGAGGATCAGCTCTGTGTTCTTATTTTGACCGTGCCATCCAGATATTTACCTCTTTGTCTTCCTCTTGTTCTTTTCCCCTCAATCTTGCTTGTTATTACCAAGTTCTCTAATTTATTTCTTCTCATAACATGCCCAATAGCTCTTGTCTAAATTGTCTAATGAGTTTACTGCCTAAATCTAGATTTAACAAATAAAAAGCCAAAGAAAGAAATAACCTCCCTAACCCTAGGGTAGTAGATAAAGTATCTAATCACCTCAAATAAGAATGGAAAAATTGGAGGTCTCATGTGAATACTAAAAATATTAAATATCCCTTGACAATCAGGAAATCATAAAGAGTAAGCCACGATTGGATGCTGTCCTGGTAACATTTCACATATAATACGTAAATATAAAACCAGCACATTAATTTCTCATGAATGAGTTTATGGGCAGTTACAAATCTAGATAAACGAAGTGACATGTACAAAGCTACATTACATATCTGACCTGAAATGATATTCTTAAGAATAAGTTTATGGGCAGTTATACATCTAGATTTAAGATGAAGTAATATGTACACAACAGCTGTATATGTTTTAATAACATAAAATGACAACTGGCAAGTCTGAAACCAATACTATACATCACTGAACACACTGAAATCTTTATGCCAACCTTCTCTCTGTGCTTCATGTGACCCATTTTGCCGACATACGACTCTGCCATTCTTCCAATGAAGGGATTCCGGACATCAGCCAAGGCAAACTGTATGGTGGCTTCAACGGTTGAAGAGTACTTCCCCCTGGCATAGCGAATAACTCTGTCACTGTTTGGGTTGGTAACAGATTTTGAGTGAAACCGAGAGCCATCCATGTCGAGGCCATTTTGAACGGATGATGACATAGAACTAGAATGGCCATTTTGGAAGGTGTCCATATGTTCTACAGGCCCTTCAATAACATCTGGGGAAAAGACAGATGTCTTTCTATAATGTATTGAAACAAAATATGAGGATATAATCCTGTAATAATAACATAATGAAGGTACACTCTATATTTATATGTAAAGGTATCTTCATCAGTGGACAGAACAGAAAATACAAAACACCTGAGCTTAAAAACCCAACAAATAAGGCTAAAGAATATGCATGTACATAGAAATATATGTGATAAAAATATACTGCAGCAGTATAACTGGAGAGATTTGAAATTAAAAATTGTGAGTTCAGCACGATCAGATCATAGGAAATAGATAGACAATCACAGTAGGTTGTAATCTTACAGAAAATTCACTCGCAATTTAAAATACCGTCATGATAGCAGTAAATAGTGTACTGACTAACCAACACAGTGGCATAAGTTTAATCTCTCGGGTCATGGAATTTTGTCCCAATTGGCTGGAGTTGACTCAACTCAGTAAAATGGGTAGCTGAAGTCTTCATGAAATAAAATTAGTTATGAGAAAGGGAGCCTCTTAATTGACCATAAGGTCTAGCCTATGTGAAATCACCTGAAAGCCCCTACAGAGGTATTTGCCACTGAACTATTGTTACCTCACATACACAATTAGGAGCTGCAGTAGTGTAGTCTAGCCACTTGACCTGCTGCTCAGATTATGACCACAGGTCAGTGGCATCAATATATACTCATAAACTGGGTATCAACGGATTTTATGGTAGGTTGTTATTGTCAAACTCTGTTGATCGAAGCTGTTCACACTTGTACGACTTGAAGAACTGAAAACTAAGTGACGAGTCAGTCCCATCTAGTTGGCTAAGCAACACACTCCACTGGAGCATGCTCAAGAGTTCTCCAAGCAGTGAATGCAAGACTTGGGTACTGATGGTCACCCCCATCATAGGGAATTGTCTCCCTTCCAGTCTGGCAGCATGCAAAGTTCAGGCTCATCATAGCAGAAACCATGGTTGACCCTCCTTTCACCTAGACCATGTGACTTCACAAAATGCCACTAGGGGTGGCGAAGATCTTGTTCATCATGAAGCTAGGCCAGACTGGCGCATCAGCATTGCTGCATTTCATCTGTGCAGCAGAAACGATTTTTCTGGGCGACAATCTGTGCAGATTCGAGTTAAAAATCTACCCAAGGTATTTCAGGATCCTCACCGCTGCTACGGAGTTCGTGCACTGAGCTGAGATTCTCTGAACTCGGGCTTCAGTTAGGAGTAAAATGGAGTACTTATGGGTTACACCCATGTGCCATGATGTTGATCCGTTGTCTAAACTAAACTATTTTGGCTCAAAATGTTCTTTGACAATGTGGGCAAAGAATGCTTGATGCTCAAGGAGGAAGATCTCCTGCAGTGGTTTTTCTGTCCAGCCTTTTCTTCACAGCTCTTGCAGTCCTGTTTACTTCACACGTGACTGCGCCCTTGTGTAATGATGTACGCCACAAATTTTGGTCTTTGGCAGCAGTCTCCTAGGTGTCATGATGACTTCCAAAAGCTTTTAGTGAAATCTTCAGTGTCTTTAAAGTGTTTCCTCTGGCCACCTTGGGAGCGTTTACCACAATGCAGCTCACTGTAAAAAATTTGTTTAGGGAGCCTGTGATCTGGCATATGAGTCACGTGACCAGCCCAGCGAATCTGATTCTTCATTAGTAGAGTGAGTATGCTGGGCATGGGCACTCTTTCTAGGACTTCAGTGTCTGGGATCTTAATACACAATATATTAAAACACAATACTGACCACACCATCTAATGGCACTACAGAACAAAAATAGGTCCAGCACCATCATACTTCTTTGCTCCTCTTTCAAGAAGAATGTGTCACACCTAGATATGTATCTCAGAGGTCAGTGTCTGACTTCATCAAGCATTTATGTCAGACTTACCTCATCTAGACAGATTCCATCCAAGGTAACAGGCTGGATCTACCATGGGTTGGTTTCACTTTTCCCTATAAATTTTATTAGGGCAGCCACCTGATGGTATACTCTGCGATTTCCAACTGCTGCGGGATATTTTTTTTTGCACATGCTCGCTTTGAACTCAAGCATAGTCCATAATACTACTTCTAGTAGTAGCTGGACTGAATTTGTGTGTGGATTAGCTTTCCATATTAACAGTGTCCCTCGTCATCAGGCGAACCCACTCTGACTTCAGAGGTACTTGTAACTTACATCCCCAAGTCAAGGACGATAGGTCAACATTTTAGTCCAACTGTCTGGTGTAGGGGTTGAGCCCTTTACCTTGTCATCAGCACACCGGGCTCTTATCCATCCTCCATGCTGACCTCTGTGGGATTTTTAACATGCATAACTTGCACACAGGACCTCCTGATTTTTGCCCTTATCCGAGGGGCTAGGTATCTGATCTCACTACTCTAGATATCATGAGGAGTTTTAATGTGATATTAACTACCAATGGTTCTTGGAAAAAATTTCCAGTCCTATGTAGGTATTGGCATCATATCCTCAAGATATAATAATGGCATGGAAATGAGATCCTTTTACCTTCAACCACATAATTACTAACATTGACTTACTCTGATTGCTACTATCCAATCTAAAACAAAGCACAACATTTACACTGCGTCTAACAACATTTCAACAACAGTCATGTCACTTATATTACCTTCGCCATCATCTTTGGCTCCGTTTCCATTTCCCTCCACTCTCCAGTGATTGTTAGCTCTCTTCTCCTGGTATCTGGAGGATGACTCCCGAAACCCAGGCCTAGAATTGTGACTTCTTGTGTGGTGGTCACCATTCTGATCATCATCATCTCTCCTGTAAGTTTTTGTTGGACTCTTGGGTTCAATAAATGCCTGTGTGGCTTTCCTAGGGATTTTTGGTGCAAGGCAAACTGAATGTCTGGAGAATAAAAAATGAACCAGTTGGGCATAATTCAATAATTTTGTGCATGTAATTATTTTTAATTATCAATGATTTTTAACTGCCACTGTGCCACTTGGTGGAGCATTTATCAGGTCAACAATTTGACTACAATATTACGGAGTATATTTTATAGATCTAGCTAAGAGATGCCGGTCTCCCTGGCTAAGGTGTTAACGTCTTTCTCCGTAATCCCGTATATCCACGCAGGATAACGCAGCTGCGTGAGATTTGGTAGCGAATCGCTTCGCGCTTGTTACTTACGTGGTATGTGAGCCTGTCGCTCAGAAAGCAATGGCAAACTACTGAGCGTAATCTTGCCAAGAAATCAACAACAGCGGTAAAATGCTGGTGTTGACAGCGATGTCCTGTAAATAGGATATGCCAAAAAAAAAAGAGATAAAACTCCTAGATCATTTACGTGTGTTGTGGAAGTCAGATACTTGGGTGCGACTGATGGTGCAGAAAAACATACAAGCACTCAGCAATACTCATGCCAAAATATACAAACCAGAGATTAATAACACCCTGCTGTATTCCCAAGTGGTGATTCTACTAACAGACTGCATTTTGGTAAAAATAGTAGACATCTAAGAGGAAAGGCACATCGGTCCTAAAGAAAAGTAGGCTGAACTGAGAAGTATTGGCCTACAGTCACAGAGATATCACAGCTTTGCTGTAAATGAACATACTGCAAACCAATGACTTTTTCAGAACAAATGACAAGGAATGAAAGAGGAAACCATTATTAACCCCAATTATAGATGCAGCAAGGAGATATCTCCTAGATCAGTGGTTCTCAACCTTTTTCGGCCCATGCCCCCCTTTACCATATGTTCAGAACATCATTCCGCCCCTTTCGAATTTCCTCCCTATAAATCTCCCCCACCCTTCCACAGTATACATAAAAATTGAAGCTAAATTTAATAACACATACTAGAACAAGTCTAGACAGCTACATAAAACGTGATTTGCGTGTCTACTTACGTTATAAAACGAATTTCATTAGGGTGAGAAGTACAGAACCGTAAAACTTAGAGGGAACAACAATATCAAGCAACTGGTCTTGTATTAATGCGATCTTGAAATATTCTTAATTCCCTAAATATTCTTTATTCCTAATTCCCTGGAAACCCTAAAATTTCCCAGTGGGGGGAATTCCCCACCGGTTGAGAATAAATTGTCCTAGATCATGTGAAAGTCACAAGTTTAATACTGGGGTCCTTAAGAGAAGCAAAGAATAGTAACAAAGCAACACACCATGCACGTCATAAGAGGCGACTAAGGAGGGTTAACATTGGGCTGGATACCCTATCCCGAAGGATGGAACATTTAACCATGAACACATCTGAAGATAAGGAAAAATAACTAAGCCTACCAAGAGGAATGGAAGATCTTGAAGAGTTATGGCGTGATGTGGAGAAGGCACAGGGAGTTAGAATCACCTACTTCTTTTTAATCTCTCAGTCGGAGTGGGTACACCTGATGGCGAGGGACACTGGTAATAGGATCTCAGAAACCATATCTTTGCCGGGCTTCATCAGTCACTGTCTATTTTATACTCTACTCTTCACTGTGGAACATACACTTGTTAGCACACAATCTTTGACTGACACTTATGTGCCTCTCTGTGGTGTCCTAATTTGCCTAGTTGCATGCAGATCAGCGCATCTCTGAATGTGTTTATAGGCACTACGTTTTCGGTTGCCGAAAGTTACCGAAGACTTTTTTTTTTTGCTGTGACTTTTGTTTTCTTGTGTGTCTCCGATTTAACGAGGTTTCGAGTACTTTTTATGTTAAATTCCCCGATTATTTCAAGATCTTGTTAAAAAAGGGACTGATTACTTTATATAGTTTCTCCCACCTCGGTTTATGTTGTGCACATCTTGTGTTTCTAAAATTTGTTTTCTACAGAAATACACAGTGACTTTTTCAGATGTAAGTAGACCCGCAAATCACGTTGTATGCAGATGTCGGTGTTTGCTCTCAGATGTATTATTAGATTTATCATCCATTTTTACATAACTTGTGTAATTTTGGACTATTAAAGTCGGAGGGCACATGCCAAACTAAAATGATGAAGATCGCATGCTGTGATGCGATATTTCAATGGCGGGAAATAGCAGTTCCCTTGTCAGCGATGATTATTTAATATTGTTATGGAATATTCACAGCAATTTGCATGCCAATGAATGCGTGTTTGCATTCAACATCAATTGTAGTATTTATTTGTAAGTTTTCATCACTCTACACGGTTGGGAACATTGATGATTTTTCATCTTTTCAACGGGACTTCTTTTGTCAAAATGCATCTACGCTGGCGGCCTGGCATTGACAAGACTGCGCATGCCGATAGCGCGCGGTCTGACGTTATCACTGCATGAAGTGGAGATGATTTATATCTGTGTGTGCGTGTAAATATATTAACAGGCAGAGTTATCTGTCCATAAGTTAGCGGCAGTGGGAATATCCCTTGGCGACAGTGTAACCAACAGTTGTATGAGTTGTAGATAGGGTCACAAAAAGTGAAAAGGTCAAAATTGTTTTTTTTTTCTATATGCTTATATTAAATGATAAACTGACACATAAACATTAATATCTCGGCTTATAATTGACCTACAGACTTGAATAAGGTACCGTTGGATTTGTTTTTTCAAGAGGTATCCAACTATGCAGGTTATATAATTAGAAAACAATTCAAAAAATGTTACTAAAGTGGCTAGTGTTTACTTGCTTGTTTTTGTGGCCTATTGACCTGACGGACAAAGACACTGTCTATATGTCAAGTATAAAGGAATAAACACTCCTACCATCCTCAACACACCAAGTTAGATTAGCAGCAATAAGCAATCATCGCTATCACAATTCACTACAATATTACAAAGAAACATAAATATTCAAATGCTTACATGCAACACTTTTTTATCCTCCCTGGCCCACCAAACTTGGGCTTGTCACTGAAACAGAGCAACATTTGATCAATACATAGTTACATTCATATTATCAATACGGATTATATTTATATTACCAACTCATGGTTATATTTATATTGTCATTAAAACTGTCTATACTGCCTAAAGTACCTTGCGGTGTGAGTGCGTGTCTTGATTAGTATCATTGCATGGTTATATTTATATTATCATAGCATGGTTATATTTATATTATCATAGCATGGTTATATTTATATTATCATAGCGTGGTTATATTTATATTACCATAGCGCGGTTATATTTATATTACCGTAGCGCGGTTATATTTATATTACCGTAGCGCGGTTATATTTATATTACCATAGCGCGGTTATATTTATATTACCATAGCGTGGTTATATTTATAATACCATAGCATGGTTATATTTATATTACCATAGCATGGTTATATTTATATTATCATAGCATGGTTATATTTATATTATCATAGCATGGTTATATTTATATTATCATAGCATGGTTATATTTATATTATCATAGCATGGTTTTATTTATATTATCATTGCATGGTTATATTTATATCATCATTGCATGGTTATATTTATATCATAATTGCATGGTTATATTTATATTATCATAGCATGGTTATATTTATATTATCATAGCATGGTTATATTTATATTATCATAGCATGGTTAATTTATATTATCATTGCATGGTTATATTTATATTATCATAGCATGGTTATATTTATATTATCATAGCATGGTTATATTTATATTATATATATATATATATATATATATATATATATATATATATATATATATATATATATATATATATATATATATATATATATATATATATATATTATAAATATAATATATATAACCACTTTCATTTACCTTACCAAGGCTTTTGATACAGTCAGCAGAGAAGGACTGTGGAAGATTATGGCAAAATATGGCTGTCCACGAAAGTTTGTCCAAATAGTGCGGCTATTTCATGACGGCATGAAGGCAAGAGTATAGGAAAATGGTCAACTGTCTGAACCCTTTCCTGTCACCAATGGAGTGAAGCAAGGATGTGTCCTGGCACCAACACTGTTCAGCCTCATGTTTTCAGCCATGTTGGTGAATGCCTTCGAGAATGACGACATTGGAATAGACATCAACTACCGTATGGATGGAAAGTTATTCAATCTCAGAAGGCTGAAAGCTAAAACCAAAATTAACAGCGGCACCGTCAGAGAGCTCCTGTTTGCTGATGATTGCGCTCTGTACGCCAACTCAGAGGCGGACATGCAACATAATGTTTCAGCTTTCTCACATGCCTGTGCCAACTTTGGGCTCAATATCAACTTGGAGAAGACTGTAGTTATGTACCAGCCAGCTCCAGGGAATAATCACACTGTGCCGAATATCAAAGTGAATGATCATAGACTAAGTGTTGTGGACAAATTCACCTATCTTGGCAGCACCGTGTCACAAGCTGCCACAATCGATGACGAAGTGAATGCAAGAATCTCCAAGGCCAGTGCAGCCTTTGGCAGACTGTACAAGAATGTATGGGACAGAACTGGAATAAGCCTGCAAACAAAGCTAAAAGTCTACAAAGCAGTTGTATTATCCACACTGCTATATGCTTGTGAAACCTGGACTGTTTATCAGCGACACGCTAGGAAATTAAACCACTTCCACACAGTCTGCCTAAGGAAGCTACTGAAGATTAAATGGCAAGACAAGATTCCAGACACTGAAGTCCTAGAAAGAGCATCCATGCCCAGTATCCACACTCTACTGATGAAGAATAAGATTCGCTGGGCTGGTCACTTGACTCGCATGCCAGATCACAGGCTCCCTAAACGAATTTTTTACAGCGAACTGCGTTGTGGTAAACGCTCCCAAGGTGGCCAGAGGAAACGTTTTAAAGACACTCTGAAAATTTCACTGAATGCTTTTGGAATTCATCATGACACCTGGGAGGCTGCAGCCAGAGACCGAAATTCGTGGCGTGCATCATTGCGCAAAGGTGCAGTCATATGTGAGGCAACCAGGACTGCAAGAGCTGTGAAGAAAAGGCAGGACAGAAAAACCACTGCAGGAAATCCTCCTCCAGAGACGTCAAGCATTCTTTGCCCACATTGTCAAAGAACATTTCGAGCCAAAATAGGCCTTATCAGCCATCTTAGAACCCACGGCGCCACACCTTCAAACCCACTGGATGAAATGAATGGTCATCATCATTCTTGATGGACAAACAACAGTAGTAACATATTTATATTATCATAGCATGGTTATATTTATATTATCATAGCATGGTTATATTTATATTATCATAGCACGGTTATATTTATATTATCATTGCAAGGTTATATTTATATTATCATAGCATGGTTATATTTATATTATCATTGCATGGTTATATTTATATTATCAATGCATGGTTATATTTATATCATTGCCTTGTTATATTTATATTATCATTGCATGGTTATATTTCTATTATCATTGCATGGTTATATTTATATTATCAATACCTCGCTATATTTATATTATCATTGCATGGTTTTATTTATATTATTATTATCATTGCATGGTTATATTTATATTATCACTGCATGGTTATATTTATATTATTAATACTTCGCTATATTTATATTATCATTGCATGGTAATATTTATATTATCATTGCCTGGTTATATTTATATTATCATTGCATGGTTATATTTATATTATCATTGCATGGTTATATTTGTGTTATTTTTTTTTTTCACTCGCTCGCTTTGAACTCAAGCGTAGTCCATATAAAATACTTCTAGTAGTGCTGGGCTGAATTTTACGTGTGGATTAGCTTTACCTATTAACAGTGTCTCTCGCCATCAGGCAAACCCACTCTGACTTCAGAGGTACTTGTTCCACTCTGACTTCAGAGGTACTTGTAATTAACGTCCCCAAGTCAAGGACAATAGGTCAACATTTTTGTCCAATGTCCGGTGTAGGGGTTGAACCCCTTACCTCGGTATCAGCACACCGGATGTTTAAGAACATGCGTTCTTATCCATTCGGCCATGTTGACCTACATATTTATATTATCAATACATAGTTAAATTTATATTATCAATGCATATATATTACCATATCAACAATACAGTAATTATTTTTTATAACCAAAAAGAGCAACATTTTATCAATACATTGTTATATATATTTTAGAACCAAACAGAGCCATTTGAACTACAATCATGCAAGCAACAAGACATGATAGTCTCTTTAGAACTACGGAGGTAACACAGAAAGTAAAACATGTGACAGTGTTGTGCATTCAAAACAATGAATTTTAACCTTAGTGAATTTAAACACAGAATCCACAAACAATATGTAGCACGATTTATTGCCTGGCATATTTTGCTGCATCTCTTCAGGTGCATATTGCAGTTATTTTAAAATGAAGTGAGAAATGAATACTTCAGCTGAACCAATTAAAACACAATATTGCATATTTCAGCTGAAAGGATTCATTATGTTGCACTAATATCTGCTGAACAATTTCCGCAGTAAGCACCTGGCGAGACACAGCAATATATAGTAAATTAAAGGAAAGGGTCCTTTTACATGTCTTATGGCACACTGAGCTTATGGTGTTCGACCCATATTTTTATGTCGGCACTGGGTGGGCGATGTGATCAGTATTAACTTGGTCACTTTTACTTCCCAAGACGGTTCCTGGTATCCATTTCAGGATGGGTGACCTGGAAGCCCAGGTCAAATTTTAAAAAATTTAATCAGCCCTGATGCAGGTTGAACCCACGGCCACCGAGCTGAGACACAGAGAGATTGCATTGTGTTGTGCAGGGTTGTGGGTCCTCAGAGACAAAGAAAGAATTGCCTTCACTGCACCGGGTTTTATCCCATTTGGCTCGGTCTCTTTCCGCAGGGCAGTCTGCCGAAAAAGTCGCATAGGGTTATGGGTCCTCGTGCGAGACAAACACAGCTAGAGAGATAATGGTAAATGTTTCTTATATGTACATGAGAAACGGGGAGGGAGGAAGGGAGGAACATAGAAAGAGTAGCGAAGAGAGAGAGAGATAATTATTTAATACATCTATGTGAATTATTTACAGTCTGGTGTATTATTATTATTACACAGGCTGCTAGCTGTAAACATGCCATCTATAGCATTGCCTGGTACCTAGAGGTCACAGATTATGCCACTTCAAGTGACTAACGGTGTACTAAGAGTTGAGTGATGGGTCAATTTACCAAGTAAAATGATGGGGTGGGTCAGTTCTTCAAGTTAAGTGGTGAGTCAATTCTCTGAGTTACGTCATTAGTTGATTAACTTACCGGCAGAAAACGCACACACCACACTCTGGGGTTTTGCAGCCTTTGCACTCACGGCAACGAATTTTCCTAGTGTATCCTTTCTTTCTGGCGTCCATTCTTTTTTCATTTGACATGCTGAAAAAACATTAGATATAGATTACTATGCATAAGTATGAAAAAGCAGGCATTATAACACCAGTGAACACATATGAAGTCACCTTCATAATCAGTCATAAACTAATCATAGAATGAGTACAGCACAAGATTTTTTAAAAACTTTAACAGTGGCTACATATTAAAAATCAAGAAAATTAACAGCTAAAACCAGAATCTTGTACAGTCTGTTTTTTTTTTAAAATCAACACATTAATTGTCACAGTTTATTGAATTTGAATAGATTAAGATAGCTGGGCCATGCTGAAAGAATTGCAGCAGACAAGAGACAAGAAAGGCATATACCAATCAAATACAAGGCACATAACCAAGTGTATGATCTTGAACACTATGATGATAGTGCATAACAAAATCTGAGTTAAATGAATGTTATAGACTGAAGCGACATCATCATGGATCAATAGGCCATGCTTACATGCACAGAGTGCCAAAGATGACAAACAACTAAAAGTTAAAAAGTTAATTGCATATCTTTTACAGGACGTTGCAGTCAACACCAGCATTTTTTGCCGTCTAGGCAAGTTTACGTTCAGTAGTGTGCCATTGCTTTCTGAACAACCGGCACCCATAACATTTCGTTAAAAAAAAAACCAGCGCGTGGTCAAGCAGCTAAAACCAGATGGAAAAAAAAACTAGCAATGAAGATATCCTTGGCGGGCAGGTGAGGGGAGAGAAGAAGAAAGAGAGATATTAGATACCACAAGTTCTGGCAATTATTCCAAGCTCTATGCTGAGGAATCTTGGAATTACACCAAGCCCTAAACCACGCTGTGGTGAAGGAGTTACAAAAGCAGTTCTTAATCCTGCATACCGCATTCAAAACACAGCTGTGGGAAAATTGACAGCAGACTGCCTTCATACAATGGTATGAGTGCCAGTCATTCAAAAAGCCATGGCAAACCACTGAACGTAAACTTGCCATGAAATCACAAACAGCCAAGCAAAATTCTGGAGTTGACAGTGATGTCCTGTACAGGATATGCAATTAACTATACTGAGATCAAACCCAGTACCATGTAAGTCAGTCGCAATCTCTTAGCCATGGCTCCCCACAAAATACGAGAATGCTTAGCTAGGAAACTGAAACATCAATTTTTTGTTTGCAAGGCACACGCCTACCTCAGAATTAACGCAAACACACAACATCCACTGCATAGTGAAATTATGAAGGTGAAGGGCAGCAGGTTAAAAAGAGGACGGGCGTGGATGGGTCAAGCCGAAGACATTCTTCAACAGGTGTGTTCACTTGAGGACTTAGAACCTGGCGAGGAGTGGGTGCAAGTGCCAACAGATTTCTGCACATCCTTTTCAGTTTGCATCCAACTAGATAGAAAATTCAGACAAGAAAATCCGGCTGCTGTGGAAGCTGAAGTACAAGCGTTGATTTTCGAGAATTCGCTAGACGGTGATGCGGTCATCTACACAGATGGGTCGGTCGTCCGACATGTGAGAAGCTCATGGGCCTTTACAGCTCGGGCCGGAGGGAGAATTGTGAAGGAGGACTCTGGTGCTTTCACTGAAACCACAAGTAGCCTGACCATGGAAGTCATGGCAGTAAGTAAAGCAATAACATGGCTCGACACACAGACATTCACTAGGGCATGTTTCCTTAGCGACTCAATGAACATGATCAAGAGGATAGAGGAGGGGTCGATCCGAAGAGAATGGTTGCTGCCTCTGGAGCGGTCTCGGCTGGCAAAGATTAGTTTCATCTTCGTGCCAGGGCATGCGGGAGTACAAGGAAATGAGCGGGCTGACAAGCTCGCAGGTGAGGCTACTGTGGAGGGCGGACGCGCCATGGACCAGGCTGACATTCTGAATGCTCTACGAGAAGTGAGACTTTTGCGAGAACCAAGTGATGACTGTGAATCTACAACAATGGCCAGACTGCGAGAACAGTAAATTAAAAGAGGGGTGGCCAAACAAGAACACTACGCAGGAAGCCAAAGAAGATTGATAAACCAACACAGAACTGGCGTCGTTAGCCGCTACACGCTGCGGGATTTGCTGAGGAGGGGATCTGAGCACTTATGGACTGAATGGTTTGATGTGCAATGAGGATGATCTGTCGACTAACTAACTAACTGACTGAAATATCACTACCACAAATAAGTAACCCACTTGTCTCAACAAAATAGAAATAAACAAAGAAGCAAGTTTCAGAAACAAAACAATACAAAACTACGCATTCACATACAAAACCATACCTTTTCTTCTTGACTCTGTTGGCTACAGCCGTCGCTGTTGTCCTTGTCTCTGTGATCTTATTTCTAGGCATTCTGCCGTCTCTCATATCATCTTCCCTTTCCTCTCTATGTAAAGCCAGCTTCCTGGTAAAGTTTGAGCCCATTTTCTTCTCTTTCTTGACATCTATTTGTTTTTCATCTTTGGGTGACAGCAATTTTCTATCTGGAGAAGCTAATGCAGGCATTCTGATCTGCGTGTCATCATTGCTTTCATCTGTTGAAGAATCTGAAATTATTATTAAGTGAGATATGAAATTCATTTTGCTTTAACCAAAAAAGAAAAAAAAACTGCCCAATTACATGTTTAAAAAAAATTTTGTAATTAAATATAAATTTAAAATTTAGCACAGGAGCCATTTCTTTACACGAAATGAGTTAATGAAATAAACAATTTCCATGTCCAAAATTTTCAGTTTAACTTTTGACATCAAATATAGCTTTTAGCAACCAATTCACAATATTTATAGGTGTCACATAGATTTAACAAAACAAGTTACACTATACTAAAATATATAAAAACTTGTAAAGATGGTCAAAGAATACAAGTGTGGCAAACTTAGTTTAGGAGACCCAGCATCCACTGGAAAAAAAAAAAAAAAGAACAATTCTGCCCTTGAGCAGAGTAGAGCACTTGCTACTGACAGCCAGATACAGCTGTCAAAGGAGTCCATAGGTCGCATACTAAACATGTTGAACTGATATGGAAGGGAAAGGGAAACCACAAAATTATCTTCCTAAAATAAGTTTATGAGCATGTCACAAATATGGGATGGCAGAGATATGTTCGGAAGTTTCATACAAGTCTTCGGACTGACTAAACTGACAGGACATGACCTGTAAACAATACCTACACACATATCAATGTTATTGTAAAACTATAATGTTACAAATTCTTAACAAGCAGCAGGCTAAAATATACCAGAGCCACGTGGTCTCTAATGAATGACAGCAGACCTAAATTTAACTGACTCAATGCCAAACAAAAAGTATGGCTGGACCAAATATGGACACCCATCGAATGAACAAGTATTATTATGTACATTTCAGTTCACTTAGAATTGAAAACGTGGAAGATACCATGAAACAAAACAAATAACACAATGACCCTAGTATGGCGATATATCATCCTGTCCGAAAATGTTTCATTAGGCGATATATTAGAATCCAGCATTGAATCAGTTAAAAAAAACTTTTCTGCAGCTTATTGTTGTTATAAAACAAACAAAGTTCGTGAGGTAGGAACATGCTGTGGGTATGTGAAATGTAAGAAGAATCACATTTTTGTAGGCTCGAGTGCATGGAGGAATAGGTAGCATGTCTTTCCCTCTCACAGCAAACGACCATGTCAGTTTAATTCCCTAGCCCAGTGGTTCTCAACCTTTTTAGGCCCATGCACCCCTTCACCATATGTTCAGAAGCTAAATGGAAATGGAAAATGAAAAAAAAAAAAAATTAATAAAAATGGAAGCTAAATTTAATAACACATACTAGAACAAGTCTAGATGTCTACTTACGTTATAAAACAAATTTCAGAAGAGCGAAAAGTACAGAACTGTAAACTATGGAGGGAAAAATAATATCAAGTAATCGGTTCTTGTATTAATGCAATCTTGAAATAATATTAATTCCCCACCGGTTGAGAACCACTGCCCAGCCATTCCACCAATGCACCCGCTTCTTTTATAAGTTACATCATTTGATGTTGGTTATCATGTCCACAGCCTTCTCACTTGTGTGTTGCCAATTAATTTCAAATACAAATGTTTCTCCATGACATGTGGTTAAGCTATCATCTTCTAACTAGGATTTCCTCTATCATCACTTGTACTCTTCAACTTTCCTGATGCCACTATAAAATAAAAAGGAGTCTACAGGATCAATTTCAATGCATTGGATGTGACCCATAGGACTTTGAATCTTTCTACAGAGCAGCCTGCTGAAAATGTTGCATTCAGCACAAACTCTGTAGCCTCAGTAATGACACCCCAAGGGTCTCTGGTAGTCCCAGTGACGACCCCAAGCAAAATATTATATCTGTGAACCAAATGATGGAGTCAGAAAATTAACTCAAAATCGAAGGAGCGTAAGGGAGGCAGCTTGGCCAATTCACAATGGGAACACCCTAAAATGCACACAATACTTCTTCTTCTTCTTCTGCGTTCATCCGGATTTTTTTTCCGGATGTGACTGCGTTGTGCCTGTTTACAGCAGAGCTGCGTTCTTGCGCCGTCAGGCCGACACATCCGACTTCTGAGGGCATTTGTTGACCGGGTTAACCTTCCCGGGGGCACACAATACTAACCTTCTCCTTGCTCCTGCTTGTTTTTCGCCCACAGCTGTCTCTTTCCTCATTAGGTAATGCACTTAGTGTCAAGGTTCTCTTCTGAGGCTCTTCTGGAAACGTTGCTCTCTGTTGAGGAAAGACCATGGCAGCACGGCGGCACACATGCTTGATTCTTGGACCACGGACACTGGCCCTTGATCTCCCCATGTTACCATCTTCATCAACTTCAGACACTCTGTCACTGTCATTGACAGTCAGGCCTAGTTTTCTGGAAGGAGACCTCATACCTTTATCTGGAGTTGATTTTGAGCTTGACAGTGTCTGCGGCGGTGAAAGGCCTGAAGAGAATTTAAAACAAAAACAGAAATCTAAATTGCGCAAAGAATTTATGAGTTCCTGGACGAAAGTGGTAAAATGCAATGAGTAAATCAATGAAAATGGGAAGCAGAATTGATCAGTTTTATAAGAACATAATCACAATCAACAATGGATGTTGCAGCTAGAAAGTCATAGTCAACACACAAAGAAAAAACAGACATTGATTCAACTACATAAAAAATATTTAAAAGTTACTTCGCTGAGGTACTGAATTTGTCTAATAGGCAAAGAAATAAAACAATCCTCAAATGTACAAATAAAACCGAAACCCACAGTCACCAGTGATTAGTTGCCTGGATGTGACATAAAGAGAACAGATGGGGAAAGGTCAATCTCCATAGTAACGACATGAGTGGGATTGGGAAGAGGCAGAGAAAAGGGAGAGAATACACATAAAGCTGACCAGTTCTACTTCCCCTTTTCATTGATTTACTGCATCAACTGTAGCAAACTGGCAATTTTGCAATAAGGGAACAGGGCTGCCATGACAGACAACTTAACAACATCACGATAACAACAATAACAACAGCAAAGCAAATGAACAAACAATTGCAAAAGAAATAAATATGGGTAGGTCTCAACTGGTGCAAATATTGACACATCATAAAATTGTAGCATTATTTTATTTTTCACTATTCAAAGTTACAATTAGATGCAAAATATGGTGCAAGTTTAATGGAAATAGACAGTGAGTGAAAGTCTGTAAATGTTTGTGAAAGAAATATTATAGTGAATGGTAAGCAGAATACACTTACAAACAAAATGTATTGTTGAAAAATTTACAGAATAGCCATAGAAAGCAAATATAAAAAATTTAATACACATAATCATCTAAAATATAGATCTTGATTCTCAGGTGGTAAAAATATATAGTTGTAATCAATGATATTTTACTGTCTTGATGCACTTCAGAGAATGAATGATAATGTCAAAATATTACTTTAACCCGTGGACTTGAAAAAAAAAAACCACAAATGAATATACATCACCAATGTTCTAACATATACTTACATACAAACAGACTGACAAATAGAGAGAAGGAGATAAAATGAGAGATAGAGAGAAACTGACTCCAATAACCACATATGAACTTCTTCTGAGAAAGACTAATTAAAAAAATAAGAAGAAGAAGGAGGGGGAAGAACAAGAGAGAGTAAGAGAAGAAAAAGGAGAAGATTTTAAAAAAAAAAAAAAAAAAAAAAAAAAAAGAAGAAGAAGAAGTAGCAGCAGCAGCTATGAGAATACTGAGCCTAATACATATAAGCACAAACACACAAACAAACCCCTGAAGTGTGCAAGTAAACAATACATACTGAAAGGATCTGTATCCTGGTCAACATCAACTGACAGTGGCTTGTCCAGGTTGCTGGCACTGATAAGCTCACTACTATGGTTGGATGTCCTGCCCGGGGGCCTCAGACCTGGCTCTGTTATCTTGTCCCCACTTCTGTGAGTTTGCCGCTGCCTGGCTGATGTGGTGTCAAATTCCCCTTGCCTCTGCTTGTTCAGTGTGCTCTCAGGTGTTGCTACGTCTTCACTCTTGTGTCGTTGTTTACTGGTCGGCGTGTATGGCTCCTCCTGATGGTGGCAAGAGAGGGTGTGAGTGAGTGAGTCAAGATAAAGTGACACAAAGGGATTGTGACAATATGTCTGTGTGTATGTATACTAACATCTGCTACATGTGGACTAAAGTTACACACTTATTTATGTATGCCCACATCTAAGTACTTAGATGCACACACATATGGCATTATACATGTCTTATTTGACTTCCGGTCCCCAACGTGGCGGTTAGGCATCGAACTGTTAAGGCCTCTGGCGTGTTTATGCTCGTAGCTATGGTTTGCATTTTCTTCATGTTGGATTGCCAGTCACCCTGCTACTGAGTGAGTGCGTGGCGCACCACTGGGAGCTGTGAAATTTGTGTGGAATGCTTTTACATCTGTCCGCTGTGTTGTTTGCACTGTGAACTGCATGTTCAGAACAATGGCCGGCTGTTGCTGAATTGCCTGGTTTGCCTTTTAAGTTCACGAAGTGCATTTTTCAGGAGACCCCTGGGAATCCTTGCTGGAGCTACGGAGTTTGTGCTTTGTGCTGCGCTTTCAACGAGTCGCCCTGCGGAAATAAACCGAGCCATGTGGGATAAAACCCAGGTCAATGAAGTCTTTCTTGTGACTGCCGATTCCATCTACGATGAATGCACTTTTCGTGGAGGACTTTTGTGTTGGCCTTGTGGCGGCGGCATTATGCAGCGTACGTGTTCGGGCTGTTGGCTTGCCGAGACTCCTGTCTGTTCCACTTTTCACAATGGAGTAGTGAGGAGCATTTCGTGTGATATTCACTGGCACAGGAACGGAGCATAATGGGGACGACCAGTTGCCGTGAAGTTGGAACCCCGACTAACTAACTAATATGTCTTATTTATCTAGACGTACTTATTAATGAAAACCAGTGTGATATTTCACATGGGAAGCAAGAATATCCTAACCATCACCAGAAGTCAGTAATTGCAAAGATAGTGATGCTGCAAACCAATGCATTGAAGAAGCAATTTGATCTTTGCTTGTTTGATTACTATATAACCCGCTCTCTAGTGGTTACATGTGATTTCTTTCTCCCTATTGTCATACAGAATTATCTGACAAGGAAAGTTTTTAAAAGTGAAGCATTACATCTATTATGTAAATCGACATTGTGATGCACTGAAACCAACAACAACAAAAGCAAACAGGCATAACACAGTGTATCCTGGATTAATTAAAGATCATTCAACAGAAAATTTGGCGAGTTGTAGGACAGGTGGCTGATATCAACGCAGGAGCAGAATCCAGAATTAAAGAAAATCCAAGAAGTAAGACTGAAAATTGAACTTCTGAAAAAAAAAAAAAAGAAAGCAAAAACCCATAAGCACAAACAGACAATGCAAATAGCATACAGAAAATGAAAAACTAGAAGACAAAAAAGAAACAGTGAAGATGAAGACGACCAAGAAACAACGAAAAACAGGAGGAGAAGAGATGACTACACACCACTGAATACAAGAGAAGACACCAGATACAGAACAGAAAGTACATACCAAGCATTCAAAGATAGACCAAGACATAGTAGAAATATGTGGTGTCTAGATATCACCAATCATTGATGAATTCTTTCAAGGAATGACAAAATGCAAAGAAGTAAGTGTCCTCCAGTACCCTGTAAAAGCCATAGACATGTGCAAGAAAAACCAACATAAAAACAAGATAGTCAACAACAACAACAACAACACTAAAACCAATGCCCCAGGAAAGTTAACCTGGTCAACAAATGTCCACAGAAGTCAGATGTGTTGGCCTAAAGGTACAGTATCGCAACTCGTAAACAAGCACAATGCAATCACATCTGAAAAAAGACTCAGGATGAACGCAGAAGAAGAAGAAGAAGAAAGCAATGCCAATCATTGAAAAGGCAAAATGATAGGATGCAAGCACAACAGTTAAACATCCGAAAAGTAAAAAAGACACTATAAAGGCAAACCTATCATTCCCTCTGGGTGCCGGCTCTGTGGCGAAGGGGTTACAAATGCAATACAAAAACATGCATTTAAAACACAGCTGCGGTCGATTTAGAAGCAGACCGCCTTGCGCTGATTTCCATACAAAGATATGAGTGTGGGCATTCAGAAAGCTTCTGGCAAACTACTGAATGTAAACATGACCAGAAATCACAAACAGCCAAAAATTGCTGGAGTTGACTGCTACGTGCCCTGTAAAGGATATGCAACTAGCTATCCACCTGGGTATTACGTTGGGGGTCTGTTGACAATCAAACACCCCAAACCTGTGGAAGAAACATGACCAATCCCAGGCCACATCCCAGTCTCTCTCTCTCTCTTTCTGTGTGTGTGTGAGAGAGGAAGGGGGGGAGGGGAAAGAGAGGGGAGAGCTTGCAGCATCATGACCTGGTCACATCAGAAGATACCTCTCCATAGATGTTTGTTTAGATTAGTTTAGTCAATGGATCAACATCACAGCACATGGGTGTAACCCATAAGTGCTCCATTCTACTCCTAATCCAAGCCTGTCTGGATAATCTCAGCTAGTGCACTAACTTTTTAGCACCTGTGAGGATCCTAAAATACTTTGGGTATATTTTTAACTCAAAATTTGGCCCGGACAGCGCCGTTAGGCTACTCTTTTTCGATTTCCAAGTGCCAAGGGATTTTTTTTACGTGTGCAACAATAAACACGGGTGTCCGATCTCACTACCCATACACCAAGAGAAATTTTGTTATTAGAAGTCCACGTGAAAAAATCCTGGCCCTCACCGGGGCTTGAACCCGGGACCTCGAGGCAAACACCATACCCCGAGACCACACAGCCCCCCCCCCCCCCCCCCCCCCGATATATAGATATGAAGTTCTAATGCCACTCTTGCCCACCCCATTGATTCCTGAGCTTGGATAAGTGGAGAGCTCTACTACACAGCCCTACACTGTGGAACCGGTACTTTGGTACCGAGGTCGGAGAAGTCTCTTCACCAACCTCACTCCACTGTGTCTTCTCCAAATGTTTCATCTGTCACTAATGTTCTTACTGTCTCTAATGTTCTTATCCATGTAATTTAGGTCTGCCTCTATTTTGGTGGCCCTGGGGGCATCATTGTCCATCAAGAATGATGATGACCATCCGTTTCATCAAGTGGGGTTGAAAGATTAGAGCTGTGAGTTCTAAGATAGCTGGTTAAGGCCTATTTTGGCTTGAAATGTTCTTTCTTTGACAATGTGGGCAATAACTTGACGTTCCAGGAGGAGTGATCTCCTGCTGTTATTTTTTTGTCTAGACTTTTTTCACAGCTCTTGCAGTTCTGTTTACTTCACAAGTGACTACACTCCTTGCATAATAATGTAGGCCATGAATTTCGGTCTTTGGCAGCAGTCTCCAAAGTGTTATGATGATTTCCAAAAGCTTTTAGTGAAATCTTCAGAGTATCTTTAAAGCATTTCCTCTGGCTGCATTGTGAGCATTTACCCATTTACCACAACGCAGCTCACTGTCAACAAATTTGTTTAGGGAGCCCGTGATCTGGCATGCGAGTCAAGTGTCCAGCCCAGCGAATCTGATTCTTCATTAGTAGAGTATGGGTACTGGGCATGGACGCTCTTTCTAAGACTTTAGGGTCTGGGATCTTGTTGGCATATAGAGTACAATCATCAGAAAACAGGAGCTTTCCGACGGTGTCGCTGGTAGTTCTGGTTTTTACTTTCAACCTTCTGAGATTGAACTACCTGCCACCCATGCTGTAGTTGATATCTATTCCCATGTCACTGTTTTCAAAGGCATTCATCAACATAGCTGAAAACATGAGGCTGAACAGTGTTGGTGCTGAGGACACATCCTTGCTTCACTCCATTAGTGACAGGAAAGGGATTAACAGTTTGTCATGTGGCATGGTCTCATTCACCCATATGTTTGTAAAGACGTGGTGAAGCTGCTCAATGAAACACGTTCAACCCGCTTTGGAGATCTCTGTCGGGATTGAGTCAGGACCAGGGACCTTACCGCTGGAAAGTTGATGGATAGCTTTGCTAATTTCCACTATGGTTGGTAAGTAAGCAAGAGTATCGTCAGTGGGGACTTGGGAAAGGCAACAGCTGCACTTCCTTACTATTTAGGCAGGTGACATTTAGTTTTTCTTTTTTGCTCTTTGTCCCCTTCAGGATGACGAGGTGGTTTGATGTGCATGTTCATTTTTGAAACTACCAGACAATGGTCTGTCCAACATTCAGCGCCACACATGGATTTTGTAACCCGGACATTTTATCTGTCACTCCTTCTGACAATGATGTAGTCAATGAGGTGCCAGTGTTTCTAGCGAGGGTGCATCAACGATGTCCTATTTCTCATGGGAAAATGAAAAATTGTGTTGGTAATCAGGAGATCATGCTGGTCTCCCTGGCCTAGTAGTTAGCAACTTTCTCCGTAATCCCATATATCCATGTGAGGAACATAACTTGCGTGAGAATCGGTAGTGGTTCTCGCAGCGTTGGTGACTTGGGTATGTGAGCCGGCCGCTCAGAAAGCAATGGCAAACTACTGAGCGTAATCTTGCCAAGAAAGGCAACAATCAGCTGAAAGATGTTGATGTTAACAGCGATGTCCTGTAAAGGATATACAAACAAAACAAAAAATCAGGAGATCGTGTTCGCCACAGGTCTGAAGGAGGAGGAGTTAATTGCTGTTACAATTTCCGACTCAGTGCTTTCCAATAATGCCACTCCAAGAGGTTGTTTCCATGCCTACTCTGACATTTAAGTCCCCAAGGAGTATAAGTTTGTCTCCTTTTGGAATAGATGTTATGACATTGTGCAGGTCCTCATAGAAGTTGTTCTTGATGTCATCTTCATTGGTCATAGTTGGTGCTTAGACGCTCACAGACGGCTGCATGCTTCCTTTCATTTAGCAGAGGTAACTTAATGGTCATACGCCTGTCGTTTATAGCTTTAGGAAATCCAGCTAGTTTGCCAACCAGGACCGACTTAATGGCAAATCCCACACCGGACTGGTATCTTTCTTCACTTTCCTTCCTCTCCAGATGCACCTACTACACAGATTTAACCTTCACCTCCAAGCTGTGTCTCGCTCAAGGTTGCAATGTCGATGGTGTAAGCCCAGCGCTCTCCCAATCAGTGGTTTTTAACTCTCTGGGCCCGACGCGCCTTCTCTGTCTAGTAGGGTGCAAACATTCCTAGTTCCGATGGTTAAGGGAATATGATTTGGTTTTCTTGCTTTACATATTTTTACTTTGGTTGTATGTCGACCGTAGTTACAGGGTACTCACCAACCGCGGCTAGCTGGTTAGGTAATGATGGAGCCGACAATGGTTAGGGTTCCTTTTCTAGCCCCTTCCTCATGCTATGGAGGTGAGCAGTGCTTTCCTACAGAGGGCTGCTCAGTCGCTCAGGGGCCTGTCGAATCCCACTGCTACTCCGGTCAGTAGAAGATGACCATATGGCCTGAGCCGCCTATGTGCAGGCCCGTGACTACAACTTGCAGCGTGCCCACACCTGCCGCTTCATCGCTTTCCACAGAACTTGGAGGTGATAGATGATATTGGATGAAGAATAACTTCCGCAGTGAATTGGATTAAAGTGAGGAAGAGTTGCCCAATTCGTCGACCACACTCTCTCACCTGAGTCCATCTGAATCCCAGTGGCAAGACAAGTCAAGACAACTGGAGACAAATACAGGAGCAGTGGATTACCAGGATGCTCTATGTGCCTTGATGTGCTCATTACATTCCACAAAGCTTTGCAGGTAAACGCTGTCTTGCCCATTGAATCGGGCTACATATAAAGGAGTGCCTAGATATGCTGTTTTGTTTTCCCAGTGTGTGTCCTATCCAGCTCCAGCGTCTTTTCTTCACATCTTCATTCACTTGCAGCAGCCTATCTACAATAGAGCATTCACAGTATGAGTGAAGACAAACACAGCTCAAACAACTCATTGTTAAAGTTGTAAGTGTCAGCCAAACTATGCCAATGTTGCAGCTTAGCTGTGGACACAAAGCAAACAGTCTCAAGACAAGAAGATATACTAGATTACAATCAAATCAAAAACACAACTTACAGTTATTGTTTCTTTTCTTTCTTCTTTCGGCATCGTGTAAGATCCCACCCCCAGCTCTTTACATTTTCTCATAACGGCCTCAAACTTTGTGAATTTGCACGATGCACAATGTAGAAGTGATTTCTCTGAGAAGTGAATGCTGCACCTTCCTGAAAGACACCACATTAAAAATATTCAACAAGAAATAACTTAAGAAAGAAAACATGTGCATCAGTCAACATTAACATGCTATCTATGAAATGTGTCACGTTCATTAATTTTCCTGTAACCTTTGTAGATAAACACTAAAATAAGCAGAAGAAATCAACTGAAATTTTCCTGTAGTACTGTCTTTTCCCAGAGATCCTTGTGGGCTTTGGGGTGAAGTCTGCTGACAGTGAAATACCCAAAACCTGTCTCTACACCAACCTCACCATGATAAATGGCGGCCTCTTCAGGGCTCAAATAACATGACCAACAATGCTCCATTGTTCAGGATCCAACAAACAAGACATAAAATTACCATCACATTCACCCAGTAAAACTATACACATAAAGTTCAAAAAACTTTTACAGGGCGCAGCAGTTACTGACTGACTGAGATCTACTAGCCAATTTTACGCTCAACAGCTTTCTGAATGGCTGACACTCATACCATCTAAATCAGTGGTTCTCAACCTTTTTTTTTTTCGCTCATGCCCCCTTCACCATATTGCTCCCTATAAATTTCCTCCCCCCCCCCCCCCCCTACACAGTATACGTAAAAATGGAAGCTAACTTTAATAACACATAGAATAAGTATAGACGTCTACATAAAATGTGATTTGCGGGTCTACTTATGTTATAAAACGAATTTCAGAAGAGCGAGAAGTACAGAACTGTAAAGTATAAAGTATGGAGGGAAAAATAATATCAAGTAATCAGTTCTTGTATTAACACGATCTTGAGGTAATCTTAATTCCTCCCCCCCCCCCCCCCAATAAAAAAAAAACTAAAATTCTGGAGGGGAGGGGGGAGGGGAGAGAGAAGAGAATTCCTCACTGGTTGAGAACCACTGACCTAAATCAATGCAAAGGGATCTGATTCCAGACCACGTGCGGCTGACTCGATATGTCAAGGAATTTTGACACTACATTCACTAACCACTAAGCCACAGGCGCTGACACAAAACTCATGTGGAGAAAGCAAAATGGAAGATTACAGACCAGAGCACAAACCACCTAAACAGAAACGAACAAGCCAAGATCTTCAGGCTTGTAATAGAACTGTGGACTCAGAACACACTGTCACCAAATAGGCCACAGAGACACTGCCACTTGCAACTATGGAACATTTAAGAAAAGTGTCTGAGAATATCGCAAGAGTATTGCTCAGATATTACCAGAGAAAGAATGGGAAAAGCCCACAAGAGTAATCCTACAAGACAAACTGAAGGGGACTGGTGAAAACCCCAGGAGTACAGGTCAGAATTGATGCACCGCAAATAATTGACAAATAACAAATACAGGTAACATCTCAAACTCAACAAAAATTTAAAGAAGAAAAAGTCACAAGTCCTCATACCTCCATACTTGCACTTCTTTTTCGATAAAGGACCTGGCTTTAGGGTCAACTGGAAAAAATAAGCCTTCTTACAACTCTTGCACAGCGGGACCTGGGGGAGCTTGCGGTTCTTCTTGATGATGCACATGCCAGAGCAGACAAGACAGTGCCATCTAGATCCAGGTGCGTACGTCTTCAGCAGAGCTTCATGTCTGATCAAAGATGCCTGATAGTTGTCCACTTTCTCATTCTTCAGCTTCAGTGTCTGCAAGGAGCTTGGTGGTGGACTTCCTGTGAAAGTATCAAGAATTGGCACTGGCTAACAATATGAAAAGCACGTGAACATAAGTTGTTAGCATGGATATGGCAGATCTGTGACTTCCATTCAGATGCAAATGGCTAATTTGAGATCTATGCCATGGTTATGTTTCTGGGAGACGTTGGCTTGGCCGAGAGGTTTAACATGTTCATGCTTAAACATTCTCTGCTGAGAGCGGCATAGTCGGTTCGTCCATGCCACACATCAGTCAATTTGACTTAAATGCTGACTTCACATTCAGAGAGCAATGCCAAACTACTGAACGTAAAATTGTCTAGCAAATCACAAACAGCCAATAAGGGCAGTGGTTCACTGCAATATCCTATAAAAAGGACAGGCAATATTTTAAGAAGTTCCTGGGATGACTGGTGGAGAAGGAATCCACAAATAAATACCAACTGAATAATGTTCAATTTTGGGATGGATTAGCTTAGAGGCACGACTTGTGGAGGGTATGAATTTTTACAAAATAAGAAACACGAGGATGGTATATCCTCCCCACAATGATCCTTGAGTTGTGGATAACTGGCACCTTGTCATCTTGACAGACGATGGTTGTTATACAGTGCTACCAAAAAACAAAAACAAAATTACAACCCATGGTAGTAAGGTCATGGATGGAGTAATACCTCTCTATAGCACACAGCCTGGGCTGAATTGTAAAGACCATGTGTTGCCCATGCATCATGATCGCTCTCTTGGCCTGCCCAGTTTACTTCGGAGGATAGATAACACCAATACATCTGGATGGAAGACAAGCTGCAGAAGCTGCTGGATCAGCAAAACAATGTTTTAACTGTCCGCCTGTTGGAGTTTCCATCCAAGACCACTTGCCGACCTAAGGCTTATGGCCTGGTCTGCCAAGCCATGACATTTAGTCTTTAGGTTGCAATTGCTTACACTAGCATCAGGCATATACCCTCCCATTTGTGCTCTTTTGACGCAATGTGCTGTGTCGGATTTGGTGAACACCCCCAAACATTCGGTGGTAAGAGAAAACAGGTAGTACAGTCATATCTGACTAAGACCTGACCAGTAGTGGATAGAATGTCTAGCCTTTTGGACAAAACAGGGTTTAAAGACGTAAGATCAACATCACTGTACAGTGTTTTACACCATATGGCTCGGTCTTTCTACAGGGCGGACTGTCAAAAGCGTCACACAAGCACAAACTCAGAGGAAGTCTGCTTTCGGAGACAGTGGGTGCCTGTCGCAAAAAAAGAACTGGTTGATCACTGCTGACCACGTAAATGATGGACAGAGGGAATAGCAGAGTCTATGAGAATCTCGATACATGAAGCCCATAAACAAGCACTATCTGGCTGTTTATACTTCACCTTGACACCGCAAGGTACAAGAGGAACAGAATGAGATGAGATGATCATTGAACCATTTAGTTACAGCAGTCCTGCTGCCTACATTGATCTGTAAATGGTGTCCTTTAGGAACAGTTTTAACGGGTTGAAACAAACAGATCTAGATTAGGCTGATAGTGGCAGAAATTCTCACCACTTGTGTGCCTTGTGTTTTTTTATTTTTTTATTTACTGCATAATGTTCACAACATGTGGACAAGTATTGCCATGCAACAGAATCACACAGCGCAAAAGCATGCTGAGTCACTTATTATTGATGTCTATGCAGTTTGTCTAGTGTGCTCTTGAAGCAGATGGCATTTAAATTGAAGACAGGCTTTTTAAAGTCTGCCAACAAAAACCATTTGTGGTAAAAACATGCAGTTAGCAGAAACATTACCAGTGAAAACCTGGGACATGAATGTTCTGTTTTGATGATCCAGGATGTTTCCATTGCATGCTGGCTGTTTGCTGCATGGCTCAAAGTGGTGGCACCATGGCTATCGCCTGCCCCTATCAATCCATCATGTGCCATGCCGGTAAGCGTGGGCGGTCATGATTCACCATTTCACGCAATCATCAGAATTGTGGATCAGCTCAGTGTTCTTGTCTTGACCATGCCACATGGTCAAGCCATCCAGGTGTTTACTTCTCTGTCTTCCCCTTGTTCTCTTCCCCTCGATCTTGCCAGTTGTCACCAAGTTCTCTAATTTATTTATTCTCATAACATATCCACAAAATTTTGACTGTCTACATCTAATTTCTCTAACAGTTTACGATTTTCATTTGTTTCTTGTAGGACTTGGTCATTGGTTTTTCTGTCTGTCAATGGTATTCTTTGCATTCTCCTCAGAAACCACATTTTCACAGCCATCAGATGTTTTTCAGCTTGACTGCTCATTGTCCATACTTCACATCCATACAAAAGTACAGGCTCTATGTAGCACCTCAACACTTTTTTTCTCGACGCAATTGACATCTTTTTATTGGTCAGTATATTTTTCATCTTGCAAAATGCTACCTTCGCCATGGCGATTCTTGTTCTCTTCAAGGCATCTCCCATCAGATGTCTCAACTGTTCTGAGATAATTGTACTGATTCACTTGGTTAAGAATATTCCTATTTACCTGTATATTACATTGTGGTATTTCGTTCTTCCTAGTGACGACCATAATCTGTGTCTTCTTATAATTTAATGCTAACCCTAGTTGTTCTCTGACTGTGTTAATGAATGAAATGTGACAAAGGCATAAGAATCATTGTGATGTACACATGGTGTACCACCATTGTGAAACTGAGGCAATAATGGGGTTTCTGTCAATAAGGTCAAGGTACACACACGCCCAGGCCTATGTGTGCATACCTTCTGATAACCACCACCCTCAACACAGAAGTAGTATAATCTCCATCATGAAACAATCAAAATATGAGGCATTCAGATCATCACAAGACAGTTTCAAGGGGCCACATATGACAGTTTGGTACCATATTTGGACTAATGGTCGGAATCTACACTGAGAAGGACATGACAGCTCCAATAACAGATCTCAGCAAGTCTATAAGCTCATTGAAGAAAGCATATGTAAGACAGCTAGCTACCTTTTAATGCTAAAACATTAAGCAATGGACCATAAGACTGAAAAGTCAACTTAGCTGTAGAGAAAGTACTAAATACTTGATAGCCCCTATATCAATCAATTAATCATGTGCCATGCCGGAAAGCGTGGGCGGTCATGACTCGCCATTTCACTTATATATATATATATATATATATATATATATATATATATATATATATATATATATATATATATATATATATAACAGCCCCTATATACACAGTTATATTTAACAAAAAAGAATGACAAACATTAAATGAACATGTGAGACAAAGAAATCAAAGATATAAGCATGTAACCTTCTTATTCTGACGCATAGTGCAAATGAAAACAAGAAAAGCCAAGAGAAAAAATACTAAGGAAAGTATGACACTAAATTTGTGTGAAAAACGCTAAGATGTAAACAACTATTATTTATATTCTAGTTTTCATCAGCTCAGTTCATGTTGTTCAATTGCTAGAACCTTTCTTTCTAAGGTCCCTCTACAAGTTCTCTTTAGTCTCCCCAAAGTTCACTTCCCTTTATGTCCATGTAAAATAATATGCCAACAACATCAAGCTTAAGCAGATTTAAGTGCAAGAAAATGTACAGAGGAACAGTAACAACATTTGAAAAAACAAAAACAAAAAAAAAACTAATGCATCAACATATGATATGGCAGAACAAATACAAGTGCGGACTAACAAGTAGTGGATCCCTTTCAACACCTTAAGACATATTAGGTGCATGGTGGTAACTACATATTTTTATATTGCCAGACGGCACTTGCGGGGGTGATGTGGTAAATATCATGCAGGCTGCCTTTACTTCTCAAGACAATCCTGGTACGCATTTGTGCTGGGCCGTGGGCAGCCCAAGTCAAATTTTTTTTTAAAATCACCTTAATAGGGATACAAACACATGACCATTGTGCTGGCAGGCAAGTGCTCTAGTAACTGTCCTGTTGCTACTGCTTAGGGAGTCTCCGTGTCGAAGTGGTCAAGCCGTTTGATTTGGGCTCCATAGGTTGTGGGTTCGATTCCGGGCTGCGTCCTTCGGTTCACAAGTTACATTTTTCGGAGACTCCTGTGGGTTGTCGCTAGAACTACGGAGTTCGTGCTTGGTGCGACGCTTTTCGTGCTGCGGAAAGAGACCAAGCCATATGGGATAAAACCCGGTGCAATGAAGTCGACCGTGTCAACTTTCTAGCGACTTTTTTATGCTGCTGCTGAATTAATGAAGATACCAATTTAATTACTGAAGAACCATTTCACAATTTTTGGACAAATAAAACAAATCACAATGAGCAAATACAATGTGCTACAGTATATTTAAAATAGAACATTGCAAATTTTAAAAGCCATGTATCTCTACATGCAAGCACACACAAAGGCAAGGGGATCATCATCATTGCACCAGGTTTAATCCCATATGGCTTAGTCTCTTTCTGCAAAGCGGCCAGCTGAAAGTGTCACACAAAGCATGAACTCAGTAGCTCCAGCAATGGCCATGGGTTTTTAGAAAAATGTGCCGAATTTCAGAGTCTGAAAATGAACCTTCAACTCTTGGAGAGTGAGGCAGGTGGCATAATTACTGTGCCATGAAGACCCCCATGATTTACTACAAACATAAAAGTAACATCTGAAATCTGTGCTTATTACTACATCTAGAATGTACCAATAAGAATGAGACAAACAGCTTTCTTTGGTCATGTGATGACAAGAGAGGCATTGGAGAACATTGTGACGACTGGAACGATCAAGAGGAAGAGAGGCAGGGGTGGACCAAGAGAAATAATGCTGGATGGACTGAGACGGTGGCATGGAGGAATATCCAGATCCAGTTGATCCAGAACACCAAAGACCAGGATCTGTGGAGAGACATGAACGCCTAAGCCAGCTGGCAAGGCACTTGAAGATGGTGATGGTGATGATGATGATGATGAGACTGTATAAACAAACGTGAGATGAAAAATCTGTTGAGAGTAAAAGAAATAACTGAAAACTTTCCTAGACTCCAATTAACAGAAGAATAGTTTACCATATCGTGACTTTGTAAAATGACTAGCAAAAAGGATACTCAGAAAACATGTGCTTACCAAAACTTCCAGGTGAAAAGGACCCTGCACCAGCCTCTATTCCCTCGAATAGTCCAGACTTCTGTCTTTCTATGGCTGAATCAGATGCCAGTTTGGAAAACGGGGACAGCTGGCTAAGAGACGATCCAGGCGATACAGCTGATGGGTCAGACACTGACAGTCGTCCAAATCTGTTCTGAGAGGTACGTCTTCTCCTCTCTAGCTTGGCTTCACGTTTAAGCTGAGCTTTAAGTGATCGAGCTAAAGCAGCCTTGGAACGATTAAGGGCAGTCCGATTCAGCTGAAGTTTGGCTTGCCGCAGCACAACAGTGCTCTGTGACGGTAAGTTTGATAAAATCTGCTGGTGCTTGTAATGAGCCCTGAAAGCTTTAAATGACAAAGAGCATGCGGAAGAATCCGTGAACAATTTGGCTGGGGCAATTAAACTCTTGGGGGCTCCGAAACTCCTTGTCTGTGATGGCAATGGTGTTGATGAAAATTTTGAGTCAGAAATAGGCTTCTGTCCATCAGGAGTCAATGAGGATTTCACAGCTGTGGTAGAATCCGACAACTGCTGCTGAAGTCGGATTTCATCGGCAGGATCATCTTCTACCAGTTTCATTCTCATGATCAAGCTTGGCTTGCGTGGCCTCTTTCCCTCAACTATTAAAGGCTGATCAAGTGACCCCAGGGGCTTTTGGTTAGTTAATCCATCCATAAAACTGGAAGTCCCACTGGGCTGTGGAGCTGTGGAAAATGCTGGGAACCCTTTATCTCTGGTCATGTTAAATGGTGACATAGTTAATCCACATGATGGAAAAGCAGAAAAGCTATTTGATTTATCACTGCCGACTCCCATTCCAAAGATTGGTGTTTTGAAAGTTGTAACCGGTGTAAGAGAAGCTGGAGTCATCTTTGCCTGTTTGGCAACCAACTGGTGTACATTATCATCTTCCAAAAATCTCTTATTGGGTTTGATAACTCGAGAAGATCTGGAGCTTTTAGTAGGAAGAACAAACTTCCTAACTTTATGTGTCGTGGTGAAGAGTTTGCTGCTGGTATGCACTGAATGCTTTGTGGCTCTAGCCAAAATCTGTTTAGCCATTGATGTGTACTTAGAGAGGGGTTTTGCACCAAAAACAGATGAAGCAGCTGCAATACTTTCAAAGCTATTATTAGTCCCATCAGAAGGAAGGGCATATTTCCTTGGTCTCCCCACAGGTCGTCGGAAAACTGGTTGTGTGTCAGCATTATGTGACAGCCGTTTCAACTGTATGTGCTGTGAGTTTGACACATTTTTAGGGACCGGCTGACCATTCTGTTTACCAGTTGCAACAGGAACTTTTGCTGCTTGCTGTGGTGGTTTAGGCCTTAATATATCATGCAGAGATCTAGGTTTAGAAGTTTCCTGCAATGATTTTGCTTTGATCTTATTTGTTGCATCTTGGACTAGCCCAGATTCCACAATTTTTTTATAAGTTTTTCTTAAATTGATAGGTGCTCTGGTGTTTTTTGTAAGTTCTAGTCCTGCAGCTGCCAGACAAGTAAGTGTGGCTTTAGATCGTTCGTGTCTATACTTCTGTTGATGTGCCTGCTGCTCAAGAAATTGTTTCTCTTGTTTGATAGCACGCTGAAAGTTTTTTTCGGCTGCTCGAACCTCTGCTGGGGTGAAGCCATAAAATTCTGTATCATCCTGAAAATAAAATATACATGGTTTTAAATGACTGTTTAAACTCAGAATAATCATGTCTAAAGTTAGATCACTGTATGGATCAGAAACACATAGAACAACTAAAATGATTACTGATACACAACAAACATTCATTAACTGGTGTTTACACAAAATAGAAAGACTAAAATGGTAAGACAAAATCACGGATGTGGAGTTCACGCAGAAAACTAGACAAACAAAAGTGAATCAAGAGGTGAGAAAAAGATGCTGGCGAAGTATAGGGCATACATAGACCTGAGAATAATATTACTAGAATGTTCTTTTTTGTCTAGAACCCACACAGCTAATTTCTTCTACTTTTGTTCGCTTGAAATTTGCCTGCAACTGCACTGTTGTCTCTTTACAGTGACCTTACACTGGCTTCCAAGTTCAGAAAGTAGTGTCCATAGTACTGGCAATTTCCCAGACAGGAGCACCTCAAGTACTGATTTTACAACTGTCAATAGCACCTCAGGTAGTGTACTAGAGTTGGTATTTAGTAATTTCTCATTCAGCCAATGAAATAGAGCAAGACTTAAAATACATGGAGAAGAGGAGTAGAGACAGATAATAATATGGCAGGACATGGATGGAGCTGCATTAGATAGCTGAGGATAGGAATAGGAAGATGTGAAGTGAGTTGGTTCATGGTCTATGTCTCAATTTGGGATAAAAGTGAAAAAAGCAAAAAGAAGAAACTACTTGCTCTCTACACTGTAGAATTTCCCCCAATAAAATGTAACCAGCTAGCTGTGTAATAACACATATTGTTCAACTAGATAAGAATGCTTGTCTGTTTGGGAACAAGCACCTTCAGTACACACAAATATCTCCATGAAGTACTCTAGCCTCCTTTAAATCACACCAGGAGAGCCTCAAGAGTTGAGTGCACGCACTACAGAGCATCTGCGCTGACCGCAGTGTGCGAATACCTGAATTACAACATGATAGAATTTTCTTTTATGAGGATAGGTTTTTCCGGCTTGGCACATGATTGATTGATTGAGGATAGGTTTACCAGCTTTTTAAAAATTTGATTGCTTTTGCTTATTTAGTAGTTGCCTGTTCTTTTTTTTTATTATTTGCAACTGTTGAGGGATTTTTTACCAGCACAATGTGAACATGAATCCTACAGTTATTAACCCTTAACTGAGATGGTTAGACATACTATGCATGATCCCAGAAACCTCGGATTCCCTATTTTGTAAGGATCCACAGCTGTAATTCATAATCATTCCACTTGAATAAGAAGTGGACACAAGAAATGTACTTAAACATAACTTATAAAAGAGTAATGTAAGAAGTGGACACAAGAAATGTACTTAAACATAACTTATAAAAGAGGAATGTAAGTGGACACAAGAAATGTACTTAGACATAACTTATAAAAGAGGAATGTTATAGTCTGAGATTTACAAATTCTCAAAATTCACATTATGTTTGATTTCATCTGAACTTTCATAAGTGCTCCAGTCACCACCTATAGATCACTCAATACAGTGCACAAAATCTGCAGCACCTATGAGTTTATCAGAATCAAACAGGATTTAACAATTCTTTTGTAGGTAGGATTTCCAACTGGAATTTTAACCTGAGCTTTGACCTAATTAATGCCCTGTTTTCTATTTCCAACCACGGATTGGTTTTGATAAGCATGTCTTGATAACTGAAATATTTAGGCCACATTAAACATCACACCAGCTTAGAAAGAACAACAGACAGAACAGTTTCCGGAATAAGGGGCAGAGATCAATTAGCATGAAGGTGGGAACAGAACACTAAAGACACCTTGAGCATAAAAATGTATACTGCAGGTGAAATGACATAAGTTTGAATCATTCTGGTGGGCAGTGTCTAGAACTGCATTTCTGCAAAGGACATGATGCATGAACATGAAGGATTTTAAACCTGTACAAAATGCACAGATCCTCCTAGTTTTTGCTCTGAAATGAGGTCTTATCTGCATCCCAGAATCAAGAGGGAGTATTTCATCCCTTGGTTTATTATTTTGTAAAACCCCACACCTTGAATTGAACCAGGCCTGCTCGAGTTAGTGGCGGACATCATACTTCTACAGTAGTGTCAAGGGATGTTATTTTCCTCTCTGATTTTCGGGTAATCAGAAACTTAGCCATCTCTGACAAGGGCAAAACAAAACACTTGAAATACCCGTATGCTCAATAAAAAATCTTTCTGCAGCACCAAAAAAAAAGCAGGCCAATTAAGCCACTTTTTTTCCCGCATAACTTTACAGGACATCGCTGTCAGCACCAGCATTTTACCGCTGTCATTGATTTCTTGGCAAGATTACGCTCAGTAGTTTGCCATTGCTTTTTGAGCGGCCGGCTCACTTATCCCGTAAGTTACCAACACGGTGAGAACCGCTTCCAATTCTTGCGTGCTGTGTTACCCTCTACCGGTTAAGCCACTACCCAGGCTAAATTTCACAATTATAAAATAAAAACCTACCCACAAAAATAACATGTATAAAGTATGTGATATGGTATACAACACATCTGGATCCTTGCCAGCGCTATAGAATTTATGCACTGAGTGTGATCTATGGGAAGAGACTGGGACATTCGAGGGGATATCTGGGTGCAATGAAAGTGACCCATGATCACATCTAACCAAGCAACCACCATGTCCCCTCAGTTAGTTGCATGTCTTCTACAGGACATCACAATCAACCCAGCATATATAGGCAATTTAAGATTTACTAAGTAATGTTTACGTTCAGTAGTTTGCCACAGGTTTCTGAACGACCAAAGCCCACACCACAGGAATCAATGTAAGCCGGTCTGCTTAGATATCACCTGCGGTTGGTTTCATACCTTTGACTCGGTATGTTGGGAAATTATGAATGGTGTTCACTGCCCATAGGCCCCAGTGCCGGCATGCCACCTCATTTCCTTTACTATAAATTGGCAAGGAAAAAAAAAAGATTTAAAAAAAAAAAACTGTCAGATAATGCTGACAAAATAAAAAACTTGGATGATCATGTCACCACTGCAACAGCTTGTGTCAATACAAAATGTCACAGTACATGTGCCATGAACATCAATGACAACAGGTCATTTCTTTCACCAAAATGTCTTTAATTTCTAGCAACCAACTGCAAAATGTCTCTGGCAAAGAGAATGAGTTAACCTTTGTCTGAAATAGATATATTGTCACCCTTTCTAACCCAAACAGGTACTACCTACTGCCTTTAAAATAAAGAATTAACACTACTAGTTATCAACATCACTAATGTACATACTGAATCCACAAACATTAAATACATATGTTAATATTCAGACAAGACACTGGAATAAAATGAGAAAATTTGCATATTCATGGCAAATAACAAACCTTGTTCACGTCAGTTCATGCAAAAAGTACTATGCATTACCAATAACATATCTAAGATGTACAAATTAGACATATTACATTTAAATATACATTACAAATATAAACGTGAAACTTAACATTAAAAATAGAAATATATTTCAATTTTTATCCTAAGACGTCAGTTGAAAATAAATGTATAAAGCTGTTCAATTATGTGTGACAGTTCAGGAATAGACAAAACCAACAAATAATTACGGAACCAGTCCTTTTCTCTCAGGAGCCAGCATACATTTGTTGTAGATACAAGCTTAGAAAACCATAAATTTTCAGATACCAGGTAACAATGTGAAAGCAGTTTCCTAACAATAAATTATTTTTCTTCAGAAAACAAAACTATGATTTTCATGACAGAAAAATGTTTTTCAAACAAAATGAAAATTTTGTTTTGTGAAGAAAAATACATGTATTGTTCAAAAACATAGAGCATTACAGTTACACTCAAATGCACCAAGTCCAACCCTAATAATTTATTTCACTTATAATATTCTTCATTCAGTTGAACGATAACAGGATATATTATATATGATTATGAATCTAATAATCGTATGTATGATTTTAAAACACACTTAATAGAAATAAAACAAGTTTTTGTATAATAATTTCACAGCTGCTACAGTTTACAAACTATACCTATACTATTAAAGTCTTTGACTTAAATCAAAATGAAGCATTAAACATGGGGACATTTTCACAAAACAATCTTGAATCTAACTACCACTTGCCTTTTTAAGTTTATGCTGTGTAGTGTGTTTGTTACCAAACTCAGCCACATAAAATGTGGACCAACTTAAACAAATACATTTAAACTTTAAAATTAATGAAAAATCTATGAGGAAAGAAATAAAGCAAGGCTGAATGCAATGAAAATGACAGAATACCCAGACTGTACTGATCAGGTCAAGGAAGACTGAAGAAGACTAATCATTGCAACCAATTTAGCTGTGCGCTTACTTATGTGTTCTATACAATTTGGATCTCAAGTCCTGTATAAATTTGTTTGCACTTATGTTGATTACAGTTGCAGGCAAAGCACTGAGACAATCACTAACTTGTCACGTAAAGACAACGGGTCAACTCAACACTTCTCAGAGGCTCAGTGAGTGCCTACCAAACGACACACATGATGACGTTAATACTCTTCCAAATTACGTTTAAAAACCAAGCATTCAGGACGCCGTTTACAACATCTACTAGCATTTTAACCTAAGTACCTTATGTAGCATATGCAGTTGTAAAAATAAACGGAAATCAGTGCTAAAAAGTGCATTCATTGTTGAATTTTCAATAACTACAAATCGAGGGAAGCCATTTTGATCGGCCCAGTGTTGCTCTGTAGAAAGAAGGATTACTTACCTCGTCTGAGTCGCCAAATATGTCCCTAAATTGCTGTAAACCTCTGTGGATGCTGGCTATTATGGATAATGTTGGATCTGTAGTTATTCTGGCTTCATCGGCACTATATCTGACTCCAATTCTATCGAATCGATAGCCAGGTCGACCAGGAAAACGTAGCCGCGCCATGTTGATTTTCTTATCTCAAGGTGTCGCAAATGCAATATGGCGGCCAGCGGGCGTTCGAATGACGCAAAATTCACTTTATCTCATCATCTAGGAACATATTCCTCCTGCTACACTCGCCTGATAATGTCGGTTAATACAAACAACATACCCAGATAGATAATTTACACAATATTGATCAATTCCTTGGCAGTTTTAGGAAATTTCTACGCGTGATAACTATACATATTCAGGTGTATGTAACCAGCCAATAAGAAAATACCGATTACCCGCCAATATTTATCAACATATTTCAGACAAAAGATAAGCATTTCAAGCCAGTACCCATTGTTGTCTGTGATGCCAGAGTTTATAGGACATTTTTCATGAATTATTTCACTAATTGCTCGCTGTGTTATCCAAAAACAAGTAAATATCAATTCTGCAAAGTAAGAACGTAGAGAAAACTATATAAATAATTGTAGGAACCCGATAAAAAATACGAAAAAGGTGATATTTTATACGAAAAGACTCCTCGTATCTCTGAGACAAATGTAATGACATGGGTTTTTAACTTTTAAAAGGGTTCTGGAAATGCAAAGATTTCGTTAACAAAACCGGACGGTGCACGTTTTACAAGAACACAGTCACATATTCAGAACGGATGTTGCAGCCAGAAAGCCTTCATCAGCGAATAAAACAAAAAGGCACAAATACAAATACAACTACCTTAAAACACTGGTAAAAGGTAAAGATGATAATCTCATGACAGATCTGGCTTTGGCGTATGAAGTATGAAGTGTTCGGTTTTCACATACTCTATGCCATGAGATATGAGGTCGGGTAGCCCGTTCACTTCATTTAGCTCATCCTTCCCAGAAAATTACCAAAATTGTATGGAACCCATTTTTATGAGGGTGGGTCGACCCCAGAGTTATAGTACTGATTGGAAAACAAAACCCTGTCTTTGCTGAGAGTTGAAACGACATTTGTGTTGGCAAGCAATTGCACTATCTATGCCACTGCAACTCCTAACGGTACTGGTAATTAACTGAAATTTTAAAAAGATGAAATCCTTGAAAAAAAAAAAAACCCAAAAAAACGTGACCCGCCTTTCTCAGAACTGAAAAATCAATAAAAATTGTCAAAAATAAAATCAATTTAAAAAAATACTGTCAAATGTATGTGGACAAACAATACATACGCTGCAGACTGCCTGATATTTGAGAATGACTCTAGATCAGCTCTTAAGTGGAAATCCGTTGACAGAAACAGGTGGACTAGTAAATATACTGAGATATATACCAAGAAATAGATTTAGGTGCTAGCAGTATTGCAATGATTATGCTCCATAAGCCATTTGTTATAGGTAAAATAGACTGGAGGCATTATATGTTTTAACAGCTAAAAGCAACTTTGTTTTAGACAAAATACAGCATTAAGCTCTATGTTATAGTAGCGGGCATACCATGGACAACATCATTTACTTACTGATTTTGTATTTAGTATCCTATTCAACCCTTTTGGGTTCTAATTGGGATGCATATTATCTGTTATGTTTAGTTAAGTATTCATTTTGTGTGTAATATTACATAGATTTCTTTTTCAGTGTATAGTATATGAACTTATAATGTATTCTATTATAATGTAGTTCTGTCTATCATACAGTTGAGGATGTTGATATTGATTATCATCTTCTATGGCATGAGTATAATTTTATTCTGTGATTGATAACTTACACTACCCAAATATATATTCTATATAGGGATTTTAGTTCTGTTAATATATTGCTTAACTTTTCCCTGCACTCTTTGCAGGACAACATAAGTAGAAGCATCAGAAGTAGCAATTGTAATCATTCCACTAAATCTAAAAAGACAAGAACTAAGATTAAATTACACTGTTAAAGTAAATACAGACAATACTCATCCATATACAACTTTCAAACAGACAAGCATCAGTTGAAAATGTAAATAACATAAAAGATAACATGTAATAGCACATGAGATATGAGTGATCCAAAAACTTTAAATTAATTAATAACCAGAAAGTATACACCTATTATCCTGACAAAGTAGTTTATACAACCAGTTATTGACTACCAGCTAGCCTAAGCAGTAAATAAGGATTCTGTCTCTGAAATAATTAAAGAGGAAACCATGCAACAAATATTTTAAAAAAAACATGACTGTTTACATAAATGGTGCAAAAGGAGAAGATAATAAGTTAGGAAAAGGAAATACATTCCAAAATGGACAATGAAGAAATATGTCAATATAACAAACAACATATGTATTTTAATACAGATATGGTTGCAGTACTAAAAGTACTACAAATGATAGCTAATAACCCTCCTCTGAAGTTAATGGGGGTAGCAGATTCATTAACAGCTCTGGGTCTAAAGAATATGAAGGAATATAGTAGACCAGATATAGTAGAAGACATCTGCCTAGCTACTACATATCTTGCAACCAAAACGTGTTCAGTGCTGACTGCATGGATACCGGTATATGTACAAAGTGATGGGGGTGAAGAGGTGAATGAAAAAGCAGATAAAAATGGAGTAACAGATTTTTTAAATGCAGTCTCTGAATAAGGATGGCATTAAAACAGCCGTTAAAAGGGTAACAGAAGGTGGAATGCTAATGTGGAATCAAAGCTGGAAATGGAGGATGCATACACACTTATAAAGCCACTAGCAAAAAAATGTCAGGTAGCAAATGAACTTAAAATTCCTTACAATGAAAAATGATTCAGGCTACAACCTGAAATAGCTTATTTGGCTATAACAGAAGGCAGCTGTGATGAATCCCAGGAGCATAATAATATAAAACATTATTTACTGGAGTGGAAGAAATGTGAACTTCAAATGATACCACTAATTAAATATATGACCTACTGCAATAAGTTTATGACAATGGTATCATGTGAATGGCCACATTATGAGGAGACAGAAGCTGGAACATGTGACGTATGGAAAGATTTGTGGACAGAGAGATAGAGGAAGACAGTGTGAGAAAGTACTTGGCAGTCTTGTGTCATGGCTGAAAAGGAAGTCAACACACAAATTGATCCATGCCATTAGAAATCTCAATTTGTGGAGAGGGCTGATCGCCCACGCCAGCCAACAAGACCCCAGCCAACAAGGTAGTGGATGATGTTGATGACATCATATGAAAGATAGATAGCCCAAGAGGCCGCAAAGGCAGATTGAACAAAATATCACAAAAAGAACACTTCCTATAACCGATGACAATATGCTGCAGGAATGAAGATGGATAGTATAAATTAAATATCGAAATGGTCTGAAAGACATAATTGTATAATCTACCCTAGATGAAATAACAAACTTGTAATTACATTAATACCCATTATCTGAAATAAACATGTACACTTAGTATCCCAATTATCAACTTTGAGAAATGTAGAGAATACAATGTAGATCTTCATGCTTGTTTTATAGACTACAAAAAGGCTTTGGACTTGTCAACATCAGAAACTGGGGAACATTATGAGAGATGTGGCATTTCCAGAACATTTGGTCTACTTAAGTGAATCATATCATGAACAGCAAACAGCTGTCAGGGTAACTGGTGAAATATTAAAACTAGTTTGAATAGCAAAACAGAATAAGACAGAGCTGCATTCTCTCCCCATACTTGTTCAACATAGATGCTGAAAATGTAGTGAGAAATATAACAAATGATGAGATCAGAGACAATTTTGATTTATTTTTAATTATGGAAATCAAATTTCAGAACTTAGATACGCAGATGATACAGTTATCAACTAAAATAGTGATAGGGGATTATAAGAGTTCATCCTGTCTGTCAAGACACAGTCAAAATTAAAATCGGTTTTTAAACTTAAAAAGAAATTATGTCCATGGACAAAACTATAAGCCAATAAAACACCACAGTCACCAATGAAGAAATTGAACATGTCACAAACTCTGAATAGTTTTGGTATCAACAACAATCAGGGTTGCCCAAAAGAAATCAGACATAGGCTGGTCAGAAAAATGCAGAGGTTAAACAGTACTAAAAACCCTTTGGAACAACACAAGCAAACAGTTTAAAATATGTTTGTTTAGAATATGCATCTTTCTTGTGCCAATGTGCAGATATGAGTCATAGATAATTTTGCAATCACTAAAGAAAAATATTGGCGGGCACCCAAGCGAAGTTGACAACGAACTACACTGCACTGGTAATGAACGAACGAATGGACTTTATTTTCAAAGGGTAACAAATTGGGCACGCAGGCCCGTCTTACATTCAGCTCTTCCAATCACTCGTCTTTCGCTCTTCAATAATGCATAATACATTCACATAGGAAAAAAACATTAAAGTAATAAATTGCCATTGTAATGTCTTGAGCAAGGTCGGAGGCGGGTTCAACACCTGTGCTCGTTGCTTGCCAAAGTGAGGGAAAGATTGGCTGCCTATTTCTGCTTGCTCTCAGGCTTCCAAATTGTGATGGTGCTATCACTTCACAGGCTCTTAGAAGGAACTGCTTCTTGACAATTTATTACTTTATTTTTTTTTTAAAGAAGAAAAGTGGGACTTTTGAAGTGAAAATTACAGAAAGGTTTTTATAATATTGTTGACCAACAAGAAACAAAATACCGCCATCCTACAAGATTTGAACATAGAGAAAGCTGGCTCATAAACTTGTCTCAGAAACTGAAATACTTTGGCCATATTAAACGTCACAGCTTGGAAATAAAGGTGATGAAAGGCATGGTTTCTGGAGTTGAGTCAAGAACCGACATCACTGCACGCAGGACATTCCCATACATGCTCAGTCCCCTCGTTCAACAGCCAGTGAAGAGTCATACTACTAATCGTTCCCACCGCTATCTGATTAAATTAAATGATTAGTTTTTATAGCATGTATAAAACATGGTGTCAGATAAAACATCTCTGTGTCAGGTCTTAGTCAGATATGACTGAGCTACCGTATAACAGTAGACGGTACTACCTGGTTTCTGTTAGCGCTGAACGTTGGGCGGCGCTTACCAAACCCGACACCCCACATTGTGCCAACGGCTTCGGACGGAAGAGCGCAATTGGGAGGGTACAAGCCTTACCCTGGTGCGAGGAAATGCAAGCTAAAGACAAAATGTCATGGCAGGGCAGACCAGGCCCTAAGCCTTGGTTGGCGACTGGTCTAGGATCGAAGCTCCAACAGGCGGACAGTTAGAGCATTGCTTTGCTGATCCGGCAGCTTCTGCAGCTTGTCTTGTTCCAGATGTAGGGGTGTTACCTTTCCTCTGGAGTAAACTAGGCAGGCCGAGAGAGGGATCATGCTGCATGGGCAACACATGATCTCTATACTTTAGCCCAGGCTTTGTGCTATGGAGAGGCAATAACTCCATCCCTGGTCTTAACTGGTCTCGGAATCAAAGCGAGAGGCAACTGTTACGGGTTATAAGTCCTTGTCAGTTGGCGTAGACATGGGGCGCCACGCGTTGCCTCTGACGGTGGGAGACACCTATAGGTGTCACTGATCAGCTACCGCCCGCCTCAAGCTGGGCAGCCCCCAGCCAATTGGGTGCTGATCCGCCACAGCCTGCCTGCTTCAATGGGTGCTTGGGGCTAGGACAAAATCTGAATCGCAGGCTGTAAAACCAATGCACCAGGTACAAACAAAAATAAAAATAGAAATCTCAAGCTACGGCTTGCAACCTGGAACGTGAGAACCATGTGTCCAGGATTTTCCACTGACTTGACCAATATTGACGATGTGAGAAAAACGGCTGTGATTGATGCCGAACTCAATCGTCATAAACATTGATATTGCTGGCGTGCAGGAGACTCGCCTCGCTGAGGAAGGGTCACTCAGGGAAAACAACTACACCTTTTTCTGGAAGGGTAGAGGGCAGGCAGAAAAAAGGCAACACGGTGTGGGCTTTGCAGTGAAGAATTCGCTACTGGGAATGATTGAAATTCCAGCAGGAGGAAATGAAAGACTATTATCCCTGCGCTTGGCAACCTCTTGTGGGTTTGCCACCATTATTACTGCATATGCACCGACACTCGATTCCTCTGATGATGTGAAGGATTCGTTCTATGAGGAGTTAGACTCCGTGATCAAGGCAGTTCCAAAATCTGACTACATTTATATGCTCGGTGATTTCAATGCTCGTGTGGGCAAGGACTCGAATTCATGGCCAGTGTGCCTTGGAAAATACAACATCGGTCGCATGAATGAAAATGGGCAAAGGCTGCTGGAGCATTGCACCAGTAATGACCTATGTATTACAAACTCCTTTTTTAAAACAAAAGAGATGCATAAGGTCACATGGAAACATCCAAGATCCGGCCATTGGCACCAGCTGGACTTCATCATCACACGGAGACAACATCTGAACCATATATCATTGACTCGTAGTTACCACAGTGCTGACTGTGATACGGATCATTCTTTGGTTGTTGCAAGGGTTAGACTGAGACCAAAGAGAATCTACACAGCTAAACACAAATCTAGCCTCAGGATTAATATTATTAACACTCATGATCCTGAAAAGTGCTTTCAGTTTCAACAGCAACTTGAAGACGCTTTCACTGATACACCAGAAAATTGTACAGTAAATGAAAAGTGGGGTCAAATTAAGGAAACTCTTTATAAAACTGCCGTAGGGGTTTACGGCACTGTGGATCATAAGAGGCAGGACTGGTTTGCGGCCAACAGCGAGACTCTGCAGCCTTTTATTGATAAGAAGAAGAAAGCTCTCTTAAGAAACAAGGAAAGACCAATGCGTAACACTCTGAGTGAGCTTAGGCAAGCTAGGAAGGATGTGCAAAAGGCTGCCAGGCAGTGTGCAAATGATTATTGGATCAAGTTATGTGAGTCCATTCAAATCGCAAGTGATAAGGGAGACATAAGAAGCATGTATGAAGGAATAAAGAAAGCCTGCGGTCCAGTGATCAAAAGAAGTGCACCATTGAAAACCTTGACTGGAGAAATCATCACTGATAAGAAACAGCAGATGGACAGATGGGTAGAGCACTATTTGGAGCTTTACTCAAGTGAGACCAAACTAGCGGATGATGCCCTCAACGCCATAGAGGCTCTACCAACTCTTGACCACCTGGACACACTTCCCACCATAACAGAAGTTAAGTGTGCTATAAATGAACTTGCATCTGGCAAGGCTCCAGGTAAGGATGGGATTCCAATAGAGGTTATCAGGAGTGGGTAAGACACACTCACTATACAGATCCACCAGCTAATAGAGCTATGCTGGCGTGAAGGACAAGTCCCACAGGATTTCAAAGATTCAAGCATCATAACACTGTACAAGAACAAGGGCGATCGGAGCGACTGCAACAACTATAGGGGTATCTCACTTCTGTGTATTGTTGGAAAAGTATTTGCCAGAATTGTTCTGCGCAGACTCCAAGTCCTAGGAGATCAAGTCTACCCCGAATCACAGTGTGGCTTTCGACAGAACCGGTCTACCACTGATATGATATTCTCATTGCGACAAATGCAAGAAAAATGCCGTGAACAGAATCAACCACTGTTTATTGCCTTCATCGACCTCACAAAGGCATTTGATTTGGTCAGTCGTGAGGGTCTGTTCAAGGCACTAAAGAAGATTGGCTGCCCACCAACTCTTCTGTCCATTGTGGAATCGTTCCACACAGGCATGAAGGGTATAATCAAGTTTGATGGTGCAACTTCTGAAGAATTTGAAATCAAGAGTGGAGTTAAGCAAGGTTGTGTACTAGCTCCCACCCTCTTTGGAATATACTTTTCACTTCTACTGAAATATGCATTTCATGATCAGGATGGTGGTATATACATTCACTCACGCTCAGATGGCGGCCTCTACAATGCTCAGAGATTGAAGGCTAAGACCAAAATTAGGAGGGTACTGATCAGAGAGTTGCTTTTTGCAGATGATGCTGCAGTTACGACCCACTCTGAGGAAGAATTGCAATGTCTACTATCTGCATTCTCCAATGCTTGTTCTGAATTTGGTTTAACAATTAGCAAAAAGAAGACACAGATTATGTCACAAGGTGCACATGGGGTACCATCAATCTTTATTGACGACGCCGAACTAGAGATAGTAGACCATTTTACATATCTAGGATCAGTGGTAAATAGCAAATTATCCCTAGATCAGGAAATCAACATCCGGATTGGTAAGGCAGCAACAACAATGAACAGGTTAAGAAAAAGAGTCTGGGAGAACAGGAAGCTTACTGCCAAAACAAAAGTCCTTGTCTATCAAGCCTGTGTCCTTAGTACTCTTCTCTATGGCAGTGAAACCTGGACAACTTACTCACACCAAGAGAACAACTTAAACAGCTTTCATATGCGGTGTCTGCGAAGAATTCTTGGTATTAAGTGGCAAGACAAAATCACAAATACTGAAGTATTGGAAAGATCAGGTTGTGTGACAGTTTATTCCATGCTCAGTCTTCGTAGACTTAGATGGATAGGACATCTTAGGAGGATGGATGATGGTAGAATACCAAAGGATATCTTTTTTGGTGAATTACAGATGGGTAAGAGATCTCAGGGTCGGCCTCTACTACGATACAAAGATGTGTGTAAGCGGGACATGATTGATACAGGCATTGATAATGCACATTGGGAGCAAGTCGCCGCTGAACGTGTTGCATGGAGGGCAAATATCAGAAATGGAATAAAGTCAAAGGAGAAAATTATTGCAGAAAAGTCACACACCAAGCGTTTGAGACGTAAGATGGTGCATGATGGTGGAAGTGACCACGTATTCACATGCACCCACTGTGAACGGACATTTACAGCGCAAATTGGCCTTATCAGTCACACTCGCTACCGCCATAGTTAAAAGTTATTATGCCTTTTTAAAGCACAAACTATCGTCTGTCAAGACGTCAAGGTGCCAATGATGATAATGATAAAACATGGATTAAACCCCTAGCTGTGGCAGAAATCTTTGTTTCCAAGCTGTATGGCTCTGGATGATCAGTATAACAAATTAGCAATTATACACCAAAACAACAATGATCAGTATAACACATTAGCAGTTATACACCAAAACAACTATTTCATTATGCCTGCCGACTCCGTGGCAAAGGCCTTACAGATGCGATTCGTAATCCCACATACCGGGATTCAAAACAGCGATGCTGTTTTTTTTTCCAAAAAAGATATAGGTGCTGGTTATTCAGAAAGCAATGGCAAACTACTGAACGTAATCCTTGCCCAGGGATCACGCACAGAAAAAATGCTGGGGTTGACTGCTACGTCCTGTGAAGGACATGCAAGTAAATTTTTTTCATTATGCCTATTGAGTTGATATTGTCATTGTTGTTTCCCTTTAAGTCTGTACACCATGGGTTGCTTCCCTTCTGTGCTTGCATATTAAACCACCGCATAGAACAATTTGCTACTGCGTTGGAACCAGATATGAAATTAGTTCACGTTCGAAAGGGTGAGAGCCCTCGCTCATAAACTTCAAGTGCGCTGATGACAAGGCAGGGCGTTCAAATTGACTTCTCGTTCAGAAAGCAATGGCCAATTACGAAACGTAAAATTGGCTAGAAAATGAACCTGGGGTTGAAGGCAACGTTCTGCAAAAAACATGCGACATTTTACAAATCTACCTATTTTAGGTCGGCGTGGCTGAGAGGTTTAAAGCACTTACAGGTTCTCTTCTAACCTTTCGTTCCACACGCCGGTTATTTGAACTTAAATATTGTCCTCTCGTCTTGACTTTTTGTTTGCATATCCTATTTACAGGACATCGCTGTCAACACCAGCATTTTACTGCTGTTGTTGATGTCTTGGCAAGTTTACGTTCAGTAGTTTTTCATTGCTTTCTGAACGGCCGACTCCCATACCGACATGTTAAAACCCAGCACGACGCAGTCTCCTGCCAAATCGGTCGCAGTTGTTTCGAGCGCAGGTAAGCGGGCTCACGAATTGCGTCCGCAAACCCTTAGCCACGGAGAGCGTCCTTGACTTGGGGACGTAAATTACAAGTACTTCTGAAGTCGGAGTGGGTTCGCCTGATGGCGAGGAACACTTTTATTAGAGAAAGTTAATTTACACGCAAAATTCGGTCGAGCACTGCTAGAAGTATTATGTATGGATTACGCTCGAGCTCAAAACGAGCGAGCGCAACAAAAAAAAAATATCCGTTAGCAATTGGAAATCTTAAAGAAGAGACCAAATCTACAACTCTCAGGACAAAATTTAAAAAGACAAAAAACAACAAGAAGAAACAATATAGTTATGTACAAGCGAATGGAGAGGAGATGGTTACTGCAAAGTCGAAGAGAGGACGCGGAAAAGTAAATTGTTTGCCCAGGAAGCGTTATGGAGCTTATCCATCTCTGAGTGTTCATGATTAGAAAGAGCTCAAGGGCAACGGAGATGTGGCATCTAAGGTGAATGTGGCCAATCCCATGGACTACCAAGCAACTTACAACGATTGGCCGGAAAAGACTAATGGAATTAGAGCATTGTATAAACATAAAAGAAGTAGACACGCATATTTCTTTAGTCTTGTAAAGCCCCGGTGAGGACCGGGATTTATTTAAAAAATCCACCTGGACTTCCAGTAATAAAATTTCCCCTGGTCTCTAGGTAGTGAGATCGGACGCCCGTGTGTATTGTTGCGCACGTAAAAAAATCCCTTGGCAGTTGGGAATCGGAAAAGAGTAGCCTAACGGCGCTGCCCGGGCAAAATTTCGAGTTAAAAATATACCCAAAGTATTTCAGGATCCTCGCCGATGCAACGGAGTTCGTGCATTGAGCAACGACTAAACTAAAAAACAAACTAAACTATCTTGTAAAGAGGAGAGAGATACTGGAAAAACATCGTGACGACTGGGCAAATCAGCGGCACAGGACGCAGGGACAGAACGAGAGAAAGCTGGTGGGTTGTCTGGGACAGGGTTAGGGGGGGGGGGGATATAATCAGTGGAATTGATTTAGAACCCCAGAAGCAAAGATCCGCGGAGATGAACGAACGCCTACTCCAGTTGAAAGGAAGGACAAATGTTGATGATGAGGAAGGGTGTTTATTCTTCTGTCCTGATACCCCTACGAGTCACGACTGGGTTACGAGTGAATTTGAATGTTCTTACCATAGGGTCCCGTATCGTTAGCGCTATCTTTGGCACCCACTCAAATCAATAGGGCTGAAGTTACACATACTCTGTTACAACCTCACAATGATGTTGCTTGTCTGTCTGAGCCTTACTGTACTAATACATAAATTAAAGTACTCTTTTCCCACGCCTAGTGGTGTATCGGGTTTATTGTGCTAGCCTTGTATTTTTATAGACTAGTCGTCACAGTGATGTGGTTAATGCCACGCCAGTTGCCTTTACTTTCCAGAATATGTGCTGGTACTCATGTTAAATTGGGTCGATGTGAGTGCCCAGGTTAATGTTTTGTTGTAAATTCCCGTTTCTACTGGGAGGGGAAGGTGAGATTCGAACACATAACCAAGCATGATAGCAATTGCGCTACCAAGCAACTTACTATTCATTCATTCAGTAACATGTCTTTTGCAGAACCTCGCTGTCATAACAACCTTCCGGAAAACTTTTCGATCATATGCAAGATGTCCCGCGTCCAATACACCCAAATTGAGATCATCTGTCACACCCTGCACATATTTTCTCTTTACTCCAATACCATACTAGTCATATGGATAATTACAATCTCGCTTTAAAAAAGTCGCTTAAAAGTCGACAGGGTCGACTTCATTGCACCGGGTTTTATCCCATATGGCTCGGCCTCTTTCCGCAGCACGGAAAGCGTCGCACAAAGCACGAACTCCTTAGCTTTTAGCGACGACCCACAGGAGTCTCCGAAACATTTAACTTGTAAACCGAAGGGCGCGGCCCGGAATCGAACCCACAACCTTCGGAGCACGAGTCAAACGGCTTGACCACTTCGCCACAGAGACTCCCAATTACAATCTCGATATGAAGGACCCCGGGAATGTTAACCAGGCCAACAAATGCCCGCAGAAGTCGGCCTAAAGGCGCAAGAACGCAGCTCTGATGTAAACAGGCACAACACAATCACGCCCGAAAAAGAAAAAAAAAAAGAAACTCCGGATGAACGAAGAAGAAGAAGATATGAAGGCCTGCAAACTTGCACATTATGACGAGAAGCACAAGCAAGACACATATGACTGAATCTTGAGTTCATATGTTAATCGGTTTGTTATCTTCGTGTCTCATCTTTCCGACTCTCTGCAGTCTCTTTTGCTTTTGCCACCCTGACGTCTCTTTTTCGACACTCTCTTAGGTCGGCCTCTTGTTTCTCTTCGGTTTTCCTCTTACGTCGGCCTCTTGTTTCTCTTCGGGTTTTCTTTCATCGCTTCTCTCTTATCTGTCTGTCATCTTTCTCGCACATCTTTCGCCTCCCCCCAATTATCATATCTACTTTATCTGTCGTCTCCTCTCACTCTCTCTCCTCTCCACAGTCACTCTCTCTAGGCTCTTTTTCGTCTCTACAGCCTCTCTCTCTCTCTCTCTCTCTCTCTCTCTCTCTCTCGTAGTCTCACCCTATTACGTCTCTCTACCATCTCCCTCTTCTGTCTCTCATTTCCGTCTCTCTCTCTCTCTCATCGCGTGCTCTCTCTCTCTCTGTCTCTCTCTCTGTCTCTCTCTCTCTCTCTCTCTCTTTCTCGTGTATCTCAACCTTTACCCATCTATCTCTTTCCATACTCTCTCTCCCTCCACTCTTCCGCATCTTTCTGTCTCTCACACTTCTCTTTCCCTCTCTTGTCACTTTCACATCTCTCTCTCTCTCTCTCTCTCTCTCTCTCTCTCTCTCTCTCTCTCTATTATCGTCTCTGTTTAATCTCTGTCTCGTCTCTATAGTCTCTCTCTCTCTCTTTCTTTCTTTCTTTCTTTCTCTCTCTCTCTCCTCTCAATTTCACCTCTCCCTCTCTTCTATCCGTGAACTCTCACTCTTAAATCTCTCGCATTTCTCCTGGTTTTTCCCCTGGTCTCTCTTTTGTCCCTGCTTCGCGTTACTGTCTTTTGTCCTTTTGTCTCACTCTCTTACTCCTTTATATCTGTCTACCGTCTCCCTCTTCTGTTTCCCATCTCTCTCTCTCTCTCTCTCTCTCTCACTCTTTCTCTCTCTCTCTCTCTCACTCTCTTTCTCTCTCTCTCTCTCTCTCTCTCTCTCTCTCTCTCTCTCTCTCTGTTTTTCGCTGATTCACTATGAGGAGACAGGGCATAATGGGGACGACCCGTTGCCATGAAGTTAGAACCGCGACTAACTAACCAACTCTGAGCAGAATTTGAGTGGGACACGGAAGAGCTATTATTTTCCAAGGGAAATAACTTCGAAAGTGTTGTTAAGCAAGATTTATTTTTAATGCTTAGGTGATTACGGCCCTTGTTCCAGCTGCTTAAAATGCATGTGCCGTTTGTATATAAAGAATGTTATTGAGCTTGACTCTAGCCCAACTTTGTGAAGACACATGAAGGGTGTAGCATAGGTGGGAGCGCAAGCGCAATTGAAATACCACTACTTTTATCGTTTTTTTTACTTAGTCAGTCAAGCGGTGAGATTTCAGTGGAGATTTGTTCGCAATATTTCCTGCGGGCGGGATCCGCACTGAAGACAGTGTCAGGCGTGGAGTCTGACAGTAGTACACGCTTATATAGGTCCAGACACTTGCGATTGACAGATGTCCACGCTCATACAGGTCTAGACACTTGATCTGAGCCACCCAGCCGAGGGATATGGCTGAACACCTCTACTTTAAGTCACATCCCCCGGATGTGAGGGCCTGGGCGCTACTCACCTTCTGCTTTCGGAGGTTTGATGCTGTGCCGGTAGCATCTGCAGCCTTCCTTGTTCCAGACGTACTGGTCATCCTTTCCTCTGGAGAAAACAAGGCAAGGCCGGGAGAGGGATCATGCTGCATGGGCAACACATGTTCTCTGACTTGGAACTAGAGCTAGAATTCCATCGCACAATGCCTGGGCATAGCATTGTGGAATTCTAGCTCTAGTTCCAATCCACATACTTTCGTCTGTAAAGACAGCAATGTGCCACTATATATCCTCCTGATATTTGGGTAAAGGATCGGGGATATGCGAAAAATTAGGTGAACCCGAGTGTTGCAAATCTTTCGATAATTTGAAGCCGAAAGAGCCACACCAAAGTCACTCTAGATATAAATGTTCTTGTGTGAGTGATAATCAGAAATACCAGTTGTGGCATCCTTGCGGTTACTTAAATGACGTGATAAATTCATTTTCGTGGTATTAATAAATTAATTAATAAGCCCAGTATCAGGTCGAGATATTTAACGCGCTTAAACCGTAAACTACCTGTGATGTCAAGGTAATAAGTTCATTGCACACACCAGCCTGATGGACGTTATGGTTGAATTCTCGTTCAAATAGCAATGGCAAACTGTCGAAGATAAAATTAGCTAGAAAATCAACCTGGGGTTCATTCATTCATTCATTCATTCATTCATTCATTCATTCAGTAGTATGTCCTTTGCAGAACCTCGGTCCCATAACAACCTTCCGGATCACTTCTCGGTCATAAGCAAGACGTCCCGCGTCCGATACACCCATCTGGAGATCATCTGCCACATCCTGCACCCATCTTCTCTTTGGCCTTCCTCTTCCTCTCTTCCCGGACATATATACCCGTCTCCAAACTTTCAAGAGACCAAACCATTTAAATTCTCTTTGTTTTATCGTCTTTGGAAGCCAACCTTCTTAAATATTCAGCTCAAGTCGTATGGGTGCATTTGTTATGTTCTAAATCCAGGATATTCTTAGAACCCGTCTATAACATTTATATTCAAAGGATATATGCGCTGTTCAGCGTGTTTAGTAAGTGTCCAGGTCTCACAAGCGTACAATGGGAAAGATGCATGCTCTTAAAAATATAATATTTGTAGGTTCACCGCAACGTCTTACAAAAGACACGCAACATTATAGTTGCAGCTACTTGCTGTGATTATGTGGAGTATTAGGACCATTACATTTGGTATGCCTCAGTGCCTGGAGTATTAAGTGACCGGTCTACCCTCTATTATGGACAGGAAGTGTTATTTTCTATAATCAACTAGAGCCAAAGGGGTATAGTCGTTAGTGCCACTAATTAGGTTTTAGACCAATCTGCACCGAATGCGCTATGAGACCAATATGACTGTTGCAGATTTTACTTACTATGACATTTCTTGTACCTATTTTCAACTGAAGAGAACTCGAATACATAACCACCGGATGGACAGGCAAGAGTGTGTAAGGAGTATAATATCACAAATTTTTAGTGATAGTTTTAGTTAGCTTCTAGAATAAGTGATACCAGTATTCTTTCAGAGAAGGATGGGGGTAGATGGTAGAAATCACCAAGGGTAACTACTTATGCTGTTAGGCATATGTAGAAAACATTTTGTCACTGGATTCTCACCTGCGCCTCGAACTTCGTATACTGTGTTGATATGATGTTGTGTGATCTATATAGAAGACTGAGACACCAATCGAGGTGTCTATGTGCAAATAATTTGGCCGATTACAATCCAACGTCCGTAATAAACGAATCAAAGTATGTTTGCCGTGTTTTAGGTCTGCCTTTATTTCGCGTGCCGTGTGGGCGCCAGAGGCAGAACTTCCTATTTATACCACTACCAGGTTTCTTCAACGTGTTTCTTCTTCTTCTTTTCGTTCATCCGGAGTGTTTTTTCAGATGTGATTGCGGTGTGTCTGTTATGCGCCCTTGGGCCGAAACCCGTAGGCCAACACATCGACTTTAGCGTGCTTTTTTGACCAGGTAGCATTCCTGGGAGACTCTCACTTTTGTGGTGCCATCTGCAACCATGCTGGCCAAGGTTGAACGGTCGAAGACAACGGTCATACCTCAAAGGAAGGCAGGGACAGTCCATAGCATTTGCCGCCATCCAAGGTTGCTTCCATAGTTGCAGGGCCGACACATAACGCCCTGGATCTGGGCTCACCGAGGGAGATCGTCACGTCCTGCTCATGGCTGCTTTAAATCCTCACTTCAATATATTGGTCACTTCGTTTCCCCGGGTCATTCCCGCACAAACCAGACAGGTTTGCAGACGGCATCCACTCAGCGAGTTTTCGGACATGTGCTTGTCGTTGCGCCCATCAGAGCTTTTCCAGGCACAACAGACATTCGGAAAACCACCCAGTCAGAGCTGTTCCGAACAAGAGCGGCATTCGGAAACTAGGTAGTCAGAGCTGTTCCTAGCACGAGAGACATTCGGACGAGACATTTCACTCGGACGTAATTGCGTAGTGTCAATTTTTAGTTTGCCACCCGTAGGACGACACTTCCGACTTCAGCGGGCATTTTTTAATGAGGTTAACCTTCCTCTGGTTTCGAGGCACGTTGGACTGTTGTTATGTCGCTAACATCTCAGCTGGTCAAGATAGAACGATGAACGACATCGTGGTCGGCCCTCAAGGGAAGGCAGGGGCAGACCATGAGCATTCCCTCGCTATCCAAGGAGGCTTCCATAATTGCAGAGCCGGCACATATTGCTCTGTGACTGGGCTCACCCGAGGAGTTGCCACGTCCTGCTCATGGCTGCTTTAGTTCCTCACTTCCATGTGTTGGGCAACCCGTTTGCCCCTGATCGCTCAGCACACACCAGGGACGGTCAGACTGCGAGCGACACCCACTCGGTAAGCTTTTGCTTTCGGACCACGCAATAGGTTCGCTCGCCGTGCGTTCCATTTTGCGTCATTGAGACGTTCTTCCACTTTTGTCTACACTCTCTATGAGTTAGATACAGTTTTCGCAGCCATTTTCTTCGGCTGGGGCACTTTTTTTTGACTTTTTGTACTCGCTCACGAGGTAGGCTACTTGTGCTGCCGGCTCAGCACCTTACCTTCGTGAAGCGGTGAACGAGAAGGGCCTGGCCCTCTCATCCGGGAATCTCTCATATCCCCCAGCTGAGAGCCTTCGAACTTGTGTCAGACCTGAGCATGTAGCTTGCTCAGTATCACGCCTTTATTTTTCGAAAGGTGGGTATCGGCCTGGCTCTCAGGTCCAAGGGTTTGTGGCTTAGAGGCGTTCAGCCACAGCCCTCGACAGGGAGCCTTTAGTGTTTTGTCCGGACCAAGATATTCTGCCTTCGTGCGCCTGATTTAAATATTTGACTGCTATCCTCAGTCTCACCTGCAGAGCAGCAGGTTGTGTCTCTCTTAGTCTGGTCCCTATCCCATGAGCCGTCCGATATGTAGTTTTCACCCATCGGCAAGCACATGGGGTCGATGGGACACGCAAGCTCCCCCACCACGGCAAGGTGGAGACACATCGGGGGAGCAACGTGTTTCATATCCCTCACCAGCTTCTTTTCCTCAACTCTTAATCCTCTGGGGCGCGTCTAGCAATCTGGTCCCCTTTAGTGATCTGTCATTCCTCTGAAGTCCTAAAATACGCTGAGGAGTGGGGGGAGGGGGGGAATTAAGGATACAGATATTCGAATTAGAATATTAGAAGGACATGGAGGGAGTTAGCAAACGCGTTGAGTTAAATTGAGGAAAAGTTGAGGGTAAAAAAGCTTGCGAGGGATATGAGACACATTGAGGAAACCTGGTAGTGGAAATCCTGTTTCTGGCGCCCACACGGCACACGAAATAAAGGCAGACTTAAAACTGCTGGTTTAATATAAATTATGAGACCTATGGTGCTATCTCAATGGTTTGATACGAATTCTGCCAGTATTCCATAGTTGTAGGTTCATGTGTATGATAGACATGACTAATGAAGACACTTTTTTGGAGTGTCTAGTTGGTTATGCGCTGAAGTACACTTGTTCCTGCAGCGAGGCGCTGTCGCCATTTGGAAGTGACAAGTTCGAATCCCAGTCGGTAACTATAGCATTCAAATTGTATGTTGTCTAGTGCGTCCTCTAGTCTCTACTTTCTTCTCCTTCTGTGAGCGCCAAACAATACTACGTGTGTTTATTTATGTAACTGAGTTAAACTGAGCAGAGTTGAGTTGTAGTCAATAACAGACAGCACTGCACTCGGGACATTCCCACGCGTGTCTCGTCCTCATCTTCAACAGCCAACGAAGAGTGCCAGTGCTAATATAGTACCTAGTAGCAGTCTGATTATACGTCCGTCTGACCTTACCTCGAAGTCATGAGTGTCGGCAAGAACCCCTGGTCACTTCTTACAGCACCATTCTCTCCAGGCCGTGATGGTCTATCTGATCTTCTGCTCTATACACGCGATCCCATCAGACCCAGACGTCAATACTCCGCCGGCCTTCGTTTGTACTGTACCCGATCGTTTGTATTCAACGTTAAACCTCGTTCTCTCTCTCTCTCTCTCTCTCTCTCTCTCTCTCTCTCTCTCTCTCTCTCTCTCTCTCTCTCTCTCTCTCTCTCTCTCTCTCTCTCTCTCTCTCTCTCTCTCTCTCTCTCTCACTCTGTTGCCTTCGTTCGTAACCTGAGGCACTGGTCGTTACCCGAGACAAAAATTTTTCGATGTTGTTGTTCGTAACCCGAATTGTTCGTGACCCGAGGCGTTCGTAACCCGAGGTACCACTGCTACTTACATATAAATCTCCTTTCCTTAGCAGTTTCGGCAAACTGACAGAGCGGGTAGTAAATACAGGGTTCATTTGGTTCAGACAGGACTCATGTGATTGTTATAAACCAATGTATTATTCTCCCCAACACAGACAGAGCCGGCTTCGTGGCTTAGAGGTTATGACTTTTCTCCGTAATCTCGTATACTCTCGTCAGGTAACGTGATGACGGTTCAAATCAGCAGTGGTTCGAATCGCATCGGTAACTTACGGGGTATGTGAGCCGGCCGCTCAGAAAGCAATGGCAAACTACTGAGCGTAATCTTGCCAAGAGATCAGCATACAGCTGAAAGATGCTGGTGTTGACAGCTAAGTCCTGTAAAAGGATATGCTAAAAAAAAAAAAAACAGACAGAACACAGGCAGTGCAGAAGTACAGAGGACCCAACAGCGAACCTTACACACGACATCGAGATTGTATGTCCTCAAGAACAGAGCTAGTGTGCAGTGGATACCAGCTCAGTGTATTTATCATCATCATCATTATCATTATCAAGAGCCATAGCGACTGTCGTTGACGATAGTGCTTCTCCACATCTTGCGACCTCCAACAGTATGTCCTCGTATCGTGCACTCGACTTCGTGTGCTGACACACTTCATTGCCATGGCACGAGACTGTCAAGAATTGTCTCTCGCTATTTTCCTCTGTCTCTCTTTCCATAAATCTGTCCGTTTCTCACAATATGCTTTAGTTCTTGGCTTCTGAATTATGCCTAAGAATGATGACTACCTCTTTCTGGTGATTGTGATAAGTTATTTTTGAGTCTCAACCTCTATCAAAATGTTTACTCAGTTTGTCTGTCCAAGGAATGTTTAGCATTCTCCCATAAAACAACATCTCCGACACTTCTAGGGATTTTTGTACTTATTTACTAATTTTCCCGGATTCACCGCCATATGTTAAAACCGGTTTTATGTAACGTGCAAGTTTCTTTTTATAACTTCCAATGACGCGGATCTATCCCATAAAATGTCTTCATGTGGTTGTTCTATTCTATATCTCTGTTATGTATTTTCCAGCTGATGTTATTTGTCACACGTTTTCTTGATGATAATATCACGAAGTTCTTACGATGATATGCTCATGATATTATTGTGTGATGGTCGTTGTCTAGGTAACGATACTCATGGTGTGTCAATGGAGATATCTGTCTTGCAATGTAACTCACCCCCGCAGTGCATATTCACCAGGCATTAAACAAGATTCCGTTGGCGCACATAATCCTTTATTACAGAAATAAGACGGACAAACGGAACATGTTTATACATCCAGAAACATAATGTAATCCATAGAATATAAATATCCTCCTCACAATTTAACCAGCACACATCAATTCCTTCTCACGGCCTGCTTCTAATCTCAATCCACAAGACAGGTAATCCAGCTACAATCCTCGGCTGGATCTCACACAATACAACCCACACATTGGGTTGGAGCCACTGCTCAACTATAGAACCCACTCTGGGGTTTTGGCCTACACTCAATACAGAACCCACTCTGGGTTCAGGCCTGTCTTCCCAACTAGAAGAACAACACAACACGGAGCTCTCTCTTAAACGACCTGACCCGCAGTCGGTCTCCTCTCTCACTGACTTTTCAGTCTCCTCACTTCACACAACACACAACTCTCCTTCCGCCATCCCCCCTGGGGCCACACTCACCCTTCCCATTATTTCTCAGTACTGGCTGTTTTCTCATAGCCAGGTCAGTCGCTTTACTGTCTCCCACTCTCATCTCCATTCTTCCTCATGCCCGGTCACTCACCTCAATGTCAGTGACCCAGGCTTATGTCATCACCCCCCTCTTAAAAGAAAACTTCGTTTTCAAATATTGGGAGACTAAAACTTACTAAACATGTGACCCAGACATATAGCCTGGGTAGCCCTAAGTATGGCTGCACCTTACTCTAGCTACCACACTACATAATACATCAAATGCTCATATTACACTCCTATATTCATCACACATAAGTACAACCATATATCTTGTGTATCAATGCATGAACTAATACATCACATAATAATAATAATACATCATAGAAAAGCATAATACTCATGTACCCACAGATCTCTTACTACTTCACGACCACACATTACTATTTGTGTACCGACCCTATATCAGGTGGTTCTGTTCTTGCATTAACCCACCTCTGATTCCTGTCGATGCTGTGTCTACCTTTCATGTACCCATGACTCATGGTACCTCTACAATTACAACATCTATCCCTAGCCCTGGGTCAGTAATGTCGCGAACACTCTTTTGACCTGACTCCACTTTCCTATCTGCATATTGCACCGTTACACTTGCGTCTCTGTTTAGTCTGAACTCTTTATTCAATCTTGGCCCATATACCTGGCACCTTGCTTTCTGTTGCATACGCCTTATGCCTATGTGCCCTGCACATGCACTATCCTGAGCTGTTCTAGTATATCGGTCTCTATGTGCTAAAGGTACTGCTCCTTGCCCACGTGCAGTTCTGCTATCTGAAAACCTGCGAGTGAGAACATTGTTCTTCCTCTCGAAGCACCATCTACCTTTCTTTGACTGCCTATGTTCTACTCTCCTACACCCTTGGGAACATTTGTTCAGAGTAGTATCTTGTCTCTGGGATTCACTAGCACTATATTTGGGATGCATTCTCATCTGCTCAGCTGTACTATCCTTGTCCTGAGTTCCTGTGTCTACTTCAAGTGCCTCTTCTACCTCAGCTATACTCTCTAATTTAGGTTCTCTTGTGGTAACTACCTCATTACTGCTTACACTATATTTTTGGTCCCAATAAACTATTTCCTCTTCTGTACAATCTTTAACTCCTATAACATTTCCTATGATCAAATCAGCCACTGGTGAGTCCAGAACACACGCTGTCACTCTTCCAGTGATATATGGTGTTTTTACTGTTATTATGGCTACTGGGTAGAACTCTACTGTGCCGTTGAATGTTATGCATCTAATCTTTTTCCCTGTATAATCCGAGGGTTGCACTAAACTCTTTCTCACCCCGATGGACGTACATCCGGAATCCCTAATTGTTAACGCTGGCCTATCATTAACAAACCCATGATGCATCTTCAGACTTCCTCCTTCATGCACTGCTGATCCTGCTTTAACTGTGTGACCACATATTAAGACTGGCTGACCATCTTTTTCAAAAAGAGGTTTGCACCCACTACAATCTTCATTGTTCAGCGTCTCAATTACTTGTGCTGCATTTGAGTGCTCTGTTTCTCTCATCCTACATTGATGACTGACATGCCCGTTCCTTCCACATTTGAAACAAGTGATCTCCCTTTTACTGTTGTTCGTTGGTCCATCTGATGGTTGTGCATCACAATCTGCCATTTTGTGTCTCCAGCTCCCACAATTCCAACATCCGGCATAATTTTGACGTCTCTGGAAGTTCCCTCTTCTATATGGGTACCGTCCTACTCTACCAACATTGTTTCCTCGGAAACCATTATCTTGAAGTTCTTGTTGCTCACCTTTCTGTGCGGAATCCACACTTTTCGCCCTTGGTCTGATGACTGGATTCTGGTCCTGTTTAGTGTACGCTGCACAGACTATTTCCTCACTCATTAGTTTCCCAATAGAAACGTTAGGATGTGCCGTCATATAGTTTTGCCCTAACTGAGACATTGTGTCTATGTCCTTTGGCTTCCGTTCCTCAAAGAACGCCACTAAATTAGAATTACATGCAGATACTACCTTGTCTCTTAACATTAGATCTACTAATTTATTAAAATCTTTCCCTACATCTGCAAGCTCCATCCATTTGTTAAATGCATTCTTTACAGTGTTAACAAAGTCTGTGAAATCTTGATTTGTCTCTGGCACTAAATGTCTAAACTTTGTCCTATATCCATGCTCAGTGAGTTGGAACTTAGTCAGCAAACGTTGACGTAAGATAGTGTAGTTGTTTCTTTCTTCTACAGGTAAATTGAACATGGTGTCTAGTGCCTTGCCCGTAAGAAGCTCCCCTAGTCTAATAGCATACTGGTCTTCGGGGATGCCTAACACTTTCGCTGATGCCTGATATCTGTCAAGATAAGCTTCAAGGTTGTCTCGGTCCGTAAAGTATGGCAGTTTTATTCTCTGTGACGACTGCAACGGTTTTCTACTTTCCTCACTTTGACCCTTCGATGCAAATTCTAACTTTTTAATAGCAATTTCCGCTTCCATCTTAATCTTCTCTTTCTCAATTTCCATTCTCATGTGTGTCTCTTTCTCTTCCTGTAGACGCTTATTTTCCATTTCAGCTAGTTTTACTTGTGTCTCTTTCTCTTCCTGTAGACGCTTGTTTTCCATTTCAGCTAGTTTTACTTCCTGTAGACGCTTGTCTTCAGCTACCTTTTCTTCCTGTCTCTGTTCTCTTTCAGCTTGTCTTTGGTCTCTTTCAATCTGTTTCTGTTCTTTTGCTTCAGCATACTCCTGTAACTCTTTACCTTTCAGGCCTATTCTTTCACCTGCTTCAATATAATCCATCAAAGTAGGCATCTTGTACTTGTGGACACGTTGCTGTGAATCAGCCAACTATAAATGTACAGACTCTGCTGTTAGTCTTTGTGTCACTTCCCTAAGTACACCCGCACTCCCTGTGTACGTAAATCCGTAGTGCTACAATATCACTCTGTACTCACCCAGTCACTCTATAAGTACTAGGTAGTGAGGGGGGAAGTATAACCTATACTCCCTCCTATCTATATATCTATGACCAATAGTTCATAAAGTCCCTGGAAATATTGTTAAACATACATATAAATACATATACAAACAAATGGATGATAACACTAAGTGATGACTATCCAACGCTAGACTTCACAAGCTGAGTACACGGAGACGATGATGACACAGAAATAAACCACAGTAAAACCACAAGCTTGTGTAGGGACATCCACAGTGCGCGTAATATATAAATTTAAACTGACAAAGACCACTAGACAGCAGAAATGACGAAAGATCACAATAAAAACATATATCCGAACACAACAAATATCATATATAAATATAACGAAAAGAAAGAGAGAAAGAAAAGGAATATATACTGAAAATATACACAGATTTGACGTCAGACAACTCGGCTCTAGATATTGGTTAAGACTATTTCAATGCCCCTGCACGATACGTCAACTCATTAACGTTTTTCTTACAAAAATATCGTAAGCACCAGAAGACTAATAAATTATTGTGCTGTATCCCGACTCTCGAGAAACACCCCAACAATTCCCTACTCTTGACAAACACTGGACCACATACAAATAATTGCGTGACACCCGACAACAATAAATATGACGATGGGAGCAAAACAATAAAAAATAATAATGTGTAACTGGTTGGCCGACAAATATGGGCCTATTACTCCGTCGCCAAAAGTTCTTTTTATTCAGTCACCAAAGTTTTTGTTCGTTTTAATAGTTATTCGCAATCCGCTGGAAATGTCTACGACACTAGATTTCAAACCGACTTCTTGTTTTGTTGAGTGGTTATTGAATTCACGTGGTGATCAAAAGTTCCAACTGTTGACAAAAGTTGAAGATGATAGTGATATCCAAACTGTTCTCTCGATATGTTGTTACTTTCGTTGCGGAGATGGCGCTTCGCTGTATCATTAAAGGAGAATGGCAGCCAGTGTTCAGCGCTTTAAATTTTTGGGTATATAAATCCTTATTGGCAAAGCAAAACAACCATGGTTGCGATGATGAGACGTTAAAACTGTTTGCTCATAACAGAATAATGATGACAATAATAGGACAGTTCAACAAAGCCGAAACATAAAATCTGGCTTTCTTTCAAAACAACTTGTTTTGTTCATTCACAATGAGTCCTCTTGACCACACTAGGCCGTGGAAATTTTTCTGAGTGACTGCTTACTGTTAAACAGCCTTTCCTTCCAAGGTCAACCTAATTTCTCTTTATCACTCTCAGTGAAAAATTCCTCCGTAAACCAGTTTTCACACAAACTTGACAGCCCGACCCGGCTGCTATATTAACTTCGTGGAAAATCACACTTTCCACTGCTGCCCTAGCACGGCTGTGGTAGGGGTTAACGTAACTTTCCCCTCGTACCTGGACGCTGGTGTCTCCACCCGTCCTATTTACTGCGTCGAAAAATCTTGACCAGTCAACTTGCGACAACACGGTGCGCTTGCCTCGCACACACACACACCTGTCAATTATCTTTGGTTCCCAATCCTGTCATTATCACCGACAGCGGATGTTCTACACACACACACGCTGCCCTCGCCACTCTGGATTCAACACTGGTCTTTTAGTTTCAGCCCTCCTGCCTGATATCAAATTTACCTGTCACCGTAATGGACTCTCTCGGTTAGTCTGTATGGCGTGTCTTTATCACCGACTTTTGTGCTGCCGCTGCACCCCCACTCGCTTTAGCGATATGGTTGGTTCCAAATCACCTGTAGTGGACTTCACTTGAACTGTCTGCTAGCTTGTGATTTCCGCCGCGTACCCTCCCCGCGCGCTGACAGTTTTTTTTTTCCTTCGATGTGGCGTCTTCACACACACAAAAGAATTGCTGTTAATCTCGTGACGCAGTACTGTCTAAATTGATGGCACGAAGACACCGATAATAACTCCTCTCTTTCAGCGAAGAGCCCACAAATATCTCAGAATGACACAAATGTCTATAATGCAATGGGTTTCTCAATATATCCCCGTCGTTCTTGCCAGGACAGTCCCCAGATGTTCTTGATCGGACGTAGCCTCCAGATTGTCACACGTTTTCTGATGATAATATCACGAAGTTCTTACGATGATATGCTCATGATATTATTGTGTGATGGTCGTTGTCTAGGTAACGATACTCATGGTGTGTCAATGGAGATATCTGTCTTGCAATGTACCTCACCCCCGCAGTGCATATTCACCAGGCATTAAACAAGATTCCGTTGGCGCACATAATCCTTTATTACAGAAATAAGACGGACAAACGGAACATGTTTATACATCCAGAAACATAATGTAATCCATAGAATATAAATATCCTCCTCACAATTTAACCAGCACACATCACTTCCTTCTCACGGCCTGCTTCTAATCTCAATCCACAAGACAGGTAATCCAGCTACAATCCTCGGCTGGATCTCACACAATACAACCCACACATTGGGTTGGAGCCACTGCTCAACTATAGAACCCACTCTGGGGTTTTGGCCTACACTCAATACAGAACCCACTCTGGGTTCAGGCCTGTCTTCCCAACTAGAAGAACAACACAACACGGAGATCTCTCGTAAACGACCTGACCCGCAGTCGGTCTCCTCTCTCACTGACATTTTAGTCTCCTCACTTCACACAACACACAACTCTCCTTCCGCCATCCCCCCTGGGGCCACACTCACCCTTCCCATTATTTCTCAGTACTGGCTGTTTTCTCATAGCCAGGTCAGTCGCTTTACTGTCTCCCACTCTCATCTCCATTCTTCCTCATGCCCGGTCACTCACCTCAATGTCAGTGACCCAGGCTTATGTCATTATTCATATGCCTTGGTAATTGAACGTTTGCACCTCTCCCAAAAGAACATAATTTACTTTAACTGTACACTTAGGCCCGATATTTTTCTTTTATATTATTTCTTCTGTCTACCTATTATTCAAACTAGGGCCCATTTTTTTTTTTCACTCTCGACAGCCACATTATCACATTGGTATTCGAAATTTCGAAATTCGTCTCGATGTAGATTCAAACCTATGACCACTGGACCAGCAGGCGAGCGTCTAGCCACTAAGCTACCGCGGTTCACAGACTCAGAACAGGACACTGTAAACGCCAGGCTTATCTTCGCCGAAGCGGTCTCACTGACGCTGCTTTTTTGTGCATCGCATTTCAAATGTGGAACCCCAACAGGCAGTATCTGTAAAGAGCAAATGTCTAAAACACTTGAGTCCCGATAGTTAACACAGAAAATTGACAGTAATCTGCATAAAACAAAGAAAGAAACAATTAAGAGCTTGATATTGAAGATGTGCTTAGGCTTATTAAAGCATTACAGGTTATTTCGAAAACATAGAGGGAAGAAAATGACATTTTTGGTCAATTCTGAAACGTCAAAAGTTTAGATGAAACATAAATGAGGGTTATGCATGCCTGGAAGAGAGGAAGAGGACGGCCAAAGGAAGATGGGTGCAGGATGATGGCGGATGAATTTCCAGATGGGTGTATCAGACGCGGGACATCTTGCTTATGATCGAGAGGTTTTCCGGAAGGTTGTTATGGGAGCGAGGTTCTGCAAAGGACATGCTACTGAATGAATGACAGTAATCTGGCCCAAAGGAGCGACGCTTCAAGACAAACTACGGGGAATTTGTAATGACCTCAAGCATTCAACTGTTTCTGACCCATGCCTTTATAGACGCTATAGGAAACTGATATCTGAAGAAGGCAGGCAGGCTATGAAGGAAAGAAAGAAGAAAGGAAGGGATGAAGGAAGATGATAAAAGAAGAAGAAGAAGAAGAAGACCCAATCAGCATAGTTATTACTTTATCCTTCCCTGCTCCAGCTAGTTGCAACTTTAACCTACTTTGTCACATTACCACTTGAACTGATTGTAACAGTTTGTTAACATTAATCTACTAAACAAAAGTATCTTATTAACTCAGCACCTGGCACTTGTTACTTTAATCCGGGCATAACATTTATTGCTTTATCTGCCCTAGCTAGTTATTACTTAAACCTACACTGGCAGAATGATTACTTTATCTCTTTCTGTCCTACAACACTTGTTTTATTAAGTCTTTCACACTCGGACATTACACAGTAAGAAACAATAACCCGAATGAAAGAATTAACTCATTTCAAAGACAAATGTGGTTCATTCTCACATAAGAAAGATAAAGGAAAGCACAAATTTGTTCCATCTTTATTTTATTTACTTTCAAATGATAATACTTCCTCGGTGTTCAATGCAGAAAACATATGTGTAGGCAAATTCAAACAAACATTGTGTATGTAAATTTTAATTAACACTGTCTTGTAAATTTTAACTAACATTGTGTATGTAAATTTAAACAAAAGCATAAGTAGATCTCTGTAAAAACTTGTGTCTGTGCAATTTAGAGCAGATATTTTATAAACTGTTTTCAACAAATATCTGGTTCTATATAGGATGAAACATTTAAGAAAGAAGTGACAACATCAAGATATAGTTTAAAAACTTATGAAAGGACATTCATCATCATCATCATCATGTACCCTGTCAACTGTCATATTCGTTCATGCTTCCCCACAGGTCTGGGTCCTTGTTGTTCTAGATCAGTGATTCTCAACCGGTGGGAAATTCCCCCCAAGGGGAGAATTTTAGGGTTTCCAAGGAGGGAATTCTTCTTCTTCTTCTTCGTTCATCCGGAGTTTTTTTTCCGGATGTGATTGCGTTGTGCCTGTTTACAGCAGAGCTGCGTTCTTGCGCCGTTAGGCCGACACATCCGACTTCTGCGGGCATTTGTTGACCGGGGTAACCTTCCCGGGGGTTTCTTAGGATGTTTGACTCTCACTGTTGTGGTGTTATCCCCCATCCCAGCTGGTCCATATAGAACAGCCAAAGATCCTGGTCAGCCCTCAAGGGAAGGCAGGGGCAGACCATGGGCATTCCCCGCCATCCAAGGAGGCTTCCATACTTGCAGAGCCGATACATAGCGCTCTGGTACTGGGCTCACCCAAGGAATCGTCACGTCCTGCACATGGCTGCTTAGCCTCACTTCCGTATATTGGGCCTTCCGTTCACCATAGGCTGTTCTTCCGGAAACCAGAAGTATGCAGTCTGCAGATGACATCCACACAGTGAGCTTTCGATTCGGACTTTCCACTGTAATGGATTTGCTATCCAAGCAATATTCCATTTCATGCCACTATGACACTTTTCCACCTTTTATGAAGCCCACACAATGGGCTTTTGATTCGGACTTTCCACGTAATGGATTTGCTATCAAGCAATATTCCATTTCGTGCCACTAGGACACTTTTCCACCTTTTATGAAGCCCACACAGCGAGCTTTCGATTTGGACTTTCCACATAATGGATTTGCTATCCAAGCAATATTTCATTTCATGCCTCTGGGTCTTCATGCACCTTCAAATGTCAACCTGTATGTAGTTAAAGTAAGCTGCGGTCAACTTGAGCTTGTTGATATCTCCATAGAGCTTGTCCTCAAATGAAGCAGGTGTGGGCCAAAATATCTTTCTCTGTTCTGCATACGTTGGGCAATCCTGCAGCAAATGTTTTGCTGTCATTTTTCCAGTTCTACAATTACATTCATCAGTATCTCCTATCTTTAGTTTATTGAACAAGTGGTATTTCAGCCTGTTATGTCCTGTGCGGAGTCTGAAGATTGCTACTTGTTCTCTTCGGTCGAGTTTGTAATATGCATCATCCTTCTGATGGCCTGGATGCTCAGATTCCCATTTGGTTCTATAAGTGCTTTTTATCAACCTCTTTGCCTCATTATAGGTTATGTCTATGTCAGGCTGTGGTAGTCGTCCGCCCTCTTTTGCCAGTCTGTCAGCCTCTTCGTTTCCAGGTATACTGCAATGTGATGGGATCCACTGTATTACAACTTTTTTTGGATTTCTGGCATAGACCATGGAGTGCTGCTCTTAGGTCAGTTAGTTCTAGTGCTGTTATTGCTCTTGAGTATTGAGACAGCTGACTTTGCATCTGTGAAGATAGCTATTTGCTTCTCTTTATTTTCCTCCATCAGGAGCATTTCTGCTGCAGTTTTCAAAGCCTCTACCTCCGCTTTGAAGTTACTTGAAAATTTTCCAGTTGCCATTGAATGTGTTTTTTTCACTCCATTTTTTAAATTTAGGAGAATTCCTCCTCCTCCATTCTCTATTGAATTTTTGGCTGATCCATCTGTATATGCATGGGTCCAATTGCCTGCTTGGGTAATGTTCTTTTATGTAGTTTAGGGTTATTTCTCTTCTTTCGGTTTCATGCTGAGTGTTCTTTTTCTCAATACCAGGAATGTTTTCTATCATCTTCAGGCAGTTGCTGCTGTCTCCAAGCTGGGAAAGTTGTGTGCATTGTGTATGGGCTTGACTGTTGATATGTTAAGTATAGGATCTGCCCTAATCCTTCGTTTTGCAGTTTCTACAAAGTTGCTACGCTTCAGTCTTCCCTTTCCAAAACCATTAAATCTGTTGTACATAGGGTGGTCCTGTCAATCTTCTAAATTTTTCTGCTTGTTGCTGGGCTCTGCTATCTCTTCTATCCTGCATTGGTTGTAAACAAGTGATCTTTTCTAGTTCATTAATAGGCGTTGTCTTCAGGCTTCCAGTTATGATTCGCATTCCTTGGTTTTGGACTCTACTTATTTTGTTAAAGTTTGACTTAGCTGCTGTTGCCCAAGCTGCAATGCCATATTCCAGTACTGGCCTCACCCGTCCAGTATATAACTTCTTGAGAACTTTCTCATCTGCTCCCCACGTTGTACCAGCAAGCTTTTTCATGATTGCCATTCTCTGCCTTGCTCTTGTTCGATTTTTCTCAACCTGTGTCTTCCATGTCAGGCGACGATCAAAGGTGACTCCTAGATAGTTTGGATTTTCTTCATGGCGCAATATTTTTCCATTCAATACCAGCTTAGGTTGCTGAGTTTTATTTGAGAGGGAGAACACTGTGCATGTTGTTTTCTCCTCACTTATCTTCACTAGCCATGATTTTGACCAGTCCTCTAGCGCTAATAAGGCTTGCTGTATTCTGCTGTTAGCTGTACTAATATATTCTTCAGATGTCCATATGGCTAGGTCATCTGCAAAGGAGGATGTATGTACTCTGGCTGGAAAATTTTCTGTGATGTCATTTATATATGCTAGGAATAATGTTGGTGAAAGAACTCCTCCTTGGGGGACACCTTGCTCCAGCAGCATCATTTTGCTTGTTTGTCCTTGTACTTTTGTCCTGGCAGTTCTGTTCTCAAGGTAGTGGCTGATCCATTTATACATTTTTCCACAAACATGCATGTTTTGCAGTTTTACTTTCAGTCCTTCCTTCCATACTTTATCAAATGCTTTTTCTAAATCTATCCAGACTGCTAGTGTGTGCTTTTTCTCTTGGAAGGCATCCTCTATTTCCTGAGCTATATAGGTTATTTGATCTTCAGTGGATCTGTATTTTCTGAATCCTGCTTGGTGTGGTGTTAAGAGTTTGTTTTCTTCCAGATGCCATGTTAGCCTGCCATTGATAATGCGTTCCATTAATTTTCCTACACAGCTAAGTAGACTGATAGGTCGATAGCCATTTGGTTCTTCCAGGTCTTTTCCTTTCTTTGAGACTGGTATTAGTATAGCTTCCTTCCATGCCTGTGGGACTATTCCTCTCTTCCAGCTGTTATTTAGGACTGCTAGTAGTTTCTTCTTTGCCTTGGTGCCTAGTCCTATTAGCATTTCATTTGTGATTCCATCCTTTCCTGGTGATTTCTTCTTTTTTAGGGTATTCATTGCCTGTTCCATTTCTTCCATTGTTAGATTTGCCATCATATATTCTGCTGCTGTCTCTGTATTTCTATGATGTATCTGTTTGTCTTTGATTGCTTTCTTCTGTTCGGTTGTAATATCAATGTGGTTTGCATTTGCATAGTGTTCCATTAGTGCATTTGCAGCCTTTTTTCCTGTAAGCAAGGCATTTCCTTGTTTAATTGTTATTTGTTTGTTTCTAGGTCCTTCATTGTTCATGGCTTTCACTAGTTTCCATAGTTTGTTTCCATCCCTGTCAAAATTCAGGTTTTCTGTTTTTTCCCTCCAACAATCTCTTGTTGTTTGATTTACTGTTCTTTTATATTTTGCTGAGATGGCTTTGAGAGAGATGTTTGCTTCAATTGTTTGTTCTCTCTCTGCTGTCTTCCTGGCATCTTCAACTTTGTCCTCCAAACTTTGTAGTTCTTCAGTCCAGTATGGTTTGTAATTTTTCCTCGCTCCTCTTGGAATGGACTCAGTGGCTGCCTGTATTATCGCTCTGTTTAGACTTTCCACCATTTGCTTTATGTTGCCATATCGTGTATTTATGTTTTCACAATATTTGTCTGTTAGTATGGCAAATCTGTCCCAATCTGCTCGTTTGTAATTCCAGCGGGGCAAGGGCTTTTGCTCCTGTGGAACATACTCCATATTCATTTCAAGCTTGATTGGTCTGTGGTCACTACCTGCTAATTGGTCCAGCACATGGCGATCGATTTTGTGGAGGATGTCTCCTGTGCAGAAAGCTAAGTCTGGAGTAGAAGTGGTAAGCCATCTTCTGGAGTAGAAGCTCGGTGTGTCATCCGCTTTGTTGAGTAGATGGAGATTTGAGTCTATTTCCCAGTCCTCCAATTCATCTCCTCTTTTGTCAGTATCTGGGTATCCCCATCTTTCTGAACGGCTATTAAAGTCTCCGACAATAATGCAGTTTGTGTCAGTTATTTTCATGTTTGAGAGTGTAAGGTCCTTATCTGCTGGGCTATACAGATTGTAGATTCTTATTTTCACGTCCTTTATCATTATGTCAACACCTATAATTTCCGTTTGGTTGTCAGAGATCACAGATACTTCGCTGCAAGGTATTGTATTTCGTGTAAGTATTACAACTCCTCCTTTGTGTCCTTCGCGGTCGAAACGTGTGGCCTGATATCCTCTGACTGAGAATTTGTGATTGGCGTTGAGGTGTGTCTCTTGAATGCATGCCACATCTATTCTATCTTTATGAAGACGATGTGTTAGGGAGTCTTTCTTCTTGTAAACTCCTTCGGCATTCCACTGTAGTATGTTGAGTGTCCGGGGTATTTGGTCAATAGCTCTTAACCTACTCCTCTGTGCCTTGACTCCACAGCACAGGGGAAGGTGACCACCAGTAGTCATGGGTGGACCCCCTCGAGGCAGGGGGCCCGGCACTATCACCGCCTGATGGGACTTCACGGGATTAGCACCATATCGATTAATTTTGATTTGTGACATCATGAATTAAGTTACGTTGCACTGCTTTGTCAAGCCTGTGGCTCAGTACATCCGATTTCGACAAGCATTTATTCGGGATGCTTTCCCTAGCCTTTGACTGTCCCCAGTCTACCTACAAGGCAGCAGGTTTCACGTTGCACTGCTTTGTCAAGCCTGTGGCTCAGTACATCCGATTTCGACAAGCATGTATTTGGGGTGCTTTCCCTAGCCTTTGACTGTCCCCAGTCTACCTACAAGGCAGCAGGTTTGTGTGTCTCTTCGTCTGGTCCCTCTCCCTTGACCTGTCCGACATGGGTGGCCCTACCAGTAGCTGTGCTACCGTCGGCATAGCTCTTGGGGTCATTGGGACGCACAAGCCCCTCTACCTCGTCACGGTGGACACACAGCAGAGGGGCAAGGAGGGAATTAAGACCACAGATTGGCAGACTCAAACTGGCTTAAGGACCACATAAAACGCAATCTTCCCCCTTCCTTCAAGTTTATATATATATATATATATATATATATATATATATATATATATATATATATATATATATATATGTGTGTGTGTGTGTGCGTATGTGTGTGTGTGTGTGTGTGTGTATGTGTATGTGTGTGTGAAAATAAAAGGGGGGGGGGGGATAACATTTTGGAAAGGGGGGAGGAATGACATTCTGAACATATGGTGAAGGAGTGCATGGGCCAAAAATGGTTGAGAATCACTGTTCTAGGTCAGCTGTGCTGATTTCCTCCATGCCACCGTCTCAGTCCATCCAGCATAATTTCTCTCGGTCTTCCTCTGCCCTTTCCCCACTGATCTTTCCAGGCGCCATGATATGTTCCATTGCTCCCTTCTCATGAACATGACCGATGAAATCAACGTGTCTCTCCATCTTGTAGTTTTATATAATCTTCTTTCATAAGCCCTTTTCAGGTGGAAGATAGAACATTAGAATGCGAGACCTTACAGACTCGGAAGGTACAAGGTTCTATCTCACTATATGGGTGGGCATTGTTTCTCAGAACCGTTAATATCTAGTGATATCACACGACCCATTGATCTCGTGGGTAGCGCAATCAGGCACCTGGCTTTCTCTGATAAGGATGAACAACAATGAAGTCATGTGTGCAAGTTGTACACAATAAAAAGCTCTTGGCAATTGAAAATCGCCACATTGAAGGCTGTAAGGTCTCCGCTCTGTTAAACTTGTTAGGAAATTAAACCTACCCGCGGACCTTTCAGGTGCATGACTATATTATATTATTATATTAACCGAAAGATTACCAACCCTGAGGATTTGTCAGTAGACAAAATCAGCGATTAAGCAATGATATATATGCTGCATGTGGGTGGACAACAAAGAGATTCTATGAAATAACCTGTATAAGTGCACATGTAAACACACATACTTAGGGTGTAGGAGATTCATCGCAGCTGCCCTTCAATGCTCAGATGACTTTGATGATGATTATGATGATGGTGGTTATGAAGATGATGATGATGATGATGAGCAATATAAAGATTATAATGATGATTTTAAGAAAAATTGTAATATTCCCTGAGGCGTATTGAGCATGTGCGGCTAGCCCAGTCGTTACTCCAAGGGTGATATGGTCACCATCACGTGGGCCGCCTTTACATCCAAAATCGTTCCCTGGTACACATTTCAGGCTGGGTCAATAATGGAGCCCTGGTCTCATCGACAGTAGTTGTCTCATCGACAGCAAATGTGGTCTCATCGACAGTAGTTGTCTCATCGACAGCAAATGTGGTCTCATCGACAGTAGTTGTCTCATCGACAGCAAATGTGGTCTCATCGACAGTAGTTGTCTCATCGACAGCAAATGTGGTCTCATCGACAGTAGTTGTCTCATCGACAGCAAATGTGGTCTCATCGACAGTAGTTGTCTCATCGACAGCAAATGTGGTCTCATCGACAGTAGTTGTCTCATCGACAGCAAATGTGGTCTCATCGACAGTAGTTGTCTCATCGACAGCAAATGTGGTCTCATCGACAGTAGTTGTCTCATCGACAGCAAATGTGGTCTCATCGACAGTAGATGTGGTCTCATCGACAGTAGTTGTCTCATCGACAGCAAATGTGGTCTCATCGACAGTAGTTGTCTCATCGACAGCAAATGTGGTCTCATCGACAGTAGTTGTCTCATCGACAGCAAATGTGGTCTCATCGACAGTAGTTGTCTCATCGACAGCAAATGTGGTCTCATCGACAGTAGTTGTCTCATCGACAGCAAATGTGGTCTCATCGATAGTAGTTGTCTCATCGACAGCAAATGTGGTCTCATCGACAGTAGTTGTCTCATCGACAGAAAATGTGGTCTCATCGACAGTAGTTGTCTCATCGACAGCAAATGTGGTCTCATCGACAGCAAATGTGGTCTCATCGACAGTAGTTGTCTCATCGACAGTAGTTGTCTCATCGACAGAAAATGTGGTCTCATCGACAGTAGTTGTCTCATCGACAGCAAATGTGGTCTCATCGACAGTAGTTGTCTCATCGACAGAAAATGTGGTCTCATCGACAGTAGTTGTCTCATCGACAGTAGTTGTCTCATCGACAGAAAATGTGGTCTCATCGACAGCAAATGTGGTCTCATCGACAGTAGTTGTCTCATCGACAGTAGTTGTCTCATCGACAGAAAATGTGGTCTCATCGACAGTAGTTGTCTCATCGACAGCAAATGTGGTCTCATCGACAGTAGTTGTCTCATCAACAGCAAATGTGGTCTCATCGACAGTAGTTGTCTCATCGACAGCAAATGTGGTCTCATCGACAGTAGATGTGGTCTCATCGACAGTAGATGTGGTCTCATCGACAGTTGATGGGGTCTCAACATCAGTAGGTGTGGTCTCAACATCAGTAGATGTGGTCTCAACATCAGTAGGTGTGGTCTCAACATCAGTAGGTGTTGTCTCAACATCAGTAGGTGTGGTCACAACGCTAGGAGATGTGGTCACTGTCTCTACTTGAGGAACACACACACCGGCTACTTCAGGTTCTCCACTAGTGGTCACTGCTGCAGCCTGGATGTACCTGAGCAACATAAAGTTAATACCCTCATTATATTATGCTACAGTAGATACAGTTAATACCCTCATTATATTATGCTACAGTAGATACAGTTAATACCCTCATTATATTATTCTACAATGGATACAGTTAACACCCTCATTATATTATGCTACAGTAGATACAGTTAATACCCTCATTATATTATGCTACAGTAGATACAGTTAATACCCTCATTATATTATTCTACAATGGATACAGTTAACACCCTCATTATATTATGCTACAGTAGATACAGTTAACACCCTCATTATATTATGCTACAGTAGATACAGTTAATATCCTCATTATATTATTCTACAATGGATACAGTTAACACCCTCATTATATTATACTACAGTAGATAAAGTAGAACACTAATAGAAAGGTCAATGGAGACACAGAAAGACATATGTTTGTGCTTCATCGATTATACTAAGGCAGTGGTTCTCAACCTTTTTTGGCCCGTGCCCCCCTTCACCATAATTTTAGAACGTCATTCCCCCCTTCCTATCAAAAATTTGGCCCGTGCCCCCCTTCACCATATTTTCAGAGCGTCATCCCCCCCCCCCCCTTTCGTATTTTCTACCTATAAATTCCCCCACCCCTACACAGTATACGTAAAAATGGAAGGTTAACACATAATTTTAAAACAGGTCTAGACATCCACATAAAACGTGATTTGTGAGTCTACTTACTTTATAAAATGAATGTTAGAAGGATGAGACGTGCATAACTAAAGTATGAAGGGAAAAGCAATATCAAGTAATCGGTTCTTATATTAACGCGATCTTGAAATGATCTTCATTCCCCCCTGGAAACCCTAAAATTACCCTCTGGGGTGGGGGGGGGGAATTCCCCACCGGTTGAGAACCACTGTACTAAGGCATTTGATAATGCGAAGTAATAATGAGAGAGATCAAAGAGAAGCCAGGAATACTAATCGGAGGTTACAATATAAACAATATACGCTATGCAGATGACACAGTATTGGTGGCGGATAATGCAACAGACCTACAACATTTGTTGGACATTGTAGTAACAGAGAGTACAAAGAAAGGACTCGCCTTGAACATCAAGAAACCAGTAACAATGGTGATATCAAAGAAAATGGTAACAAAAAAATGTGAAAGAAAAAGAAGGTAACATTCTTAACCAAGTGGATAATTTTAAATACCAAGGGGTATTTATAACACCAGATGAAAGATGTATAACAGAGCGTAAGAGCAGAATAGTGCATGCAAAAGCCTCATTTCAGCAAATGAAGAGTATCTTATGCAATAATTCACTATCAATGAATGTAAGAAAGAGAGTGCTGAAATGCTATATAGAACCAGTTTTGCTGTATGGCAGTAAATCTTGGAATCTAAGTGAACAAATTACGAAGAACTTAGAAGCAACTGAGATGTGGTTTTTGAGACGAATGTTGCGAATTCCTTGGACTACTAGAGTAACTAACAACGATTGCCTGAAAGAGGCTAATGAAACTAGAAAACTGTATAAAATAATAAGAAAGAGACAAACAGCTTTCTTTGGTCATGAGATGAGAAGAGAGATTTTGGAGAAAATCGTGACAACTGGAAAGATCATGGGGAAAAGAGGCAGAGGCAGACCAAGAGAAATAATGCTGGATGGATTGAGACGGTGGCATGGAGGAATACTATCAGCAGAGTTGATCCAGAACACCAACGACAGAAATCTGTGGAGAGCCGTGAACTCCTACGCCAGCTGGCAAGGCACTTGATGATGATGAGATACAGTTAATATCCTCACTACAGCAGGTAAAGTTAATATCCTAATCATATTATGCTGCATTACAGACAGTTAATATCCTTATTATATTATGCTACAGATCATACGGTTAATATCATCATTATGTTATTCTACTGTTTTATTTTTCATATCCTTTACAGGACATCGCTGTCAACACCAGCATCTTTCAGCTGTATGTTGATTTCTTGGCAAGATTACGCTCAGTAGTTTGCCATTGCTTTCTGAGCGGCCGGCTCACATACCCCGTAAGTTACCGATGCGATTCGAACCACTGCTGATTCTCACCGTCATCACGTTACCGACGAGAGTATACGAGATTACGGAGAAAAGTCATAACCTCTAAGCCACGAAGCCGGCTATTCTACTGTAGATAAAGATAAATCCTCATTATATTAAGCTTCAGTATATATAGTTAATACCCTCATTATATTACGCCGTGGTAGATAAAGTTAATATCCTCATTATACTATGCTGCAGTAGATAAAGTTAATATACTCTTTATATTATGCATTTAATTATGCATTATTCATTATATAAAGTTAATATCCTCATTAATAAATGCTACAGTAGATACAGTAAATATCCTCATTATATTATGCTACAGTACATCATGCTTCGCCGCTCTGTGGTGAAGGGCTTACTGATGCAGTTCGTAATCCCGCATACCGCATTCGAAACACAGCTACGGGAGATTTGGCAACAGACCGCCTTGTGTTGGTTTTTATTAAATGGCATGAGTTCCGGTCATTCAGAAAGCAATGGTAAACTACTGAATGTAAACTTGCCATGAAATCACAAATATGAAAAAAAAAAAAATGCTGGGTTTGACTGCGATATCCTGTAAAGGATGCAAATAAGTTTTTTTTAAAGACCTGGTGTGTATTTCTAAAGTGCTAGCAAGTGCATCTAAGATGTCGTGCTGTATAATTAACTCTTTCAGTCGCAAGTGTTGGCGTCTGTCGGCATAGGGGTTAGTGAAACGCAGTTTCACATTTCCTCGTCAGACCGAGTCGAGGGTTCGAAATCAGCCGAGGGGGATTTGAAAGCAGACCGTCTTGTGTTAGTTTCCATGGTATATGGTTTCGCTGTTCAGAAAGCAATGGCAAACTACTGAACATAAGATATGCCAGTAAATCACAAATACCCAATACATGCTGAAGTTAGTTGCAACGTTCAGTAAAAGAACATGCTGCCAAGTAACTGTTCCAGTAGATTTAGCCGCAGATGTTCTGCTTGAACGGGAGTGTATCACTATCAAATACAGTGGGAATGGCCGCTGATAAAGCCAGGTTTCGTTAGAAAGGTCTGACCAAATGTAAACAGTAAGAGAACACATTAGACAATTTTGGGATTCGTTATAAAGAGCTGATTACATACCGTGTGGTGTTGGAGTCTTGAAGAGTACAGTTGATTTTGCCCCTTTTCGGACCAAACTTATGAGAGAGGGGATGTAACTTGCTTATATAACGTTTAAATAACTGATTGTGTCCCTTTATAAGCATAACTAGCAGCGAGAGATACTGTTTTTTTTTTGCATATCCTTTACAGGACATCGCTGTCAACACCATCATCTTTCAGCTGTATGTTGATTTCTTGGCAAGATTACGCTCAGTAGTTTGCCATTGCTTTCTGAGCTGCCGGCTCACATACCCCGTAAGTTACCGATGCGATTCGAACCACTGCTGATTCTCACCGTCATCATGTTACCGACGAGAGTATAGGATAAGAGACACTTTTTACTTGTTCTAGTATCTGCCTGATTACTGTGATGCTCATTGATGACCTTTCCTTTTCACTGCTAATTATCATAGTTTTTGTTGTTTGGATGCTAATATCTAAGCCACATTCTGCACTGTGCCTGTTTACTTGTTCCACTAGGTCTTGGAGCTCTTACTTTCTGCTAGTAACACGGTAATTTTAGCATACCTAAGATTGTTTATGATTCTTCCATTGATGTTAAGTCCAGGAATTTCAACTTGTTTAAAAATTCTTTCCGTGTATAGGTTGAAGAGGCTTGGGGACAGTACATATCCCTGCCGTACTCCTTTTTTTTAAATCTCTATAGGTGATGAATAATTATTTCCGCATCTAATAGTCGCCACTTGTTCCCAGTACAAGTTACTAATAAGTCTGATGTCCTTTCCGTCTACTCCTATATCTTGAAGGCACGTAATTAGTCGTTCATGTTGTTCTCTATCAAAAGCTTTCTTGTAGTCTATAAAACAATCATATATACTTTTTTGAACTTCTATATGATTGTCAATTAACATCCTCAAACAAATAATTACCTTGTCGTGGTGGGGGAGCTTGAGTTTCTCAATGACCCTGAGAGCTATGCCGGCGGTAGCGTAGCTACCAGCAGGGCCTCCCAAGCCGGACAGGTCAAAGGGTAGAGAACAGACAAAGAGAAACACCCTGGTCCTCCAGGTTGGGGGTTGAAGCGTGGGGTTAACATCCCCACCTTTGTAAAAACCTTTCTTTGTTACGAAACAAATACATGAGCCTCGATATCGGACTGACTTATCTGGACAACGACCTTGGAACGTTAAAGGACTTTTGAGATTTGGAACATGGAATGTACGGACACTATATCGAGCTGGAGCGGCCGAAGAACTAACCCGGGAGCTGGTTGAATATCAAATGGATATCACAGCAATTCAAGAAATAAGGTGGCCAGGAGAGGGTACTTTAGAGCAAAATGGAATGATTATAATATATGGAGGAAACACCCAAAATAAACATGAATTAGGAACAGGATTTGTCATCAAAAAAGAGTTATGGGGGAACATTTTAAACTTTAAAGCTTTTAATGACAGGATTAGTAAATTACGAATAAAAGGTAAATGGAAAAATATAACGATGATTAATGTACATGCACCTACTGAAGAGAAAGAAGATGATATTAAAGAAGACTTTTATAATGATCTGGAAGATGTCATAGAAGAAACCCCCAAACAGGACATCCTGATTGTGCTGGGAGACTTCAATGCAAAAATAGGTAGAGAGCAAACTAATAAAAAAGTGGCCGGTATGGAAAGCCTACATACAACTTCAAATGATAATGGATGGAGAGTCATCAACCTGGCAGAAGCCAAAGGACTGCAGATTAGCAGTACCAGACTACAAAGAAAGGATATACACAAACAAACTTGGAAATCATGTGACAAGAGAACCTATAATCAAATAGATCACATTTTAATTAACAACAGAAATGCATCAAACATACAGCAAGTCAGAAGTTATAGAGGAGCTGAGTGCCATAGTGACCATTTCCTCGTTGGAGCAAAATTTAAAATAAAACTTAAGAGAGCTTTCTATACTAAATTACAAAGATTACACCCAACATATAACAGAGAAAAACTACAAGACATTACAGTCAAAGAGAAATTTACAGATGAAATAAAATGTAAACTTGAAACTTTGCAAAACCCTTTGGAGGAAAGCGTTGACCAAACTTGGTTGAACATCAAGAATACAATTCAATCTACCGCAGAAGAATGTCTCGGTGTGTCAACCACGCATAGAAAGAACAGATGGTTCAATCAAAAATGTGAAGAAGCAGTCACTAAGAAGAAGAATGCCAGACATGTATGGTTAAATGACATCAATAACATCCAAAAGGAAGAGCATTATAGAAATGAATGTAAAGAGGCTACAAAAATAGTCAGACAGCAGAAGCGAGAATATATGAGTAATATAATCAAAGATTTGGAAACTAATCACCAGAAAAATGAATCCAGAAAGTTTTTTAAAGTACTGAAGTCAATGAAACGAGGGCACCAACAAAACACATATGGTTTAAAAGACAAAAATGGGAATATGATAAATACCAATGAAGAAATGTGCAACACATGGAAAGAATATTTTATTGAATTACTAAATTGTGAAGCTCCAAGTAACATTTTCCCACAGGAAGAGGTTCTAACATGCGAACCACAAATTGAAGAACCTACATTTGAAGAAATCCTATATGTAATCACACGACTTAAAAACAATAAGGCAACTGGGACTGATGGAATTGCTGCTGAATTTATAAAGGCAGGTGGCCATGCATTACATCTAAAGCTATACGAACTAATAATAAAAATCTGGAGGACAGAAGAATTACCCCATGACTGGAAAGAGTCATTATTGATACCTATCTTTAAGAAAGGAGACAAGTTCCAATGTGGAAATTATAGAGGAATATCACTACTGTCCACAAGCTATAAGATACTATCCGCAGTATTACTAAATAGACTAAAACCATATTCAGAAGACATATTAGGTGACTACCAGGCGGGTTTTAGACAAAACAGATCAACAATAGATCAGATATTTATCTTACGACAAATAGCCGAGAAACATTGGGAATATAAAAGAGATCTCCATAACATTTTTGTGGATTTTAAAAAGGCTTATGATAGTGTCCATAGGAATAGTCTATGGAATGTTATGCAGGAATTTGGAATACCAAGGAAGTTAATTAACATGACCAAACTATGCATGGAAGATACTTATAATATAGTAACATATAAAGGCAGGAAATCAGACCCCTTCCAAATAACATCTGGCTTGAAACAGGGTGATGCACTATCGCCGCTACTCTTCAATCTGGCTCTAGAGAACGTTGTAAGGAAGGTAAAGGAGGAATGTGATATTGGAGGAACATCCAAGCTGCTTGGTTATGCAGATGATATAGATATTATAGGGCAAAGTGAACAAAAGACATTAGAAATATTGACTCACTTAAAGGAAAAAGCCCAACAGATGGGGCTGGTTATCAACCAAGATAAGACAGAATATATGGTAATTTCAAGAGACGGAATGGCTAAAAACTCTGGCCACATACAAATAGATAATATGACCATTAAAAGAACGGAAACATACAAATACCTGGGTACAATCTTCAACTGCTCCAACATCATAAGGGAAGAAATACAAACTAGAATCAACTCTGGAAATAAGATATACTATGCACTACAACATCTACTAAAATCAAAGGCGCTATCTCGTAACACCAAAATCACAATATACAAAACACTGATCAGACCAGTTGTGCTGTATGGCTCTGAAACCTGGAGTACAACGAAAGGAGACGAAGCCTTGTTACAAACCTTTGAGAACAAAATTTTAAGACGCATCTTTGGACCCATTAGGGATACACAAAGTGGAGAGTGGAAAAGAAGAAGTAACAAAGACATTTATGATTTGTTTAAGTCCCCGCTAATCACTGGTATCATGAAGGCTAATAGACTACAATGGCTGGGGCATATAGAAAGAATGGAAGATAATAGGGAAACAAAACTCGCTTACACTCAGGAAATAAATGACCGTAGACCCCGAGGTAGACCAAGAAGGCGGTGGAGAGATAATATACATACAGACCTACAAGCACTTGGAATCAACGACTGGCAAGAGAAGGTCCACCAGAGAGACGAATGGAGACAGATTGTATTTGCAGCAAAGAACCTCAATGGCTCGGAATGCTGAAGAAGAAGAAGAAGAAGAAGAAGAAACAAATAATTGCTTATCTGGGCCGCTGTCATTGCGGAACCCAAATTGTTCTTCAGCTACTTCCTCATCTATTTTATGTTGAATTCTTTCGTGTATGACTTTGAGTAGTATCTCAGTTATATGGCTCATTAGGCTAATAGTTCTGTAATCCTCACAATCGACAGCTCTTGGCTTCTTCGGTAGTGTGATGTAAATGGATGTTTTCAAATCCTTGGGGATGTACCCAGTATTATATATATAACTAGCTGCCCGGCCCGGCTTCGCCCAGGCTCTGGTGGGGATCTATCTATCTATCTATCTATCTATCTATCTATCTATCTATCTATCTATCTATCTATCTATCTATCTATCTATCTATCTATCTATCTATCTGTCTGTCTGTCTGTCTGTCTGTCTGTCTGTCTGACCCGGCTTCGCCCAGCTCCTGGTGGGGAGCATCTAATTTAATTCATATAAGTAGTCATATAAACTCCCGTTCCCGATCTGTCTGTCTGTCTGTCTGTCTATGTATATTCGGCCCGTTCCCGTTAAAAATATAGATAGAATAGAAGAATAGATAGAAAATATGATTGGAAGAGATCTATCTAAAGTAAACTTGTAGTCATATAAGCTCCCGTTCCCGACTATCTGTCTGTCTGTCAGTCTGTCTGTCTATCTGTCCGTCTGACCTGGCCCGGCTGCACCCAGTCCCTGGTGGGGAGCATCTCATTTAATTCATATCTATAGCCAGGGGAGTTAACTTAAGATATAACAATGCTACTAAAAGTTATGCCACTTTTGTATATTTTTTTATATTTTCTTATGTTCAGTCATGTAATTACAAAATTAAATTTTAGGAAGGTAATAGCTGATAGCTGATAGATAAAACTATGACAGTTGGTTGCACAGGAATGAAAGGAAAACGTGTAGAAAATTTCATCTCAATCGGATGGACCGTTCGCGAACGCATAAAGTACGGATCCACATACATCCATACATACATACATACATACATACATACATACATACAACGATTTTTATATATATATATTACATAATTATGTGATAGTTTCAATGCCAAAGCTGGATAAGGATTTTATCATCTCTATTGTTATTTTGTCAGGACCTGCAGCCTTTCCTTCTTTCATCTTGTTAATAGCCTTTTCTACTTCAGCCGTTAGTATGTTTGGTCCATCTTGAGTATTATACAATGTTGGTCTATTGACCCTGTTGTCCCAGAATAAATCTTCTGTGTACTCTGTCCATCTGTTTATTATGTCAGTGTCAATTATAATTTCTCATTTTTTTCCTCTGATACAACCATTGCCTGTTATATAATTTTTCTTCTTTGTAAATCTTTTTATATGTTCATGTAATTCTTTCGAGTTGTGTATTATTTCCAGATCCTCTATTTCTTTGCATTGTTTCTGCAACCACTCTTCTTTGGCAACTCTGCACATGTGACGTATTTCTCTATCTATTAATATCTTATATATACTCTGGCGTGTTCTTTGGTTTGTTTCTTGAGTCATTTTACTCAAGATTTCATCGGTTAGCCATAATTGTTTTTTTCTTATTTATCTTCACTGGCAAGGTGGTATTTGCAATCTGTATACTGCTTTTTACATTTTCTCATTTTGTATTAATTTTATCCTCAGGATTTTCACGTCTATATTGTTCCATAATTTCAATGATTAGCCCAAATAAAAATACCTCTGAACTCCGATGGGTTCGCATGATGGCGAGGGACACTGTTAATAGGGAAAGCAAATCCACTCGCAAAATTCAGTCCAGCACTACCAGAAGTAGTGTGTATGGACTACGCTTGAGTTCAAAGCAACAGAGCGAATGTGCTAATATAACAATAAAAAATATGGTTGTGTCCCTGTCCCTCATAAACTGTTGTGATATTCTGTGCAACTAGTGCATGTTGAATTGATTAACCAGCTGTAAAATAACTCCTCCAAATAAAAAGAGAGATCAGGCAAGAGTAATATGCAGCACAGCGACAGTACTCACGTGTTGTCAGTGCTTGACAGTTGATTCCCCCAGGATTCTATCTCCAGTCTTGTTTCTTCGGTCACGTTCTCAAGTTTCCATAAGTTCATCTGTAACATTACAAATTAATAACACTTTGTTATAATTATAATTTATTTTTGAGGATAATGAAAATGACATGTATTCACAATTCTTAAAGAAGGGAGATCTTCCTATTCTTGAGCTGCCTGGTAGGAAGCAAACACCTTGGATCATGACCCTCTAATCGTCTCTTTCATCTGATATGTTGTTGGAGGTGGTGTTCTTTATTTTATTCGTTGTCCAGCTCCGTACGTTTTTCACATGAACCTTTCTGTGTCTTCTCCATCCTGCCTAGAATGATCCCAACATAAGGGTAATTTACTTGTCGCACACTTTCTGTTGATATACTCTATTGATTGATCTAAAAGAACACCCGTGAAACAAGCTAAGAAGAGCTTCATGTACTTAGTAAGTATAATATCATCAAATGGTAAATCAGCAGAATAGATAGAATATAGATATAATATGGCAAACCGACCCATTGGACAAATGGTCCATGGGAATCTCGATACATGAAGCCCATTAACGGGCACTCTCCTACTGTTCATGCTTCAGTACATGGTACAGGAGGATGAGATGAGAGATATCCAATTGATTTAATTTGTCTCTTTCTTATGTGTTTTTTTTTAAAAAATGGCTTATCTTATAACATTATCTTATAACACTTATATAGAGAGAGAAAGAGAGATAAAGATAGATAGATAGATAGATAGATAGATAGATAGATAGATAGATAGATAGATAGATAGATAGATAGATAGAGACCCAATGCTTCCATGTATAAAGGTGGTAATCATATACATAAAGAATAATAATATTCATACATTTACAATATTACCAAGATTACATATATTGACTTTAGCCTACGTAACCCCCCCCCCCCCCCCCAAACACACACACGCACGCACGCACCCCCCCCCCCCCATGTCTAGGACATCTTGGGCATGTAGGACATTCTGCATATATAGGATATCCTGGGCATTAGGACATCCTGGGCATGCAGGACATCCTGGGAATGTCAATGTACAAGACAAAGGAAATTGGGCAGGACATGGAGTCTTCGTGGGTTGGACGAGAGCAACGTTCTGCAATGGACTGGCTTCGCGATCATAAGTAGTGGCTGATGTGTGCTTACAGAAGTGCGTTAAACTTATACAAGAAAGTGGCTCAAGTTTTAATTACATAAAATCTACGATATACCTGAAACATACAAAGATGACAACAACGAGGTATTATAGAAATAGTTACCTTCCATTGGAGAGACTTCATCTTTTCCTCACGCAGATTTTTATTGAGTTTTCCCACTTTCAATTCCATTTGATACATATCTACATAATCTTGAACACTTGGGTTATATTTGTTCTTCAACCTTAAGAACAAATTTGGCAAGGAATTAGAGCAAACACAGCAATTTATTTCCAAACATGACAAAATATTAAGGTCGATAATACATAATTCCCTAGCTGGGATAATCAAAGCATTTTCTTCCTTCACAGCTTTTACTAATTTTAGTAATATATTGTCGAAGCAATCACGTTTTTGACATCAATAAATATTGTAAATATGAAGACAAGATGAGTACAGCTAAGAAAGGGAACCTGGAACTCACAAAGATAACATCACTGGTATCTGTTATGAGTTGTGAGCAGCGGTAGAGTAGAGGCTAGACGCTTGCCTGCTAGCCTGGCGGTCATCGGTTCCAATTCTTATCCGGGTCTATTTGTAAAAATTACCTGGCCTTCCAGATCGACCCAGCCTAGAATTAGTATAAGGAATATCTCTCGAGTACCAGTTTGTCTAGAAAATTATGGATTTAACACCATAACACTCGAAGGCATGTTAAAAAGTCCTTTAGTTTCACTTGCTAATGTTTTCGTTTCGAATATTTCGAATATATTTAGTCAATGTGTCATTGTGCCTTCCACTTTAACCAGTGCTACAGAGTAATTAATATTCACAATCTATATCTTCTACTCATGGAGAATTAGCACTTATAAATTGCCATATAAGGAAATTCATGCAATGGACATAATTAGTGCAGACAATTTATGTTTACAAATGTCAAGTGATTATATGGTTGTATGACAGATGAAAATAAAAAATGGTGGCTTGGCTGCAACAGATTATTATGTATTAAACCAAATTAGACTATGGGTTAATGATTAATTACTAGATTAACATTACTTACATGTCTAATGTCATCTTTAGCATTTGAATTCCAGAACTCAGCCTTTCTATATCACGATCCTGTTTATCAATCCATTCACGTTGAACATCTGGCGAGAGATTCTGAAAGCAAATCAGAATTGACCAACATGAGCTTGCGAGTATTTTTACCTCAGAAATATCATCCATTAGGCGATACAGAGAATAGATCTGTCTAATTAGAATATTCAATATTCAAGAAGACTAGCTATTAAGAGAAAGATAATTTCGGGAAATTGAATATTTTGGGCATGTAATAAACCACGAATAGCTGGGAAATATAATAACTGAGAATGAGGTACAGGGGAAGCGAAGAAGAGGACGAACATTGCGGAGATGGATGCAATATGTGAAAGGTACTTGGCACAAGACTGCAATAGAGGCAGGACAACTAACTTATAATAAAGAGCAATTTCCGAAGACTGAAATGGTAGCCTGCTCGTAGAAAAACCAAGAAGTATTAGAAAGCAGCAAGTCAAATGGTTTGGCCATGCAAGTAGGCTACCAGTCAACAGCATGCCACAACAAGCAATGATGTACAGACCAGATGGAAACAGAGGAAGAGGCCGACCACGTAAACGTTGGACTGAGGGAATAACAGAATCCATGGGAATGTCGATATACGAAGCCCATAACCGGGCACTCTCACGAAGTTTATACTTCACCTCGACACCGCAAGGTACAAGAGGAACATGATGAGATGAGATGAGATGATGAAATGGTAGCCAAGTTCTGCACAGGCAAACTACTGAGTGAGGATGGGAAATGTAGGGTGTATTTTTAATGACTGCGGGGTTTTGAAAATATTGCCGTTCCAAGTTTTGTATTTACCTTTTGTGTTGCATAAGTTCACAGAGGGTGAATACAAAACTTTAAACGGCAATATTTTCAAAACCCCCAGTCAAATACACCCTATATCCGGACACAGGACACTAAGGAAGTATTCAGACAAACAATACACAAAGATAATATTTACACCATTAAAAAATGTATGCTTATGAGCTACACCATTTCTACATGATTGGATGTGTCATACAACATTTGCTGTCAAACAACAATATTGTTTTAATGCTCACAAGAAAATGAGCATACAAATTGTTGAAGGGGTGATAAAAATGAAAGATATATACCAGTGATGACATAATAGCAGGCATATTAGCAGACATGGACACGTTTGCAGACGGAACAGAGCAAACAAAATTTGGTGGGCATTTAAGACGTCAAAAGATTAGAATAATGATCGAATAATTTTAAACATAGAACTGATTTTCACGTTAAGCAAAGACTTCGTTTGAAGTTCAAGAATTATTGTTATACAGTTGTGAGCATTATGTGTTGAGCCTGCCTACATACAATCATGTCTTCATCTAACCACAAGTCTCTGTCTGCCTACATAAAATCATGTCTTCATCTAACCACTTGTCTATGCCTGCCTACATACAATCATGTCTTCATCTAACCACCTGTCTATGCCTGCCTACATACAATCATGTCTCCAACTAACCACATGTTTGCCTGCCTACATACAATCATGTCTCCATCTAACCAACTGTCTATGCCTGCCTACATACAATCATGTCTTCATCTAACCACCTGTTTATGCCTGCCTACATACAATCATGTCTTCATCTAAACACCTGTCTATTTCTGCCTACATACAATCATGTATCCATCTAACCACCTGTCTACGCCTGCCTACATACAATCATGTCTTCATCTAACCACATGTCTCTGCCTCTCTGCCTGCCTACATACAACCATGTATTCATCTAACAACATGTCCCTGTCTGCCTACATACAATCATGTCTTCATCTAACAACATGTCTCTGCCTGCCTACATACAATCATGAGTTCGCCTAACCACCTGTGCCAGTCCCTGCCTGCCTACATGCCATCATGCTTTCATCTAACCCCTGCCTGCCTACATGCAATCATGTCTTCATCTAACAACATGTCTCTGCCTGCCTACATGCAATCATGTCTTCATCTAACCACCTGTGTCTGCCTACATGCAATCATGTCTTCATCTAACCACCTGTGTCTGTCGCTAGTTTCTCGCGATGTGTCTGTGACGCCATATCGTAACCACATTTTGTAGCTTGAGAGCAAGGAGGGATGGATGTTCATTCTTTCTCTCACTTTAACAAGAGACGAGCCCAGTTCACCATGACCTTCACTAGCGCTATCTCTAATAATAACAATAACAACAACAACAACAACAACGAAACAGTAGCTTTTAACACACGCTTACCTGTATGTCTGGTTCTGGCTGTACTTGATCCAGTTCTCCATTTGGAGTGTCCACATTTTGTGTGCCATTTTCACTGAATTGACACTCAAACCATCTTTGTAGATATACTCTCATTCGTGGACTTGATGGGTCAACTACTGAATATGAGGTCATGCGATCAGGAGAGCAAGGATAACATTCCTCATCGGAGTCCAGGCATGACTGTCCATCATGACGTAACTTCCTGTCACTGAAGCCTGTGTCGTCATCGTTGAGACGGCTGGGGGTCTTAGGACTTGATGGGTCAAATTCTGAATATGAGGTCGTGTCATCAAGAGAGCCAGGATAACATATGTCATCTGAGTCCAGCCATGACTGTCCATCAAGACCGAACGTCCCGACCCTGACGAATGTGTCGTCATAGTATTGGCGGCTTGGAGTCACTAAAGGTGTCCACGGTCTGGAAATAATATATATCTTATGAATATTGGTAACACCATGGTATAATATAAAAACGACAACAACAAAATGTTACTTAAATGAATTACCTTTAAAAGGAGTTGCAATCAAACTCGGCATGTATTGGCTGTTTGCGATTTGCTAGGCAATGCTAGTTCAATAGTTTGCCATTATTTTGTGAACGATGGGGTGATCTCGCCTTGAATGTTGATGCTACACATTATTGTTAGTTAGTTAGTTAGTTAGTCGCGGTTCCAACCTCACAGCAACGGGTCGTCCCCATTTTGCTCCGTTCCTGTGCCAGTGAATATCACACAAAACGCCTCCCACTGCCCAATGTGAAAAGTGGAAAAGACAGGAGTCTCGACAAACAACAGTCCGCACAGATTCACTGCGCATAATGCCGCCACCAGAATGTCAACACAATAGTCCCCCACGAAACATCCAGTTCATCTCTGATGGAATCGGCAGTCTGGATGTTTCCTAGATGTTCATCCACACAGTACCCCAAAAAAAATATAGTTCATCGTTGATGGCAGTGGCAGTCAACCAGAAGCCCAGCAGCCACGCATTTCTGCATAAGGCAAAAACCGGTCAACTCTGGGACATAGCCAGCTGCCACCACTCCGAACATGCAGTCACGTTCCAAAACACCTCGGGCAGATTCAGAAGCATTTCACACGAAACTCACAGTGTCGTGCCACGCACTCACTCAGTAGCAGGGCGACGAAACCATCAAGCCTCCTTAGTCGCCTCTTACAACATGCGTGGTAGGCTACAGTGTTGCTATTCTTTGCTTCCCTTATGGGCCCCGGCAACACACGGGAATACACATTATTGTTCATATGGCCATGGTGATCTTCTGCCTATCTTGTCTGGGAAAGTATTTTCTCTGGAACTGGGGGGAGGGGGGAGGGTAAATACAATATAAAAACGAATATGATATTTATGAGCTTATCAATCGCTGAGATCGCAAGATTAGGTTCAGGTCTCACATTAACCAAGTAGTGGACTTTTAAGTAGTGCGGTGTACACACAAACTGGGTTCTCGGTAACGCTTACGTTTTACTGAATCTCCGTGTATCTCTGTAGATGTGAAGTTCCAGCATCTGTTTTGTATATCCCGGGGTTTTCTTTTTATTGTAAGTTTGGAGAGGACACGAGAGCTGTGCGACATAGTTCCCGTGTAGATGATACGTATGTACCGGGCTGGGTGGAAAGTCTGTATACTATACTCATGACAATAGATGTAAGTCCTCATTAGGGCTCAGACAATCAACGCGGTCAAATAACGGACTTCGGGGTGACTACAGACTACCAAGACAACCAAAGCAATCTAACCAACCAATCTAAAAACTAAGCAACAAATCGACGAACCAGCCAAGAACTATCTAATCACCCGAAAGTCAATAACCCCAACAATCAGCCAATCACCAAACCTACCAATTACGTAATCAACCATTAAATCAAGTCCCTTCTCAACGAACCACCCAACCAACTAATCAGACACCCAAATGGCCAAATAAATAAGAAAATTAGTCAACAGACCCCCAAGCCATGAAACCCAATCACCCAGCGAAGCACCCATGTAAATAATCAATCAGAAACCTACCACTCAACCAACAAAACACACAAGCATCGAAAAAATAAAAACACCCAACTAATCAATCAGCCTAGAAACCAACATACCACCAACCACTCAACCAATTGCACAACAAACCACCCATACAACCAATAAAACAACCAATGAGCATTCACCAACTGCCAAACCAACAAACCCTACAGCTACTAAATAGGCCTAGCAGCCAACAAACTACTCAACTAAACAATCAAACAGCCATCACCAATCAACAAACTACTCAACTAAACAATCAAACAGCCATCACCAATCAACCAACCAAATACGCAACAAGCCAAATAGTCAACCACCGAAGTACTCAACTAAGCCACCAACCACCTAACTAACCAATCAACGAGCCGACCAACCACCCATCCAATTAACCAACGAACTCATCAGTTTTCTCCCCGGACATTGCAATCATTGCGTTATCATTGCAAACCAAATTTGTGCTGTCTTTAGATATATCTCAGCGTGTCTTATTATTGGCTGTGTTTTATATAAACAAATAAAGCTGCCATTGGTACCATCAGTAAGAGAATTCTTCGTCAGTTACTGAAGAAGGGGAGGAAGCACGCGTGGGAATGTCCGGAGTGCCACGATGATTTCTTGATTTCATATTTCATGTTTTATGCTTCGTATACATACCGTGGTATGCAGTAAAGTAAAGTAAATAGTGCATACATGCAATCATCAAGATTGCTTTTGGTGTCATCCTTATTATGATAATTACTAACTCAACGAATATTTGAGAATGCAAACACGACAGATATGCAATAATTTAGAAAGTGTATAGGTTAATTATCGTAATAACAATTACAAATTAATTAAACAGTAAAAATTAGTTGCATATCTTTTACAGGACGTTGCAGTCAACCCCAGCATTGTTTTTTATTTTTTTTTTTTTTGCTTTCTGAGCGACCGGCACTCATACTTTTGTATGGGAAACCATACTCAAGGCGGTATACTTCTAAATCGCAAGCAGCTGTGTTTCGTACGCGGTATGCGTGTTTACGAATTGCGTCCTTAACCTCTTCGCCACAGAACCGGTAATTCAATAGTAGAGAATGCTTATTGTGTGTGTGTCTAATATATATATATATATATATATATATATATATATATATATATATATATATATATATATATATATATATATATATATATATATATATATATATATATATATATATCTTATATATAAAAGGCAATGTGTGTGTGTGTGTGTGTGTGTGTGTATGTCCTTTATGCGTTCGCGAACGGTCCATCCGATTGAGATGAAATTTTCTACACGTCTTCCTCTCATTACCGCGCAGCCAACTGTCATATTTTTTAAGTGTAAAATCGGCTGCTTACTTAATATTATTTAATATTTCATTTTTTATTATAATTTCTATATTGCGAAGGGACTTAACTCTAGAAAAGTTATTTCAAGGGGCATAACTTTTAATAACTTTTCTGTATACCTTGTAGCATATTGTTGCATCGTTTTCAAAGATTTATAAACTCTTTTTCTATAGTTAAGTACCGGCATATGAGTTGTAATAAATAATGATATAATCTTTAAGGCATTTTCAAAGCTTTCATAAAAATAATGCACAATGCATAACATTGTAACTCATCTTTTTATGCTAAAAAGTTATCTACAGTCATGTCGGTGATTTAAAAACAGTTCTCATTAAAAATAATGGATGGTGTGTGGAAGGACATTCTTTTAAGTAACTTTTTTTGTTGTTGTATGAATTTAATGAGACCCTCCCCGCTAGGAGCTGGGCGAAGCCAAGCCGGGTCAGATAGATAGACAGACAGACAGGCTTATATGACTACGTATATGAATTAAATGAGATGCTCCCCACCTTTTCGCTGCAGTTATCTACAGGCATATGCGTTATAATCCTCCTCTCCCCTCCTCCTACTACCCTCTTCCTTCTCCCTCTCCCTCCTCTTCCTCCTCCATCTCCCTCTTCCTCCCTCTTCCTCCTCCTCCTCGCCCTCCTCCTAATCACTCCTCTTAATTCCTTCTCCGCCCTCCTCCTCCCTCCTCCTCTCTAATCCTCCTCCTCCTCCCTCCTCCTTCCCCTCCTTCTCCCCCTCGCTCCTCCTCCCTCCTCCTCCTTCCACCTCCTCCCTTATCCCCCACCTCCCTCCTTCTCCTCCTCTCTACTCCTCCTCCTCCTTCCTATTCTTCCCTACTCCTCCTGTCTCCTCCTCCTCCTCTCTCCGCCTATCTCCTCCTCCCTCTTCCTCCTCCCTCCTCCTCCTTTTTCTGCTGCTGCTGCTGCTGCTGCTGCCGGCGCTCCATTTACCCAAGTTAATTGTTGGGGGAAGATGTAAAGTTCTTTCAAGTGCTCTTTCTAATGCTTTTTGTAAGTTGGTCTTCGTTTATCAAAGGTTGTTCTAACTGCAACCAATAAATTATTAGACAGACAGACAGACAGACAGAAAGACAGTCGGGAACGGGAACGGGAGCTTATATGACTACTTATATGAATTAAATGAGATGCTCCCCACCGGGGGCTGGGCGAAGCCGGACCGGGTCAAACAGACAGACAGACAGTCGGGAACGGGAACATATGACTACTTATATGAATTATATGAGATGCTCCCCATAAGGAGCTGGGCGAAGCCGGGCCGGGTCAGCTAGTGTGTGTGTGTGTGTATATATATATATATATATATATATATATATATATATATATATATATATATATATATATATATATATATATATATATATATATATATATATATATATATATGAATAATTGAAGCAATGTATAATGTAAATAAGCATTAATTGAGCAATTTATAGTGTAAATAAGGGTGACCTGAGGCAATGTTTTGTGTAGATATGCAATAACTGAGACGATATATATTGTGGATATGCAATAACTGAGGCCATTTATAGTGAAGACTAGCTGACCCGGCCCGGCTTCGCCCAGGCCCTGGAGGGGATCTATCTATCTATCAGTCTGTCTGTCTGCTTGTTTGTCTGTCTGTCTGTCTGGCTGACCCGGCTTCACCCAGTCCATGGTGGGGAGCATCTAATTTAATTCATATAAGTAGTCATATAAGCTCCTGTTCCCGACTATCTGTCTGTCTGTCTGTCTGCCTATCTGTCTGACCCGGCCCGGCTTCACTCAGTCCCTGGTGGGGAGCATCTCATTTAATTCATATAAGTAGTCATACAAGCTCCCGTTCCCGACTATCTGTCTATCTGTCTGTCTGTCTGACCCGGCCCGGCTTCACCCAGTCCCTGGTGGGGAGCATCTCATTTAATTCATATACGTAGTCATATAAGCTCCCGTTCCCGACTATCTGTCTGTCTATCTGTCTGACCCGGCCCGGCTTCACCCAGACCCTGGTGGGGAGCATCTCATTTAATTCATATACGTAGTCATATAAGCTCCGGTTCCCGACTATCTGTCTGTCTGCTTGTTTGTTTGTCTGTCTGGCTGACCCGGCCCGGCTTCACCCAGTCCCTGGTGGGGAGCATCTCATTTAATTCATATAAGTAGTCATATAAGCTCCCGTTCCCGACTATCTGTCTGTATGTCTATCTATTTGATCCGGCGTGGCTTCTCCCAGCTCCTGGCGCACAGTAACTTAAAAGAATGTCCCTTCTACACACCATCCATTATTTTTATGAAAACTGTTTTTAATCACCTACATGACTGTATATAACTTCTTTAAGCATAAAAAGATGAGTTACAATGTTATGCATTATGCACTATTTTTATGAAAACTTTGAAAATGCCTTAAAGATTATATCATTATTTATTGTAACTCATATGCCTGTAAATAACTATAGACAAAGAGTGTAACAATAGTGCAAGTAAGTGCAACAATATGACTATAAAGAATATAGAAATGTTATTAAAAGTTATGCCCCTTGAAATAACTTTTCTAGAGTGAAGTCCCCCTGCTATATATAAATTATATAATGAAAAATGAAATATTAAATGTTATTAAGTAAGTAGCCGATTTTACACTAAGAAACTATTGCAGTCGGTTGCACAGGAATGAAAGGAAGACGTGTAGAAAATTTCATCTCAATCGGATGTACCGTTATCGAACCCATCCAATACATAGCCAACCACATACAATCTCTTTTATAGATATAGATATGCAATAATTAAGACAATTAATAGTATAAATATGCAATAATTGAGGCAATTTATGGTGTGTGTATGCGATAACTGAGACAATTTTTAGTGCAGGAATGGAAGCCGTCGTAGCGTAGTAGCTAGACGCTGGAATGTCGGCCATGTGGTCATGAGATCAAAGCCTCACAGAGATGAATTAATTATGGTGTTTAACTGGCACGGCCTCCAGGGTTGATCCAGACGGACATGGGTACCTAGACATGACTCGGGTAGTAAAGGAGTACGGTATGCACATAACTGGATCTGATTGACAATGACATTATTGTGACAGCTTCCTCTTCCTCCTGGGTTCAACCAGTCAGTTGGACTAAAATGTTGGCCTCTCGTCCTTGACTTGGGGGACATAAATTACAAGTACCCCTGAAGTCGCAGTGGGTTCGCCTGAGGGCGAGGAACGCTGGTAATAGAGAAAAGCTGATCCCTGATTCACACGCAAAATTCAGTCCAGCGCTACTAGAAGTAGTGTGTATGGACTACGCTTGAGTTAAAAAAAGCGGCTGAGCGAAAAAAACAAAATGTATGTTACGTGTTGTTATCGTAATAACAGCTAAGCATTTGTTGCAAGAGTGTTCAATATATGCATAGCAAAGCATATGTTAGACACTCCTGCAACAAATACTTAGCTCTAAATACGAAAATAACACGTAATAACAGGGGGAGATATGTGGTAAACAGTGGTCAAGACAAACAAATACAGGACTTACATGGATATTGGTTCCTCCGGAAATATTTGCCTTCTGGTGGGAGTCTGCTGGTAGCTTGCCATCTCTGGCTGTAGGAAATGGAAAGTTCAGGGTGTTGTTTCTTGATCTGTGCCGTGTGGGATAACTTGTTAGAAATGTCCTTACCTGGTTTCCCTGTAGAGAAGAGATCATGATTTAACGGGTTCAATGCGATTGTCATTTTCTTCGAAACGATAAAGTTAGGATATGAGCATGCAGGTCCGCATGGCCGAATTGATAAGAACGCGTGTTCTTAAACATCCGGTGTGCTGATGCCGAGGTAAGCGGTTCAACCCCTACACCGGTCAGCTGGACTAAAATGTTGACCTGTCGTCCTTGACTTGGGGACGTAAATTACAAGTCGGAATGGGTTCGTTTGATGGCGAGGGACACTGTTAATAGGGAAAGGTAATCCACACGCAAAATTCAGCCCAGCGTTACTATAAGTTGTGTGTATGGACCACGCTTGAGTTCAAAGCGAGCGGGTGAAAAAAAAAAATCAAATTATGTTGAATATACTGAAACCCATTCTAGTCTTCAAACAGCTACACAGACATATTTGTTGAGGAACTCTTGAGGCAACTTAAATTCCAGGAGTCATGCATTTCTGCTATAGAACGTGAAACAATTGAAATGTACTTGTGCTAGAGGTCAGCGTGACAGAAAGGTTAAGAAAAATGGCCCTCAACACTGATGGCGGGTAGTGAGTTCATTGGACTTGAACGGACATGAGTACTGGTCACTTCATCTTTCAGCTCCCACAGGGGTATAAGACATAAATCCACACGTATTGGTGGGCATTTATAGAAGTCAAGGAAAGAGGTAGAGATAAGAGAACACACAAGAATAGTAAGCAATGTGCAGCTTCAAGGCACGTCACCGCGGCTATATTGCCGTGCTGTGAAGTACACTTGTTCTTTCGACGTGGCACTGTTTCTGTTTGGCGGATACATAGCGTTCAGTGATTGTTTATCCAGTGTGTCCTCCATTTCCTCCATTAATTTACTTGAGTGCCTATCAATCCTCATGAGCATCCAACGCCATATCCTACACAGAAATGCCCCCTCCCCCGTCATCATGCGGTGCCTTGCCGGCTAGCGTTGGCGATCATGCTTCTCCACAAATTGCGATCTCTGACGGCATAGATTAATTCGTATGTTGACTTCCCTTTCGTGCCATGACCCAAGGCTGTCAAGCATCTTCTCACGCTGTCTTCCTCTATCTCTCTTTCCACAAATATTTCCAGCGTTTGTCTTCTAATAATGTCTCCAAAAAAAAAAAGATGAATGTTTCTTTCTGATGTTTGTGAATAGTTGTCTTTGCTACTTAGTTTCCCTCAAAATAGAGGGGGCGTAAGAAAGGAAACTACTCTCTATCATAAGCTAGACGTCCTGTCTACTGTTGTATGCTTAACTTATAAATTATCTACCACATTATGAATCCGCCCAGCTGTCAATCTATTTCTCATATCTATAAAAGAGACTGCATGTTTGTGGTTAGGGGATGTATTTGCTGCGTTCGCGAACGGTCCATCCGACTTTAGATGAAATTTTCTACACGTCTTCCTTTCATTCCTGTGCAACCGATTGTAATAGTTTCTTAGTGTAAAATCGGCTACTTACTTACTAAAATTTCATTTTGTAATTGCATGACTTAACATAAGAAATATTCTATAAAGGGACATAACTTTTAGTAGCATTGATATATCTTAGGGTAAGTCCCCTGGTTATAGACAGCTATATAAATAAATAGATAGATAGATAGATAGATAGATCTGACCCGATAGATAGAGAAGTTGGGATAGACGGAGTGAGAGACGGACGGGCAGGCAGACAGACAGACAAACAAACAAACAAACAAACAGACAGACAGACAGACAGACAGACAGACAGACAGCCGGGTCGACAGACAGACAGTCGGGAACGGGAACTTATATGACTACTTATATGAATTAAATTAGATGCTCCCCACCAGGGACTGGGTGAAGCCAGGCCGGGTCAGACAGACAGATAGTCGGGAACGGGAGCTTATATGACTACTTATATGAATTAAATGAGATGCTCCCCACCAGGTGCTGGGCGAAGCTGGGCTGGGTCAGACAGACAGACAAACAAGCAGACAGTCAAACAAGCAGACAGTCAAACAAGCAGACAGACAAACAAGCAAACAGACAGACAAACAGACAGACAAACAGACAGATAGACAGATAATAGATTATAGATAGATTATAGATAGATAGATAGATAGATAGATAGATAGATAGATAGATAGATAGATAGATAGATAGATAGATAGATCCCCCCCAGGGCCTGGGCGAAGCAGGGCCGGGTCAGCTGGTCCACTATAAATGACATGGGAGCCGGAGAGGCGCAGAGAATAGCACCCTTGCCTGTCCGCCCGACTGAAATGTGCTCGAATTCCTCTCAAAGCAGTTTTTTTGTTTTTTGGCTAATCCGACCATGGCTCCTACATTCACCCAGCTAAAACTAATAGTAGGAATTGCTTTGGGAAGTAAATTCGTCATCGTAATATCGACCCCCATCACCCATAAGTTTGGCTGTGTCCTGTTCGTGCCATGACACAAGACTGTCAAGAATGCTCTCACGCTGTCTTTCTCTGTCTCTTTTTTTCCCCCACAAATCTTTCCGGTTATCACATGTTCAAGTTTTAGTTTTCTCATAATGTGGTCAATAATAATAATAATAATAATAATAAAGACACAAACAATAGATTGCACGATTTATTGCCTGGCATATTATGCAGTGAAATATGCCAGGCAATAAATCGTGCAGTCTATTGTTTGTGTCTTCGTTATTCAAATTCACTACGGGAAAACATTGTTTTGAATAATAATAATAATAATAATAATAATAATAATAATAATAATGACCGCGTCATTCTGATTGTTCGTAATAAGTTGTCTTTGCGACTTAACTTCCCTCAAAATGTCCAGATTGCTCATTTTGGCTGTCCAATTAATTGTCAGCATGCTACTATAAAACCACGTTATAGATGATCTGTGTAGCATAATTTAACATTAAAATATCCCACAAGGCTAGTACTAATTACACCTGCTACTACTACTACTACTACTACTACTACTACTACTACTACTACTACTACTACTACTACTACTACTACTACTACAACTACTACTACTACTACTGCTATTACTACTACTACTACTACTACTACTACTACTACTATTACTATTACTACTATTACTACTATTACTACTACTACTATTACTACTACTACTACTACTACTACTACTACTACTACTACTGCTATTACTACTACTACTACTGCTATTACTACTACTACTACTACTACTACTACTACTACTACTACTACTACTACTACTACTACTACTACTACTACTACTGCGACTACTGCTTCTCCTGCTGCGACTACTACTACAACTACTACTACAACTACTACTACTACTAACACGTCTACCACCTTCGTGTTCTGGAGTAATTCTGCCGATGATATTCCTCCGTGCAACCGTCTCGGTCCATCCAGCATTTTTCGTGGTCTGCCTCTCTTCACCTCGATCTTTCCAGTTGTCACGATGTTCTCCAATGCCCCTCTTCTCATCATATGATCAAAGCTGTTTGTCCCTTTCTTATTGTTGTATATAATATTCTAGTTTCATTTGCCTCTTTCGGGCAATCGTTGTTAGCTACTCTGGTAATTCGCAACATTTGTCCTAGGAACATCTGTGTTGCTTCCAAGTTCTTGCCTAATTAGTTCATTTACATTCCAGGATTCACTGTCATACGGCATAACTGGTTCTATATAGCACCTCGCATTCTTCTTCTTACAGTCAATGATAGTGACTTATCGCAATAGATATTTTATTCATTTTCTGAAATAGAACTTTTACTTGCCCCTTTCTGTTCTTAATTTTTGTTGCGCAGCTTCCGTCTGTTATAAATGCCGCTAGGTATTTAAAAGTATTCAATTGGTTAACAGTTTTCCTTTCCATTTAATATTTTGAATTCATCTTTTTTCTTTGATATCAAGATTGTTATTGATTTTTTTAAAAAATATTTAAAGAGGGTCCTTTCTTTGCACTCTCTGTTACTACAATGTCCACCAATTGTTTTAGATCGTTTGCTTTATCCGCAACCATTACTGTGTCATCCACATTGCGTCTATGGTTTATTTTATAAGCTCCAGGCTTGTCCATGGGAATGGGATTCCCATGGGAAACGTCCCATGGGATGGGATGCGACAGCAAACATTTGTATTTCCCATGGGACAGTAGCCATGTCATAGCAACTTGTTTTAAAAACCTTTTTAAAGCCTTTTATCCTTTCTTTTTCTTTATATACTTGTATCAATTCTTTATCTCGTGGTGGGACACCGTATAAATTAATAAATGAGCGCATGCGATCATATTACCAACGTTTCAATGCCCACTAAAAAAATTACTCGCATTACTTTAATGAAGATGATGAAGAATTCTTAAACCAAATTCCGAATATTGTTCAGATTAAAGGAATGCTGTACTCATCTCATCTCATCATGTTCCTCTTGTACCTTGCGGTGTCGAGGTGAAGTATAAACTTCGTGAGAGTGCCCGATTATGGGCTTCATATATCGATATTCCCATGGACTCTGCTATTCCCTCCGTCCAACGTTTATGTGGTCGGCCTCTTCCTCTGTTCTGTACATCATTGCTTGCTGTGGTATGCTGTTGACTGGTAACCTACTTGCATGGCCAAACCATTTGACTTGCTGCTTTCTGATAAAATCTAGTGCTGCTTTAACCCCCACTTTAGTCCTGATTTCTTCATTTCTGATCTTATCTCTTCTTGATACGTTGAGTATTCTTCTCAGGAACCTCATTTCTGTCATGATTTTTCTTTTCTCTTTTTCTGTCATTGTCCAGGTTTGGCATTGGTAGCATAGAGTTGGCAGGAAGATTGTGTGGTAAAGTGCTTTCTTAGTAGTTGTTGATACATGTTTGTTCTTTAGTATTGGTGCCATTTGTCCAATGAGTTGATTTGCCTTATTTCACCTATTTTCGATCTCGTCTTCTGATCTGCCATTTGATGCTATTATACTTCCCAGGTACTTGAAACTCTTCACTTGTTTCAAGGGATGTTCGTTTAGGTGAATTGTTGTTGTTGGAATGCTGTACATACATGAGAAATTCAAAACTTTTTTTGACAACCTAGAAATTGATGATGCTACATCTCATTTAATTTTGCTGTAACACTTCCGCCTAGACTATCAGCTGTACAAAGTTATTGTTGATATTGACGAAGAAACTTCCAGCAGCATGGTGAAGAAATATTGTCAGAACTTTCAGAAAATTATTGGAGAAAAACTTTGGCCATATTGCGGCAGTTCTTTGGCAGTTACTGCAGCATTCCTTACTGGAGTTGACATTAAAGCCAAAATAGAAGACATGGTCAAGTCAGTTGTTACTAAGAAGAAAGGGAATGTGGACACCAATAAATGGGCCAATGATTGGATCGCTTTTTCTAAGTCTGTTGTTCCAACTGTTATTTCATTCATCAAAGATTTAAATCTTTCTTCTGAATCATCTGCTGTATGTGAAGTAGCAGGAATTGTAGAACAAAAGCCGAAAAGTGATTTTGACTTATTTTTTGATCCTCCACCAAACAAAAGCACTTAAGTTTGATGACCCCAGAAACAAATGCCTTGAGGATGAAGTCACCATGTTTCAAAAATTACGGCAACCAACTTCACAACCATTAAATTATTGGAAAAATGAACATAGGTTCCCACTGTTAAAAGCAAGTGCGAAAATTGTCTTTGGCCATACCAGTGTCCTCAGCGGTAGTAGAGCACTTATTTAGTGCAGCTGGATTGTTGTTGAGTAAGTTACGAAAACGGATGTTACCAGCTCTCGTTATAAACTCTGTGTATATCAGATTTGCATGTAAGATGAAAATTGTGGAAATGGTTCAGGGATTACCTGGATTAACTGAATTATTAGAAACAGTCGATCAGCAGGAAATTGATAATGTGCTGAATGAGCAGAGTGACTCAGAAACAGAATGAGAGTGTCAGAATGACACTGAATTGTCATATTTAGATTAAACTTTGTTTTAATAAAATACTCTTGAATATTAAATTAATAAATTATGTTGTTTTACATGTCTCTTTGCACATGTAGTCCTATTTAGTAGACACTAACCCTAAACTTTCATAAATTTCATAATTTTATTTGAACTGTATTCCATATTAGTATTATCATGGGAATCCCATGGGATGGGACAGGCAAAATTACCGCGGGATGGGATGGGAATGGGACTGAAAAATGTGTCCCATGGACAAGACTGATTATCATTTATGGCTTATCTTTGATTTCTCTCATAATTACTTCGCTACAATGGGAGAAGATATCCGGTGACACAACACATACCTGTCGCAGCTTTATTTGCTCATAATTGTCCTTTGTGTTTCCCATATTAATTGCTGCTTCTTGGTTTCAGTAAATATTTTATTTTATTATTCCGAGATCGATTGATTTATTAATTAACTAGCTGACCCGGCCCGGCTTCGCCCAGTCCTTTTTGGGGAGCATCTCATTTAATTCATATAAGTAGTCATATAAGTTCCCGTTCCCGTTACCGACTGTCTGTCTGTCTGATCCGGCCCGTCTTCGCCCAGACCCTGATGGGGAGCATCTCATTTAATTCATATAAGTAGTCATATAAGTTCCCGTTCCGACTATCTATCTGTCTGTCTGTCTGACCCGGCCCGGCATCGCCCAACACCTGGTGGGGAGCATCTCATTTAATTCATATAAGTAGTCATATAAGTTCCCGTTTCCCGACTGTCTGTCTGTCTGTCTGTCTGTCTGTCTGTCTGTCTGTCTGTCTGTCTGTCTGTCTGTCTGTCTGTCTGTCTGACCCGGCCCAGCCCATGGTGGAGAGCATCTCATTTAAATTATATAAGTAGTCATATAAGATCCCGTTCCCGACTATCTGTCTGACTGTCTGTCTGTCTTGGGTAAATGTAGGAGGGAGGAGGAAGAGGGAGGTGGAGGAGGGAGGAGGAGGGAGGAGACAGGAGGAGTAGGGAGGAATAGGAGGGAGGAGGAGGGATTAGGAGGAGGAGGGAGGAGTAGGGTGGAGGAGTAGGGTGGAGAAGGAAGAGGGAGGAGGAGGGAGAAGGAGGGAGGAGGAGAACGCAGGAGGAGAAGGGAGCAGGAGGAGGAGAGGGAGGAGGAGGAGAGAGTAGGAGGAGGGAGGAGGCGGAGGGAGAAGGAAGAGGGAGGAGGAAGAGGGAGAAGGAGGAGGGAGAAGGAGGAGAAGGAGGGGGAGGAGGAGGAGGGAAGAGGAAGAGGGGAGGAGGAGGAGGGAGGAGGAGGAATGTGAAGGGAGGAGGAGGGAGGAGGTAGAGGGAGGAGGAGGAGGGAGGCGGAGAGAGGAGGAGGAGGGAGGAGGAGGAAGAGGGAGGAGGAGGAATGTGAAGGAGGAGGGGGGAGGAGGTAGAGGAGGAGGAGGAGGAGGAGGTAGAGGGAGGAGGAGGGAGGAGGAGGAGGGAGGAGGCGGAGAGGGAGGAGGAAGGAGGAGGGGGAGGAGTGAGGAGGAGGGAGGAAGAAGGAGGAGGAGGGAGGAGGAGTGATGAGGAGGAGGGAGAAGGAGGATGGAGGAGGAGAAAGGAGGAGGAGGGAGGAGGAGGAGGGAGGAGGAGGAAGAGGGAGGAGGAGGAATGTGAAGGGAGGAGGAGGGAGGAGGAGGGAGGAGGAGGAGTGAGGAGGAGGAGAGGGAGGAGGAGGAGAGGGAGGAGGAGGAAGGAGGAGGGGGAGGAGGGAGGAAGAAGGAGGAGGAGGGAGAAGGAGGGATGAGGAGGAGGAGGGAGGAGGAGGAAGAGGGAGGAGGAGGAAGAGGGAGGAGGAGGAGGTAGAGGGAGGAGGAGGAGAAGGGAGGAGGAGGGATGAGGAGGAGGGAGGAGGGGGAAGAGGGAGGAGGAGGAATGTGAAGGGAGGAGGAGGGAGGAGGTAGAGGAGGAGGAGGAGGGAGGAGGAGGAGTGAGGAGGAGGAGGAAAGGGAGGAGGAGTGAGGAGGAGGAGAGGGAGGAGGAGGAAGGAGGAGGGGGAGGAGGGAGGAGGAGGAGGAGGGAGGAAGAAGGAGGAGAAGGGAGAAGGAGGGATGAGGAGGAGGAAGAGGGAGGAGGAGGAATGTGAAGGGAGGAGGAGGGATAGGGAGGAGGGGGAGGGGAAGAGGAAGAGGGTAGGAGGAAGAGTGGAGAGGAGGGAGGAGGTAGAGGGAGAAGGAGGAGGGAGGAAAAGGGAGGAGGGAGGAGGAGAGAGGAGGAGGAGGGAGGAGGAGGAGGAAGAGGGAGGAGGAGGGAGAGGGAGGAGGAGGAAGAGGGAGGGGGAGGATGGAGGAGGGAGAGGGAGGAGGGGAAGAGGGTAGGAGGAGGAGGAGGGGAGAGGAGGAGAAGAAGGGAGAAGGAGGGAGGAGGAGGAGGAGGGAGGAGGGGAGAGGAGGAGGCAGAGGGAGAAGAAGGAAGGAGGAGGAGGAAGGAGGGAGAGGAAGGAGGGAGAATGAGGAGGGGAGGAAGGAAAGGGAGGTGGAAGAGGAGGAGGAGGGAGGAGGAAAGAGGTAGGGGGAGGAGGAGGTAGAGGGAGGAGGAGGAGGAAGGAAAGGGAGGAGGAAGAGGAGGAGAAGGGAGGAGGAGGGTGGAGGGAGGAGGAGGAGGTAGAGGGAGGAGGAGGGAGGAGGTAGGAGGAGGAAGAGGGAAGAGGGAGAAGAAGGGAGAAGGAGGAGGGAGGATGATGAGGGAGAAGGAGGCAGGAGGAGGAGGAGGGAGGCAGGAGGAGGAGGAGGGATGAGGAGGGAGAGGGAGGAGGAGGGAAGATGAGGGAGGAGGGGGGAGGAGGCGGAGGGAGTAGGAGGGAGGAGGATGGAGGAGGAGGGGAGAGGAAGAGGGAGAAGGAAGAGGGAGAAGGAGGAGGGAGGAGGAGGGAGAGGGATGAGAGGGAGGAGGAAGAGGAGAAGGGTGGAGGGAGGAGGTAGAGGGAGGAGAAGAGAGGAGGAGAGAGTTCGCCATTCCGAATTCATACTCGTCTAGTTCTTCCCTTCTACACGACTGTAGATAACTTCCTTACACATAAAAAGATGAATTGTTATTGATATTGCCGTGGCATGGAGGAATATCAGCAGCAGAGTTGATCCAAAATACCAAAGACTGAGATCTACGGAGAGCCATGAACGCCTACGCCAGCCGGCACGGCACTTGATGATGATGATTGCTGTGTGACGATTCTGTGTAGTCACGTCATTTTCTTCCCTTTCCCTAGCGTTTTGGTTCGGGGATTCTTTCATCATCATCATCATATATTTACGTACGTATTTTGGGAGGGGGAGGAGGGAGGAGGAGGAAGAAGAAAAAAAAAACTATGACAGTTGACAGCTCTGGAATGAAAGGAAGGCGTGTAGAAAATTTCATCTCAATCGGATGGGCCGTTCGTGAACAAATAAAGGACATACATATATATTTACATATATATTTACATACATACACTTTGTTTTATAGATATAGATAAATATGTAATAAATTTGGTTATTTTCTTATCATGGCTTTTTTATGTGTAATGTCGTCTTTTATTGTGTTTAAACCAGGTGTTTCCAATGATCATTGATATTTGCCCATTCTATTAGCTTCTCGCCTCTTTCATTTCTAGTATCTAAACCATAATTCTACATCCTCAATTTTCCCCGTTCCTACTTGTACACTAAAATCTCATAGTATTATTTTTATTTCTTGTAATCTAATGTGAGACATCTAAACAGTTTTGTATATTCATATACATTGGGTTATCTTTGAGTTTGACCATAAAAATTCTATCTGAAATACACCAGTAACCATCAACTGACTTGGCTGTTTTTGTTTTTAAATCAATTTTTCGAGTGTATCTCCTCCAGAATAAATTATTGTGTGTTTGTTGGTTATAATTTTAAACGATCCCTTCCACTCATTTCCCTTATACCTAGGACATTCATGTTCATGCTTTCCATTTCTCTTATAACATTGTTCAACCTTCCAAAATCATTTAGTGTCCTAATCATTCGATGTCCCTATTTTAAAGCTATTCATTTTAGTTTAGGTTATGCCATCATGGCAGTCTACTGTCACATGTGGCTAATGACTGTCCACACCGCGCTATCATCCATTGATTTTATAAAGTAGAAAATACTACAAAATAACACACAGATACACCATTGTCTATTTAAAAGCAATACACTAAAATGCTAGTACTTACAGTTGAGTCCTGTAGACTTTCACAACAAACGAATAACTTTCCTTTCGAAATTTGACAACATGCCTTCTAATGGTCACACATAGCGAAGTGGCTACAAACACCGAGCTGGTAAACGAGGGTTTTAACTATATCTGACTCCTCCCAGTTTATATGAGCGTCGCGTCACGTGGCGTATCATAGCGAAGCCAGCGTAGCATTGACAAATGGGATAGCGTAAATCGAGGAGGCGGGGTAGCTCAAGCTGTCAAAGTGCATTTTCAACAGGTTGGATTTGAAATATCAACTACAATTAGATTCAGGTGATATTTCTCTGGAACTTTAATGAGGGATGTGACACTTCACAAGAACATTCTCCCCATTTACTTCCATGTCTTCTTCCTATTTAATCCTTTCTCTTTCTCATTTAATTCTGACACTTCATTTTTAATCTTTTACAAAACACACACAGATTTGATGTTACCCGTAAAACGGGTACCAGGGCATTAATTGGGAAGTAAAGGCGGCCGATACTGGTTTACCACAGCCGTTTGATCTTTAAAAATGTATGCACAGCGCCTCAAGAGTGCCACTACTGTTACTACTAATATTTTACTAAGCGTACTTGAAAAAGCATCAATAATTCATCAAGTATAATTTTTTTTTTTAATGTAGCATATCCCTTACAGGACGTTGCAGTCAACACCAGCATTTTCAGCTGCCGTTGATGTACTAGGCAAGTTTTATGTTCAGTAGTTTGCCATTGCTTTCTGAACGACCGGCGTTGCGAACCGCTGCCGATTCTCGAAGCTGCTGTTTTCCCCACGTGGATATACGGGATTACGAACAATGTCGTGAACTCCTTGGCCTGAGAGACCTGCTACTACACATTATAGATAATAAAATATATGAGTATTACATGTCATATTCTGACTCTACAAATCATCATCATCAAGTGCCCTGCCAGCTGGCGTAGGCATTCATGTCTCTCCACAGATTTCGGTCTTTCGTGTTCTGGATCAACTCTGCTGATGATATTCCTCCATGCACTGTCTCAATCCATCCGGCATCATTACTCTTGGTCGACCTCTGCCTCTCTTCCCCTCGATCTTTCCAGTTGTCACGATGCTCTCCAATGCCTCTCTTCTCATCACATAACCAAAGAAAGATGTTTGGCGCTTTCTTATTGTTTTATATATTGTTCTATTTTCATTAGCCTCTTTTTGGGCAACCGTCGTTAGTTACTCTGGCGGTCCAAGGAATTCGCAATATCTATCTTAGGAAATACATCTCTGTTGCTTCCAAGTTCTTCCTAATTTGTTCATTTACTTCCAAGATTCACTGCCATACAGCAAAACAGGTTCTATATAGCACTACAAATCTCTTTCGTACATTCAATGATAGTGACTTAATGCATAAGATACTTTTCATTTTCTGAAATGCAGCTTTTGCTTTATATAAATGCCGTTGAATATAAATGCTATAGACGAGTTCTAAGAATAACCTGGGTAAAGAAAAGAACAAATGCATCCATACTTCAACAGCTGAATATTGCAGAATGGTGGCTATTAAAGGCGATAAAACAAAGAAAATTGAAATATTGTGGTCACTTGAAACGTCACGAAAGTTTGGATAGAACAATAATGGAGGGGTATATGCCTGGGAAGAGAGGAAGAGGAAGGCCAAAGAGAAGATGGGTGCAGGATGTGGCGGATGATCTCCGGATGGGTGTACCAGACGCGGGATATATTGATTATGATCCAAAGGTTTTCAGGAAGGTTGTTACGGGAGCGAAGTTCTGCAGAGGACATGCTACTGAATTAAATGAATGAATTCTGCTCTTAATCTCAGCTGTGTACCCTTCGTCTGATGTTATAAATGCCCCCCCCCCCCTTTTCTTTTTGCATATCCTTTACAGGACAATATCAGCATCTTTCAGCTGATTGTTGATTTCTTGGCAAGATTACGCTCAGTAGTTTGCCATTGCTTTCTGAGCGCCTAAATGCCCCTAGGTACTTAAAATTGTCCACTTGGGTAAGAACGTCCCATTCTTTTTCCATTTCACATTCTGGTGTTACATTTTTCTTTTATATCACCATTAGTACTTTTCTCTTGATATTCAAGGAGAGTCCTTTCGTACCACTCTCCGTTACTACAATGTCTAACAATTGTTATCTTTTGTATTATCCGCCACCAATACAGTGCTATCTACATAGTGTATATTGTTATCGCTCTCATTATTACTTCGCAAGAGAGAGAGAACATATCCGATGACAAAATCCCCTGTTGTATTCCTGGCTTTATTTGCTCATAATTGTCCTCTTTATTTCCCATCTTAATTGCTGCTACATGGTTCCAGTAAATATCTCTCTCTTTTTTTTATTATTATTCTGAGATCTTTTCTATCAATGTTGATGTCTTCCAACAGTTTAATATTTTTTTTTTTTCATTTTCCTTTATATAATGCCTTAGTATCTTTTTTGTTTTGCTGCATATCCTATTTACAGGACATCGCTGCCAATACCAGCATTTTACCTCCGTCGATGTCTTGGCTAGTTTACGTTCAGTAGTTTGACATTGATATCTTAACGACCGGCTCCCATACCATCGTGTTAAAACCCCAGCGCGACACTGTCTTCTGCTAAATCGGTCGTCGTTGTGTTTCGAACGCGAGGTAAGAGGTCCACGAATCGCGTGCGCAAGTCTTTAGCCATGGAGACCAACTAGTATAACCTAGCACAGATATTTGTCTTTCTGTGTCTATATTGATCTTTTTATTTGTGTTCGTAATGTATATATTAAATATAAATTAAAATATAATTAAAATTAAACGGAAGACCTTTTAAAATAAATGTCATTCAAGTATATGCCCCAACAAGTGAATGCAGTGAAGAAAGTATAGAGAAATTTTATAATGACATGGAGTCTGCTTTGAAGAACTGTAAAAAATCAGAAATAAATATCATAATGGGGGATTTCAACGCAAAAATAGGAAAGCAAAGCTATGGATGCAGTGTAGGCAACCATGGTTTGGGAGAGAGAAATAAAAGAGGATACAGACTTGTAGAATGGGCAAAAGAACAAGAAATGGTTGTAGGAAACACCTGGTTTAAACAGCATCCTAGAAGATTATAGACATGGAGGAGTCCAGACAGCAGGATTAAAAACCAGATAGAGTACATCCTGATTAGCAGAAGGTTTCGAAATGCGTTAACAATTGTAAAAACAGTTCCAAATACAGACTGTTACAGTGATCACAGATTAATTACAGGCACATTAAGGGTAAAGTTAAAGAAAGTCAAGTATACAGCAGGAAACCCTAAATATGACTTGTGCAAATTGAAAACGGACAAAGAAATACAAGATAATTTTAACATAGAAGTAAAGAACAAATTTGATATATTGTCTGATCTAGATTGCAGAACAAACTATTCCAAAAGTAAAGAAAGTGGGCCGTAAGACATGGATGACTGAACATTTTTTACAACTAATGGAAACAAGAAGACTGAACAAAAATAATCCTGCCAAATATGAAGAAATTCACAGAAAAGTCAGAACCTTATGTAAGAAGGCAAAAGAAACATGGCTTGAGAAAAATTGCAGAGAAATTGAAAAACAACACAACAGTAAAAATGCGAAACTAATGCACAAACGAATTCAGGAGCTTAATAATCAGAGAACACGTACATCAGCAGGCTGCCTAAAGACAAAAGATGGAAGAGTCATAATAGAAAAAGATCAGATCTTACATGTATGGTCAGATTACGTGAAAATTCTTTATGACGATAACAGAGACGAACAGTATGATGTTCAAAATAATAATGAAGGACCAGCAATTTTAAAGATGGAGGTTCAGAATGCTCTTAACCATATGAAATCTGGCAAGATTCCCGGTCCAGACAGCGTCACAACAGAAATGATTAATGCTTTAGAAGAATATGGAATAGATAAAGTTACCAGTTTGCTTAATACAATATATGATACTGGAAATATACCTCATGAGTTATGTAATTCTGTATTTATTGCAATCCCAAAAAAATCAGGAGCCTTGGAATGTGATCAACAATCGAACAATTAGTATAATGAGTCACATCACGAGGATTTTGCTAAGAATTATCATGCAAAGAGTTAGGAGTAAAATACAACCTGAAATAGGAGAAGAACAATGTGGGTTTGTAGTAGGCAAGGGTACAGTAAATGCTGTGTATATACTGAGAACCGTAATCTAACGTTCCATAGAAGTAAATAAAGATCTACACCTTTGCTTTATTGACTACACTAAGGCTTTCGATAAAGTGAGACATGTCAACATGATAAGGATGCTTGAAGATCTACAAATTGATGGAAAAGACCTTAGACTTGTAAAAAACATATATTGGAAACAACAAGCTGCCATAAGAGTTGATAATGAAGTAGGCCAATATCAGCCTATTAAGAGGGGTGTGAGACAGGGATGTGTAATGTCTCCATATCTGTTTTCCCTGTACAGTGAAAATATTTTCAGAAATATTGAAGATATGGAAGGAATCAACATTGGGGGACGATGCATCAATAACATTAGATATGCAGACTGATACAGTCTTGATTGCAGACAATGAACAGGACCTGCAAAATTTAGTAGATGCGGTTGTTACACACAGTGAACAACTAGGGTTAGAATTAAATTGTAAAAAGACACAGATTATGGTCGTCACTAGGAAGAACGAAATACCACAATTAATATACAAGTAAATGGGAATATTCTTCAACAAGTGAATAGGTACAATTATCTCGGAACAGTAATAACATCTGATGGGAGATGCCTTGAAGAGATTAGAACAAGAATCGCCATGGCAAAAGTAGCCTTTAGCAAGATGAAAACATACTGACCAATAAAAAGATGTCAATTGAAACGAGAAAAAGAGTGTTGAGATGCTACATAGAACCTGTACTTTTATATGGATGTGAAGTTTGGACAATGAGCAGTCAGGTTGAAAAACATCTGATGGCTGTAGAAATGTAATTTGTGAGGAAAATGCAAAGAATACCATGGACGGCCAGAAAGACTAATGAAAAAGTCCTTCAAGAAACAAATGCAGATTGTAAACTGCATAGAGACATTAGACGTAGACTGTCACAATTTTGGGGCATGTTATGAGAAGAAATTATTTGGAGAACTTGGTGACAACCGGTAAGATCGAGAGGAACAGACCAAGGGGAAGACCTAGAAGCAAGTACCTGGATGGCTTGGCCCTGTGGCATGGTCGAGACAGAAACACGGAGCTGATCCACGACTCTGGTGATCGAGTGAGATGGCAGAACATGACCACCCACGCTTACCGGCATGGTACATGATGGATGGAATGTATATATTACATTGTTTGTACCCTGTCCTTCCACAAATCCATACTGTTCTTCACCAATTTCAGTTTTTATTTCTTTCTTGTTCTTCACATTATAAACCTGAGTAGAAGCTTTGTGACGTGGTTTATTAGGTTAATTAATCGTACTAAAGTCTTCCCATTCAATTGCCCTCTGGTATTCTTTGGTATAGCTATAAATACAGATTTCAACATATCACTTGGTAAATATCATCATCATGTGCCATGCTGATAAGCGTGGGCGGTCACGTTTCGTCATCTCACTCGATCACCAGAGTCGTGGATCAGCTCAGTGTTCTTGTCTCGACCATACAACGTGGCCAGCCATTCAGGTTAAGAAATATAGACTGTTGTAAATATCATTCAACATTTTGTTTAATATATCTACTCCAAATTCTCCCAGTACTTCTAATTCTTCTATTGCCATTCCATCTGGCCCGGCTGGTTTTACTTTCTTTATATGTTTTGCATCGTCAGCGACTTCTTCTTTTAGAGTAGGTGGACCTTCTAAGTTACTTTCTTCTGTTAATTCTTCCCTTTCTCAACCATTTAGTTCTATATAATCTTATAGACTTCCATCTTTTCATTTACAGTGCCTTTCTCGAATAATATCTTGTCGGATTTTGATTTCAAACACCCTGTATTTACTCGTATTATTCGTCCCGTGAGCTCACTGTTTTGTCTGTACATACTTTTGTATTTTTAATAGAAATGAATTAAATTGTCTAGCACTGATCGTTTAACCAACTTTCTTTTGCCTTCACACATTTATCTCTTATTTCGTTATTCATCTTATCATACCCTTGTTTGTCACGTTTACTGTTTTATTTTGTCCATCATTTTTAAGATTTCTTCAGTCATCCATGTTTTTTTCTTCTTAGCTTTTTAGCTTCTCTCTGGTAATATTTCTTCGTTTGTTTGATGAATGGAGTCCCTTAACATTTTCAATTGTTCATTTATACCAGGCATTTTAGCTATTGTATTGTACCTATTTTTCAGTCATCCTGTCATGTTCTGGAATTTTTTTTTCCATCTGCTTTCAGAACATCTTTATTAAGTCTCATATTCTTAACCACTACCCCCCTCTTCAATCTTACTTTATTTTTCCATATAGTGGTACGTGATCACTATTACAGTCAGTATACCAGGCATTGTCTTAACATTAATAACGCATTTCTAAATCTTTTATTAGCGTGCAGTAGGCGTGTAGTCAGTTTGGTTAAGTATTTTCTGATCAGGTGTTTTCCCATGTGTAAAGTCGTCTTTTATGGTGTTTCCAATTATCATAAAATTAATATTCGCCCATTCTATTAGTTTCTCTCTTCTTTAATTTCTTGTACCTAAACCATTCCCGACTACACTCCATTTTTCCTTTTTTTCTAATTTTGCATTAAAATCTCCTAGCATTATTTGTATTTCTTGTGATCTAAATTGAAACATTGCCATTTTTACTTCATCGCAAAAAAGTGTTGTGTTACTTTATCACTACTTTTTTGTCGTTGGTGTATATACTTGTGTAATATTGGTTTGCCTTTGATTTTGACCATAATAACTAAATCAGAAACACATCGGTAACAATTAATTGACTTGAATTATTGTTTTAATTAAATAGTAGTCATACTCTTTTTTTCGAGCGCGTCACCTCCAGAATAAATTATCGTGTGTTCGTCGGTTATAATTTTAAACGATCCCTCCTATCTCATCTCACTTATGTCTAGGAAATTAATTTCCATGCTTTCCATTTCACTTATAACATTGTTCAACTTTCCCAACTCACTTATTATCCTAACCTCCCAAGTTTCATGTAGGAAATATTACAAAATACATACAGATAAACACTTTTCTATTTAAAAACAAATGCTAAAATTATAGTACTTACAGTTCAGTTCAGTAGACTTTCACAACGGATCCTTTGGAAATTTGAAAATTCACTTTTATTGATCGCGAGTGAACAAGGTGGCAAAGACGAACAAAATATAAACTGTCGAGATCTGCAAAATGGCAGTTAATGAACCGAGTCGACTCGAGTCGAGTACTCAAACACTGAGCTGGTAAACGAGGGTTTCTGAACTATATCTGACTCCTCCCATTTTCTATGAGCGTCGAGTCACGCAGCGTATCACCGCGAAGCCAGCGAAGCATTGACAAATGGGATAGCGAGAATTGAGCAGGCGGAGACATTTAAAGCTGTCAAGGCGCATTTTCAACCGTTTGGATTTTAACAATCGATACCTAATTAGATCCATGTGACATTCCTTTGGATTTAACGAGGGGTGTGACACTTCACAAGCACACTCTCCCCATTTACTTCTACCCCGTCTTTCCATTTCACCCGTTCTCTTTCTCATTTAATTCTGACACTTATTCTTTTACAAAACATACACGGATTTTAATATTACCCCTAAAATGGGTATCAGGACATATTTTACTGAGAAGGCGGCCGACAGAATCTTCTTCTTCTTTCGTTCGCTTGAAATATGTCTATAACTGCAATGTTGTCTCTTGTGTGAATTTAATTGTCTTGTATTTTTTTTTTTTTTAGTTCACTCAGCTGTACGTGGAGTTTATCTTCCACTGTCGTCTCTCTAGGCCAGAAGGTTTGCCTATATATGTCATATTTCGGGCAGTCTTGGAGTATGTGCTCTGCTGTCTGCGACGTCAATGTGCACATGGCTGATTCACCAATCTTGAATTTCGTATACATGTGGTTGCGTAATCTATTGTGCCCTGTACTGAGGTGCAGAATATGACTTGCCGTCAGATTCAATACTGCCGTTTAATCTGTAAAAATACGCACACATCGCCCTAAGAGTACTACTGATGCTGCTGCTGCTGCTGCTGCTGTTACTATTTCCCAAAACTTATTTGAAAAAGCATGGTTAATATATCAAGTATATATCATAGATAATAAAACGAAATATATGAGCATAACGTAGCAAATTCAAACTCTAAATATACCCCCCCCCCCCCAAAAAAAAAAAAAAAAAAATAAATAAATATGATTGATTCAGCCACAAAAGCTGCCTATATTTTGCCAGACTGCGCTGCTTAAAGCGTTTGAGCTTGAACTTCCGGTGCTCTGGTGGCGGGGTAAAAGGATCATTCCCTACACTGGTCTGTCAGTTTGTCTTCAACGTTGACGTCCCGTTCAAACAACAATGACAAATTAGTGAACGTAAACTGACCTAAAAAACAAAGCTGGGGTCGAAGTTCATGGCAACATCCTGCAAAAAGCATACAGCATTTTGAATACAGACTGGATAAATATCAAGCTGCGGCACATTACGTACATGACAATGTGAGTGTCGAATTCTTCAACATCACTTTCATTTTAAATCACGAATCTTTTGTTTAGTTCTAGACACTCCGTGAAATTGACAAATTGTGACTATAACATTATTTTCCCGTGAAAACAAGTCTCTGTCATTCTACTATCTGTGTTTTACATGTGAATGAGAAATACAGGGGAAAACCGCCACATGTTCATCTGGTAATCGTATGAGTGTGTTATAAATCTGGGATAGGGAGGTAACATGGTTAAAAACTTCAAATTCCACTTCCCGAAGGAATCTTTTATGATATACATATTATTGCCTGCATATTCGCCTGCATTGGTAAATAAATGAACAAAAATAGAAAACATGTAACAATACTTTTTTGAAAATAACGATTGCAAAAATGACGATGCAAAAAAAAAAAAAAAAGTTG
>JACEFZ010023090.1:0-61836 GCA_014155875.1 Cepaea nemoralis | reverse complement strand
ATTCTAATTGTTACTTTACGTTAACTATGACTTGCGCACTCTATCGGATGTTACATCGTTCAAACTCACAAAAAATTTACGTTGCATTTGGTTAAAAGGACAAAGCACCACGTTCGCACTTGTCAGAGTCTTGCGTAGAGCAAGATAAGTAGCTCGTTTTCTGGCAAGTGTGAAGCAATATCAAACTATCAAATCACACGAAGTGAATATCCGAAAGTATTATTCACAAGCTTTATTTACGCGCTGCATTTATTATCGCACAAACATCGCGCAATGACAATCCATAGCAATCATTACGGCACTGAACAATATCACTACAATACATAATAATACATGCAAGCAATAAACATCTCACTTACAAGTCAAACTATTCAAGCGTTCGAACCAGTCTCCCACTGTCGTACAGGCTAGCTCTCAATGCAGATTCAAACACTCCTCGCATACCCATGCGACCTGTCCATTCAAACACCTAAACCCGTCTGCCAGTCCTGGCGTTCTACACGCTACACGCTCAGGTCAGCTGGTGTGACCCCTGCAAGGTTCACGGGGTGTACTGCTGACCAGCGGTCGTTTAAGCTTCGCTCAATTGCCGTGCCCTGGCTGCTTATACGGGCGTCGTCGAAGACGCCGTATTCTCTCTGCAGTGTTTAACATCACTCAGGGTTGCGTGTTGTTATGTTGTCTGGCGTTGGTACAGACAACGCGTCGCAACCTCGGATGTGAGACCTTGACAGGGAGCGGCTTCAGCTAATGTAGGAGTAGAACTGCTGTGTGTAGATACGTGTTCATCAGTCGCAGCGGTCTTCTTCGCCTTTGCCTTCTTCTTCCCAGTTGCGTACATTGCGTGTCTTTTCGCGGCGTTTTTAGTGCGAGCCATCCTCTGCACTCCCAGATTGCGATCTGTTCTCGATAGAGCGATGGAGTCGATGAAACCATATTAGGCTCTTGTACCTTGCGGTGTCGAGGTGAAGTATAAACAGCGGGATAATGACCGTTTATGGCCTTCATTATCGAGATTCCCGTTGACTCAGTTATTTCCTCTGTCCATCGTTCACGTGGCCGGCATCTTCTTCCGCTTCCATTTGATCTGTACACCATTGTTTGTTGTGGTATACTATTAGTTGGTAATCTAGTTACATGGCCAGACCATTTAACTTGTTTTCTGATACAATCTAGCGCTGCTACAGCCCCTACTTGAGTCCTGATTTCTTCATTTATCTGAGATACATGACTAAAGAAATATCACACCTGCTATCTGAAATAATAACAGACACTGTATATCTTGGTGTTAACCAAAAAGGGTTGAATAGTTTGTTGCCGATATAAATGCAAACAACAAACTATTATGAACTCACTTTTCACGGTTTGTGTTTACATTGATCTTCGCCATTGATGATTAATTTCAACGCCTATAAGCAAAATCAATATTTATTAAAATCTCATGAATCAAAACACTCTTTCCCACTGTGGGGGGGGGGGGGTTGATGGGTATATATAGTGTTGGCTCCATGTCAGTCGACCAGTGGACAGTGGATGGGTGATGTGGACTATATGCCATAGGCCGTCTTTACTTCCTAGAAAAGTGGTTCTCAACCGGTGGGGAATTCACCCCCCCCCCCCAGGGGGAATTTTAGGGTTTCCGGGGGGGGGGGGATTACGATTATTTCAAGATCGCGTTAATACAAGAACCGATTACCTGATATTGTTTTTCCCTTCATACTTTACGGTTCTGTACGTCTCACCCTTCTAAAGTTTATTTTATAAAGTAAGTAGACCCACAAATCACGTTTTATGTGAACGTCTAGACTTATTCTAGTATGTGCTATTAAATTTAGCTTCCATTATTATTAAAATACTGTGTAAAAAAGGTGGGGGGGGGGGGGGTTTGTAAGGTAGGAAATACGAAAGGGGGGAATGACGTTTTGAAAATATGGTGAAGGGGGGCACGGGCCAAATTTTTATGTAGGAAATACGAAAGGGGGGGGGGGGGATGACGTTCTGAAAATATGGTGAAGGGGGCACGGGCCAAAAAAGGTTGAGAACCACTGTCCTAGAACGTGTCCTGGTAGCCATGTTAGGCTGTTGTACCTGGGAGTTTAAATATCGCAGCCTCTATGTGGACTCCATCACATGACTACCGGGCGGACAGGAAAGCGCGCTAGTCACTGTGATACCCCGCCTCCCGATACGTTTATTATGGCATGGAGATTATTGATATGTTCCCAATAGTTCGCGTGTTTGGCGCGCAGCCTAAGGGAAAGTATCATTCTATGAGATTATCCTGTCTGGCTGCCCATTATCTCGTGGTAAGGTTTACCGTCTCTACTCTCGGGGTACTGCATAAAATAAACAAATCTCATCAAAGAACCTCCTAAATAGTGGGCATATGGTGCTAGACCCATATTATTATCGAACAATCTGTAGTCCGGAGTGATCTGGTCAGTGTTACTTCTACAGACAATTCTGATACCCATTAAATGCTGGGACCAACTGCGGCTGTATTGTCAACTTTCCACATCCACCTCAATGCAAATTCGAACTCATAACCATCGATTCGGCAGATAAGCGTCCAGTCACTACATCGGCGCGGTTCCCTAATAGTACTGCTGTCCTCTAAACACGTTCCAAGCGCTAGAGCACTCGGCGCCGTTTCGGTGGCTGGACGATGTACTGCTGTCCTCTAAACACGTTCCAAGCGCTAGAGCACTCGGCGCCGTTTCGGTGGCTGGACGATGTACATAAGATTGCGCGTACATATAGAGAACCCTGTTTGTATTGCATGGATCGCTTGCCCAGTAGCGTATTCAGTGTAGTTTCTTTCATGTTGCGTGCCATCTCAAGGACAATATACATACATATAAACACACAAACATGCAAAACGTCAACACCAACAAACAAACATACAAACAAATATACGAGCAATCAGACATACCCACAAACACACAAACATGCAAACAAATGTACAAACACACATACAAACAAACAACCAAACATATAAACAAACATATAAACAAACAAATCTACAATAAAATATACAAACATACACACCAACTAGCAAATAAACATACAAGCAAACATACATACAAACAAACAAAGAAACATACATACGGACAAACAAACATACAAACACACCAACTTACAAAGAAACATACAAACGAACAGATAAAAGAACAAACATACAATCAAATAAACACGCCAACAAACAAACATGCAAATTAACATACGTGCAAACATACATAAATAAACATACATACGGATAAACAATCATACATGCATAAAAATATACAAATAATGAAACACTAAATAAACATCAAACATACAAACATACAAAACTCATACGCGCAAACAAATATACAAACAAATAAGCAAGCAAACATTTAAATAAAATAAGAAACAAAAGTTTAGTTTAGTTTAGTCGATGGATCAACATCACGACACGGGTGCACCCATAAGTGCTCCGTTCTCCTCCTAACTCAAAGCCTGAGTCTGGAGAAACTCAGTGCACGAACTCCGTAGCACCGGCGAGGATCCTGAAACACTTTGGGTAGATTTTTAACTCGAAATTTTGCCCGGGCAGCGCCGTTAGGCTACTCTTTTCGATTTCCAACTGCCAAGGGATTTTTTACGTGGGCAACAATACACACGGGCGTCCGATCTCACTACCCAGAGACCAGGGGAAAGTTTTATTACTACAAGTCCACGAGAAAAGGTCCCGGTCATCACCGGAACCCGGGACCTCCAGCACTCGAGGCGGACATCATACCTCGAGACCAGGCAGCGCCCCCACCCCCCACCCCCCAACATACAAAAACATGCATACAAACAAACACATACAAATAAACAAATTTAATACAAACAAACATACACACAAAAAAACATTTATAATACAAAAATACAAACATACATACATACAACTAAACAAACAATATCCAAACACACAAACTGTCAACTGTCATTTACTGCCAATATAGTACCTTGCGGTGTGTGGCAGAGGGGTCTTTGAACACACAAACAAAAGTACAAATAAATATACATACATACATAAAATACATACAAACAAACACACATACAAACATAACGTAACCAGGCAAATAAATATACAAACATGTAAACAAACACACACACAAATCACAAACAAACATACAAACAAAGAAACATACAAACAAATACAGACACATATTACAAACAAACATACAAACAATCATACAAACAAACAAAAATGCATACAAATAAACTACTAAATAAACAGCCGAACAAACACACATACAAACAATCATACAAACAAACACACAAGCAAACATACACACAAATAAACATATAGACATACAAAGAAACAGAAACACACAAACGTAAATCAAACAAACAAGCAAAGACACAGACATACAAACAAACAGACAAAACCATATGAGCAAAAACACAAACAAACAATACACACACACACATACATACACACACACACATACACACATACACACACAAACACAGAGAGAGAGAGAGAGAGAGAGAGAGAGAGAGAGAGAGAGAGAGAGAGAAAAGAGAGAGAGAGAGAGAGAGAGAGAGAGAGAGAGAGAGAGAGAGAGAGATTCCTTCTTTGAAGGCCTGTGATATTTCTGTTTTCATTTGACAGCCATGAAACATGTTTCGACGTACAAGACAACCTTCACAGACAAACAAAGATGAGACGATTCCAATTAGCCAACATTACAAGCTTGAGTCACAGACACAGACTAATTGAAGCATGTCCTAGCAGTTATGGCCAACAACTACACCAATGTGGTTCACCACGCAGGCGCCACAGTTTCTTCCACAAAACATGTGGCTTTGAGGCGTGTGACTTGTTGTCTGCAGCCAGATTTGTTGGGCTTACCTGTAGGCCATCTGACCCAGCTGCCATGGGAGTCATCAGAATTCTGTTTGGTGAGTGAAACCTGAAGCTGCAGCACATACCTTAACCTAAGTCTAATACTATTTTATCATTTCTATCGCATGCTGTTTGTTTTCCATATTATCTATTCATCATCATCATCATCAAGTGTCATGCCGGCTCGGTGTTTGGTTGTCTGGATCAATTCTGCTGGTGATATTTCTCCACGCCACCGTCCCAATCCATCCAGCATCATTTCTCTTGGTCTGCCTCTGCCTTTCCTCCCCTCGATTTTTCCAGTTGTCACGATGTTCTCCAATGCCTCTCTTCACATCACATGACGAAAGAAAGCTGTGTGTTTCTTTCTTATTGTTGTATATAATGTTCTAGTTTCATTAGCCTCTTTCAGGCAATCGTTGTTAGTTACTTTGGCAGTCGAAGGAATTCGCAACATTCGTCTCAGGAACCACATCTCTGTTGCTTCCAATCTCTTCCTAATTTGTTCGTTTATATTTGAATATTCACTGTCATACAGCAAAACAGATTCTGTAAGCACTTAGCACTCTATTTCTTACATACAATGATAGTGACTTATTGCATAATATATTCTTCATTTCCTGAAATCCAGCTTTTCCTTGCCCTATTCTACACTTAATCTCTGTTGTGCGTCTTCCATCTGATGTTATAAATGCCCCTAGGTATTTAAAACTATCCACTTGGTTAAGAATTTTCCCTGCTATTTCTATTTCACATTTCGGTGCCACCTTTTTCTTTGATATCACCATTTGTCATGGTGCGGGTTTGGTATGAGTGCAGGTCACACCTGCACGAGTGTTTGTTAGTACGTGAAACACGGTTTGTGAGTGTCAGGGAGAGAGACCACTCCGGTTTAAACGGGGAGTACGGGTTAAGACACGGTCCAAGTCAGACGGGTTTAACAAGTTCGAGAATGGCATCCGTCTAGTGCCTTATGTATTATAGATTTTAAGTGCGTATCTTCGTATTTACCTGTCATAGACCTAACTTTAGGCCGTTGCTTAATCTCGCTTCTGCTTGTTGTCATTCTATTAACAAGTTCGATACGTGGCTGGCATTCACTAATGGCGATGCGTTTGTGCTCCGTGTTTGAATATCTAAAGTTCTATGCGCCATGAGTTGCTCTCTTCTAAACACTTTACCTTCCTGACTTTGACTACTTGTCCATGTTTACAAGTTACCCGTTCTCTCCGGCTCACACACCGACGTCACAAGTCGGCGGCTTCACATTTACAATTAAATCTTCATTTGCATTTAGCCGTACAATTGTTCTTACCTAGCATAAACACCAGAACTATCACTCGCACTTAAAATCTAAAATACATAAGGCACTACTAGACGGATGCCATTCTCACTTGTTAAACACGTATGACCTGGACCGTGTCTTAACCCGTACTCCCCGTTTAAACCCGAGAGTTATCTCTCCCTGACACTCACAAACCGTGTTTCACGTACTAACCAACATTCGGCGCTAACAGAAAGCAGGTAGTACCGTCTACTGTCATACGGTAGCTCAATCATATCTAAGACCTGACTAAAACAACTAAAACAATCTAAGTTAACACAAACACTAAGCTAGAACAATATATCTAGGTTAAAACAATCACTAAGCTAAAACAATATCTCTAAGTTAAAACAAACACTAAGGTAAAACAATATCTCTAAGTTAAAACAAACACTAAGGTAAAACAGGCCACATTCGTATTTACAGTCTGATGGAAACACAAGGACAATAAATCAGGCGCATTCACACGATGCTAACATACATGATGATAACCGTTACTACTGAACATAATGAATAACAACCAGTAGAAAAGAATAGTTCTCTACTTGTCATTTCACAATTGTTGTGTCTTTTGTCTCACAGGTTTCCTTATGATACTAGACGTGTTTGAAGAAAGGGGACTGGCAACGGTAGATAGTAGATTTGGAAAGAAAGACGATTGCATGTTTCCTCTATTCAGCTTCCTGCGTCCTTTGCCTCTGCAGTGGATGTACATAGTATACCTTCTTATGCTAACAGGTGACGGCGAACTATATCACTATTTAATATGGTATTGGAAACAATATTACATAGAATTATGTCACTGTTCGCATTTTGTCTTATTGAACAGCAAACTGTCAAACATAACCGTGTTTATTATAGGCACAAAATCCAAATCTCAGCATTGTTGCAACTATTGTACTCCACCCTTACTTATAATCAGAACATCTAAGAGTCCACTGGGTTTAGTTTCTGAAATTCAAAGTTCACCTGCTTACGTATTCCTAACTTTTTTTCTTTTTTTTAAGCATATCCTTTACAGGACTTAGCTGTCAACACCAGCATCTTTCAGCTGTATGTTGATCTCTTGGCAAGATTACGCTTAGTAGTTTGCCATTGCTTTCTTAGCGGCCGGCTCACATGCCCCGTAAGTTACCGATGCGATTCGAACCACTGCTGATTTGAACCATCAACACGTTACCTGACGAGAGTATAGGAGATTACGGGGAAAAGTCATAACCTCTAAACCACGAAGCCGGCTGTATTCCTAACTGGCTAGAGAAAAATCACAGACACTGATTCAGTTATATCATAAATATATAAGTTACTAAGCTGGTGTAAATCCGTCATCTGTTAAGCCATGAAACCTACACTGCACGCGCGGGTCAAATAAACTGTTAATCAGCCAGTCCAATGACGGTTAGAGGGCATCATGGATGACAGAGCTTATTCAGCGAAGTCATGTTTGTATATTTGTATGTAGTTGAATCAGTGTCTGTTTGTGTAATGTTTGTATATTTGTATGTAGTTGAATCAGTGTCTGTTTGTGTAATGTTTGTACATTTGTATGTAGTTGAATCAGTGTCTGTTTGTGTAATGTTTGTATATTTGTATGTAGTTGAATCAGTGTCTGTTTGTGTAATGTTTGTATATTTGTATGTAGTTGAATCAGTGTCTGTTTGTGTCATGTTTGTATATTTGTATGTAGTTGAATCAGTGTCTGTTTGTGTTTGTGCGCTAACCAAGGCCTAGTCGCAACGTGCATATTTTCTCTAATTGTCATTTGTAACTGTTAATTTCGAATATCTTGGGTCATTAATTACCAACAGTAGTGACACAATGAAGGAAGTTACAAGACGAATATCTATTGACCTTCAGACACTATAACAACTAAATAAACTGTAGAGAGGGACAGATTGAACTACAAACATTAGATTTTTAAGAGCATGCATCTTTCCCATTGCTACATATGCCTGTGAGACCTGGACACTTACTAAACAAGCTGAACAGCACATACATGCCTTTGAATATTCATGTTATTAACGGGGTCTAAGAATATCTTGGATACAGAAAAGAAGAAATGCATCATTACGACAAAAGCTGAATATTGAAGAAATTTGACTACTAAAACATTAACATTTGTTGGTCACTTGAAACATCATAACAGTTTGGAGAGAACAATTTTATTTTTTATTTTTTTTTTTTTTGGGGGGGGGGGGGGGGGGAGGTAATATGCCAGGTAAGAGTGGGGGAGGAAAGCCAAAGAGAAGATGGGTGCAGGATGTGGCATATGATCTCCAGATGGGTGTCTTGGACGAGGGACATCTTGCTTATGGCCGAGAAGTTTTCTGGAAGGTTATTATTAGAGCGACGTTCTGCAAGCGTCATGCTACTGAATGAATGAATGAATGAGTAATTAACGATAGTTGAGATAGTTGTTCGTTTATCTATTCACAAATCAGCATCAATGCACTCGGGAATTTCCCCACGTGCTTCGTCTCCTTCTTCGGTAGCCAGTGAATACTGCCCATGAATACGGTACCGATTGTTTGCATTTTCCTCTACGCTTTGAATGTCGTCCACACCATCTTCTCACTTCCTGAGAAATCGGCTTCCCAGATGTAGACCTGTTGTAGGCCTGTGTCTGTTTTGCTGCACTCTCCACTTAACCCTTAGAAATCTTTCTGCGGTGTCTTCAAGTAGCTGACTGTCCACAATAGCTGCAGCCACCAATCTGTCAGCCTGCTCATTCCCTCCCATACGTGCATGCCCTAGGCTGAAAGTCTATGATTTGCTCTTGACCTTCTTCTTGTCAAGTGATATAAGCCATATCTCGTGGAACATACGAGTCTGTATTTTACCCAGCATGCTCTGCTAGTCCATTACACAAACGTTGGAGTATACCATTCTTCAGCTGTTGGAACTCAGCCGTTACACCCTTTACCGCTATTCTCACTCGGAAATAGTGATATCAGAAGCCAGACTCTCCTCTTTTATAGTGCCCCTTTAACCCTTTAACCTTTGCCATGAAGATATATATGTATATATATATATATATATCACATGGTTTGTACGCGAGAGCTCACGCACCAGCTGCTGCCCGGGCTCTCCTGTCTCAGCCTCTGTCCCTCCCGGCACCCTCAGTCCGATATAAGTCTCACTGTAAATAAGGCGGCTATATTGAGCGGCACTGTAGCCTTTCCCTACTATATCTTACCAATGACACAAATATATCGTATCTTCAGAATGAGCCATTTCAGGACGGCCTCCCTTAAACCGGTGTCCTCTGGTGTCACTCTCAGCCTCACGCTGAGGGTACTCTTGTGTCGTTTCATCCTTTAAGTGGGACGCAGAGGTGTTTCCAAGGCACCAGGGCCGGGTTTTATACTGGCCAAGACCTATTGACGCGTCCTCGTCGAGCGTCCTGGGCAACAGGTCCCTTCGGGGTCCTGGCTGAAGTCAATAGGATCGCCGATTCCTCCGAAGTCGGAGAGTGTCTGCCTGTATGGCGAGGAACCACCAGTCTGCACACCAATAAGCCAGACATGGGACAACGGATACTCACGCAAAACTCAGGTCCTGTATGACATCACACTGATGTTGGACAACAGGATGCCTTCATCCGACATACAGGACTTTGCGTTGGAGCTCAAGCCAACGAACACAAGCAAGCAAGCAAGCATCCTTTAAGTATGCATTCACCCGAGTTTGTATTTTCATTACTGTCAACAAGACGTTTTTTTTATTTCATTGTGTTTGCGTGCGTGCGTACGTGCGTGCGCGCGCGTGTGTGTGTGTGTGTGTGATAAATGGGTTTCTTTAAATGTAAATTAAAATACCTAGCTCTGTACAAATGATGCATTAACATTTTTAACATACCATCTGACTGTAGAAGACTGTGTAACAATGTTGGAAAGACAAAGAACACGTCAGCGATTGGCTTCAAATAACTGAACTATACTGGATTTAGCTCGCGCATAATTAATTTGTCGAATTGATTTGTCCCTCACAAACACCGAGTAAACATGATTTCTAAATATAAGTGTGTAATTATATTTCTCTATTTACGCTGTTCATATCGTGATTTCGAAATACAAATGAATTATTCTATTTGTCTGTTCGCGCTCTTTAGAATCACTCATACCCTAGGGCAGGGGTGTCAAAACTCAAATCACACGTAAGGTTGCGGGCCGGACAGGATAAAACATTCAATAAGCCGAAAATTAAACCTTTTTAAACATTAGAATAAATTTAAACAGAAAAAAGTTTTAATAATAAAACATCTTTGGTATACACATTTTCACTCTTATGTCAGTGTGTCAGAGCACGATGTTTGGCTTCTTTTCTTGGCTATAAGTTAGTTTATGTTGGGAGTAATGTTTTGTGTGGCCGGTCTCTCTGGCTGAGGGATTACACCACTTTCTCCGTAATCCCGTTTATCCACGTAGGGTCTCGCAGCGAGGCGAGAACTGGAAGCGGTTCGACCCGCGCTCGTGACTTGCGGGATAATAACCCGGCCGCTCAGAAAGTAATGGCAAACTACTGAGCGTAATCTTGCCAAGAAATCAACATACAGCTGAAAGATGCTGATGTTGACAGCGATGTCCTGTACAGGATATGCAAAAAAAAAAAATGTTTTGTGTCATTGAGATTCTCATGATTGACTGCAAGTGTTCATCAGTGAGACGACTCCTGTATGATGTTTTGTTAATCTTCATCACAGAAAACAGCTGCTCACACAAATATGTGCTACCAAACATGCTCAAGGTTCGAGCCGCATGTAAACGAGGCCGGGGCATCTCTTCGCGAATGAAACGAGTGAACTGTGCAGGCCCCACAGTGTCTTACTTTGTCTTTAATGTCCCATTACACTGCAACTCTATTATCTCCATCTGCAAATTTATAGGTGCAGTTTCCACATCTTTGGCAAATGGATTACGAAACAGCTCGAAATGACATTTTTTGCTTCAAAGTCACTAAAGCGCCGTGCGAAATCGGCGCGAAGTTAGCTAAGTTTTTCAGCAAAGTGTGCATTGGGAAACACCAGTAGCGTTGACTTGGTTTAACATTGCTTGGCAACAAGAAAAGTGAGAAAGGTTGCATTGGTGCATTTGTGTCTCACATAAGCACAGCTTCACTTGAAATGTCCTTCACTGCATCATGCATATCAGTGATAAAGTGATCCCGTCCCTGGAGCTTCAGTTCAAGTCGTTGAGATGAGTGGTTATATCAGACAGAAATGCCAACTCACATTTCCACTTTTTATCCCGAAAAACTGTGGAATCTTTTCCTTTACTGTCCATGAATTAACAGATTTCCTCGATCAGCTGGAAAAATCTACTTAGAACTTTTCCCCGACTTAGTCATCGCACCTCTGTATGATAAGGCATGTCGCCGAACGCCGACTCTATTTCCTGAAAAATAGACTGAAATTGGCGGTGATTTAAACCTTTAGCTCTGATACAGTTGACGGTTTGTGTTACAATGCTCATTACATCTTCCATGTTGAGGACTTCACCACACAGCGATCCTTGGTGTATGATGCAGTGATATGCTATCAATTCACCAGTACAGTTCTCCTGCATCTTTAACCGCATCCTTCCAACTAGTCCACTTTTTTCACCACACATCACCGGTGCTCCATCTGTTGTCAGTCCAACGAGTTTGTCCCAAGGCAGGTTCATGTTGGTTAAACTTTGACATACGTTGTCAAAAATGTCTTTTCCTGTCGTTGTCTCATGCATGGATTTCATGTCCAATTCCAATTCCAATTCCAATTTTCAAAACAAAATTCCAAATTCGGCCTCGTTCAACCTGCTTCCTCAGCGTCGGTTATTGTTGAGGTCCGTGGTTTTTGTGGGTTTATTCACCCTAATTCTTGTCTTGTGAGTCCTATCTCGGACTGGTTATGTTGGTTTGTGTCTATGACGTCAGCTGGGGGATCGGTCGGCGGCTATCCTTTGTGCTGGTCTCCTCTTGTGGTTTTCTTTGTTGGTGCAGGCTCCTGGCTCGTCTGGCTTGGCTGGGTGCAGTCCTTATAAGGACTTTTTATTTGCTCTTTATGTCTCCTTTTTGTGTATTTTCTGTAGGAGCTTTTCGACGTTTTCATTTTCCTCCTTGCGCCTGTTTTCACTGTCGCGTTTGAGTATCTGCTGCCTTAAGTTTTCTTCCTCCGTGGTCAGCCATGGGACGATTTTACCGTCATCTATATACTACTCGAAGTCGGTCTCACAGTCGTAGTGTAAGACTGGGTATTCCATCGGTTTCCCCCGGAGTTTCTTAGGCTACTTCTTTTCTTTTTCTTCCCAGCGCTTTCTGAATTCCTCGCGCTTGAGTTCCTCCTTGTTAACTGGGTATTCTGTGCCTCCTTCAGAGATCCGACGGTATAGTGGTTCCCTCTTGGGCGTTGTGGTTGGGCTGCTGGCTTTAGCTTGCGGTTCAGGCTCGGTCTCTTGGTTTTCATCTTGCGGTTTCTCTGTGAGTTCTTGTATGGCTTCTGTTGGTTTGTTTTGAAAGAGTTCCATTTCAGCTCTATGCAATTCTCTTTCGGTCTTGATCATTTGTAGGATTTCTTCGTTCTCCTTCTTCATCTCGGCCATGCGCTCCATCTCTTGTTTGATGTTTTTTCTGTATCTCCTTCATTTCAACAAGCAGTTTTTCATTGTCGCTGGTTTGTGGTGGTACTAGGAGTAGCTTGATTTGCTTCTTTAGCTCGTCTATTTGGCTTTGCAGTTGGACTCTTTCATCTTGCGAGATGCCCGTGGCTGTCCCGCACCTCCGCATTGCTTTGTTGTATGGTGTCCTTGTGGTGATGGCTATCTTCAAGACGTCTCTGTGTCGTTGCAGGTACGGACAGCCCAAGTATCTTGCTCCATGCTTGCCCAGGCAGTTGGCGCATTTTCTTCTGTTGTTAGGAGCTCGGAAGTCCGTGTCTAGCTTGGCCAGCGGACACTCCTTGAAGGCGTGGTGATCGGCGCAGTATCAACAGATTTCTGTCTTACTGCGACATATTGCTCTGCTGTGGCCGGCCCTCTGACATCTGAAACATTGAATGACTCTTGGGATGAATCTCTCTGGCTGCTGCATTCTCTTGTTGATTGATACTGTGGTCGGCATTTCGCTACCCTCCGACGTCACTACTGCCAAGGTTGTGGGTATCTTGGAGTAGGTGAGGAGCCGCTCCGCCTTCAAGAATCGGGTGTGAAGATTCTCTTCACGTAGCTGCTTCAGGATTTCTTCATCTGTCAGCTTCACTTGGATCCGCTTGACAACCCAACGGACTGTTTTTGAGTCGGAGTTCCCGGCTCTGGTGTCTTTCTCATCCTTCTTCTCTGTTGTCTTGATTCTTGTCTGAGTTGGGCTGTCGATCTTCTCCCTCGTGGTAGCTTCAGTAATAGCTGTAGTATCAGGCTCTTTGATGCAGCTAGCAGGTAGGCTCTCCACGTTGTTCTTCTTGTTTTCGGCTCCCACGCTGCACATCTTGGCCGCCGCCTGTTTCTTGTTGTTGGACTTTCCACGTGACATTTTCCCGCGTATCAGGCTTCTTGACAGAATAATGCGACTTAACTTGTTAGCGCTCGCAGTGCGAATGATGACGAAACAATATTTCCTCTGTAACATTCAAACTGGAGTCCACTCAACGGATGAAGATGGAGTGCTGTGCAGTGTCAGTCGTGTCATTACTTTCATCGACAGCAAGAGAGAATGCAACAGTCTTTGCCTTTTTCGATCAGCTGTGTTTTCACATCAGTGGACATCTCACAAACCCGATCAACAACCGTATTTCTGCTAAGGCTTACCTTTGCATACATCTGCTTTTTGTCTGAACACAAGACGTTAAACACTTTCATCATGCAGCGCTTCAGAAACTCTCCTTCTGTAAATGGTCGGCCTGCTATCTTCTCTGACACAATAAAACTTGTTTTGACTGCAGAATCAGTTTGTGATTTTGCTTTGGTGAAAACCATCTGCTGTAATGTTAGACGCCTCTTCAATTCTTCTACATTCTGTAGCTTCTGCTCTGCATTCAGCCTGTTTAACTTGTCTTGATGTTTAGTCTCGCAGTGCCGTCTCAGATTATATTCTTTGATCACAACCACATTATCTCCACAAATTAGACACACAGGTTTACCGCCAATATCAGTAAACATATATTCAGCCTCCCAGCGGCTTTGAAAGGCTCTGTTTTCAGAATCAACTTTTCTCTTGGTCATTTTAAAGGCTAGCTTTGATTTTAAAAGAGTGTGCATCTACCGACAGACGCTTGATTGATATCAGGTTAGCCGTAGCGGGAAAAGGTGATGTAATATCCGGGCATTACACTACTTTAATTTTTTATGCGCCAATCCAAAACGTGCATCTGAACGTTGCTATGTAACTAACGACGAACACTAACTCACTGCACAACTTTCATTTTCGCTTATTCTGATCGACGCGAGAACGCTCTCAGGTAACCTATCATTCGGAAGGCTGCTAATTAGGGAATTTGATTTGCACTTTACATCGTGACCATAAAAAAAAATATTTTTGCCTAAAATTCTCTCTTGGGCCGAATATATTTGTACGTTGGTTGAGACCTCTCGGGCCTGATATGATTGTACGGCGGGTCGGATGTGGCCCGAGGGCCTTGAGTTTGACACATGTGCAATAGGATATCATGCCCACCCGAGGTTCTTGAGCAACTAAACTGATATTACTCAGTGGCTGCGAACATCTAACCAGCCTTGACTATGGAGCTACTCGTGTGCGTGCCCACTGGCACAACTAGCCTATACAAATAACATCGCCCACTCAACCTTTTAATTGTCTGCATCTAACTTCCCTAATATGTTATCATCTTCAGAGAACTATGGGCAATGGCTGAGGCTGAAAGAATGTATTTCCTACCATGAATGACACTTTAGTCTGTTCTGTGCCTGTTGCTATCTTGCGCCTGTTTCTAGCCAGTGTCATTGAAAGTAAACAGACAAAGAACTCCCCAGTATGCACCTTTGACCCGCTAACCTCAGAATAAATGCAACATTTGAGCAACATATACAGGCCTTGTAATCTTCGCTGGGTTTCTGTATGTTCCACACTCCAATAATTACGCATATCCTACATTGTTTGCTATCTGTTTGGCAATAGAATGTGCTACTTTTGATATGATGCATTATTTGGCTCTGTTGTATGTATTTTGTAGTATATATTAGCTCTATTGTATTGCAGGTGCGTTTGGTGTTATGCTGGGTCTGAAGATGTATGTCAGCTCATCTCTCTATCTAGCCACATACTGGTATGTGTTTTTCCTGGACAAGACTGCCTGGAACAATCACTCATATCTATTTGGCATCTTAGCTTTCCTGTTTGCTGTTACTGATTCCAATAGATATGGGTAAGTTATTGATGACAAATGACAATTCAATCAAACAGATCTCAACTAATACGGGGTCTACTGTATCTATGTAAACATATTTAATGTCTACCGCGAAATTGTATTTTCAGACCAACGGAATGTAAAGTTAGTTGTCTTTTTGCACATGAGTGTTGCTCCTCGTGGCACGGGCTTAGAGTGTAGTAGGTAAGGCACATACGTCATACACAGTTTCACTGGTCTGTGGTCACTTCTGCGTGGTTAATTTAGTACAGTTTGTTGCATGTTTTGGCTGATACCGGCTGTTGAAAATCTGAGATTTGCAGTCTAGGTCAACTACCATCTTCTGGAATAGTAGGTCTCACAGTTGCTGTGTTCAGATGGAAAAAGAAGGGGTTGAACTTGGGGAATGTTACAGTAGTTCACAAGTGACATCAGAAAGGGCAACAAATAGACCAGTGATAATTAAGAGGGATTTTAAAGGAGAAACTGGTTTTAAAAGAACAATCAGAGATGAAGGAGAGGTACGAAACCCATTTGATATAAAACACAGAAATGTGAGAAACTAGTCGAATTTTGTCTAGCTTCTGTCAATCACACACTGTCTAGACAACATCCAGGAATACTGTACACGTGTACAGCACCTGATGGTATCTGTAAGAACTAAATTCTCTACATCTGAACAATAGTAAGTCTTTGTTCTCGAAGGTATTCGTCAACATAGCTGAAAACACGAGGCTGAACAGTTTTGGTGCCAGGACACATCCTTGCTTCACCAAATTGGTGACAGGAAAGGGCTCAGACAGTTCACCATTTTCCTGTACTCTTGCCTGCACACCATCATGAAATAGCCGTACTATTTGGACAAACTTTCGTGGACATCCATATTTTGCCAAAATCTTCCACAGTCCTTCTCTGATGACTATATTAAAAGCCTTGGTAAGGTCAATGAAAGTGGAGAACATTTCGCAGTTTTGTTCCTGACATTTCTCTTGCAGCTGCCTTGCAGCGAAAATCATGTCAACAGTTCCTCGTTCTTTTCTGAAGCCACATTGACTCTCAGTGAGGCAATTGAGAAAGTAGTTATGAGTATGAGCCCGATAATGTTGGGAGCTTGCCGAAGACGCCGAAGACCACAGAACGTAAGTATCAGAAGTTGAAGTCGCATATTACATTTGATCAACACCTAGCGTCGGACAAAAAAAAAACTAAGCGGGATATTTGAAATAGCTAACATCGATGAATTGTCCCGAAAATGCGGGATATTTAAAATAGCTCAAAACCAATGTATTTTTTTTTCCTCCAAAATGCGAGATATTTTTAATTTCTTTTAGCTATAATTTTAAAATATATGATGCGAACGACTCATGATGAAATGTTCTTTTGGTGATATGTACAATAAAGTTAACATTTATGTTCATTTGACCTAGCCACGCGGGCCGCAACATGACTCCCGGCGGGCCGCATGCGGCCCGCTGGCCTCGTGTTGGCCACCCTTGGTCTATAGCATTTCGTTCTTGAACATTCAACTTTCTCGAATCTCAACGCGTGTTCTATCCTTTTAATTGTAATTTTGATCAGCTACATCCCGTTAAGAGATGCTATTTTTATAGAATCTAATAATATCCATTCATTGCTATTGTTTAGGTCAATTGATGGATTGCTCAACCCAAAGCTAAAGAATGCACATATTCCCCTGTGGAACTATACTCTAATGCGTACACAGGTGATGTTTTCTTCCATGAAATGTGTGTACAATGTAGTCTTAGTCTCCTGTAAACTACTTTGAGAAATACTTTCATGATGTCAGACCGATAAAGGCAAACTTCCCAACTACACATGCCAGTTGTAGAGAACGAGCCATGTATACACATGTAGGAAATGTTTTTGAGTTTTCAGCTGAAATTGAATTGTTTTGTTAGATGTTATACACTCATATGTTGATTTCACTTCACCATGACATTGATAGTTGTGCTCTGTTACTGCTCTGGCTGAACTCACGAGGTACTCATACAACATGCCTCATGTTTCAGATATTTATTGTGTACTTCATCGCCGGGCTAAAGAAACTCGACATTGATTGGGTTTCTGGATACCCCATGCAGTCCCTGTCACAACACTGGATATTTAGTCCTTTTAAGTGAGTCCATATTTCTATTTTGGTTCGCTCAGTGTGTTTTACACAATCTCTGGTTTAGAATTATCGCAAAGAACATATTTTAAATCTCGGATATATGTATGACAGGGCATCTTTGTGAGTTCTTCAAACTGTCAAACCGCAGCAACAACAAGTCTGAACATCAACTTCGACACAAAAGCTGTTAAATGTGTTCTCTTCCTCTTTACTTTTCAGTTTACTCGTTGCAATATGCACCTGTGATTCAACTTCTAGTTCTTTCATTTTCAACTGTGTTTGAGACTCAATTTCTAATTGTTTTTCCTTCAACTTGGTTTCTTCCGCTCGTTGCGCTAATTCTAATTCTTTGATTTTGGTAGCTTCAGCTAATTCTAATTCTTTGATTTTGGTAGCTTCAGCTAATTATAATTGTTTATTTTTAGCCTCAATTTCTGCTAATTCTTTCTTATGTAAGCGTTCTTGTGCTCTTTTTTCCCTTTCTGCGGCAGCAATTCTATCAGTATATTCTTTATATTTCTTGCCTGCCCATTCTTCTAATTTATCCCCACTATAACCTCAATGCTTCAATGCACTTTTTTAAAGTTAACATTATTATAGGTTTTCTTATACAATATCAATGCACAATAATGAGTACAATATACAAAACCAAATGGCAATGATTTCAAATGTTATATACAGCAATCATAAAAAATAGAGTGCTGCTTTAATTAGCAATGTCAATAATGGGTTACTTATCTGGACTTGGTAAATATCTGTCTTCCCAGTGCCACTCGTGGATGACTTTATGATCGGGTTGTTACACCTTCTGTGCACATGACATTTATTTCATGTTATACATCAATTCTGTTGTTAGACAAGCAAAAATTAGTATATTGCAAAAATTGTGTCTGTCAATGTCAAAACTTTTAGAGGAAAGACATATTTATGCGGTATTCACTTGTAAGTTGTATCGGTCGTCTTGTTTTCTGTCGTATTGTCGTATTTAGCTATGTACCGTCTTCTTTAGCAGCAGTGCAACATAACTCACACATTAACACCAAAATACTATAAACTGTCACTTTCAATAACTAACTAATCTGATCTATTTGAACTTCTTACACCTCCGCTAACGCTATAGGTTTAACTCGTTAGTCAATACTTATTAATAGCTGAATTATTAGCGCTGACGGTCTAAATTCCGAAAATAGCGTGAACTGTCACCTGCATTAACTATAGTGGGTTTTAAATCATCAGATTTTTTTCTTCTGACACCATCTGATCTAAGTCTGTCAACGTCTCACACGAACACAGGTATTCTTAGTTCCTTCACATGCACTCAGGAAAATATCAGTCTTGCATGTGGTATCAAATATTTATTCAGGAGAACCTGATTATCGTCAAGATGCGCACATAGGGCGGTTAATTTAATACATCATCATTATATACATAAGTGCTAGCTAACAAACAATCATAGCACTCAGGCAATCACACAAAATCCCTGCACTCAAATACTCGCTATCTTTAACATGGCAACGCCAGCTAGCACTCCCGCAAAATCCTTACACTCGCTCTTCGAAACACATGCGTCCTTCCCCTAAACCATCGAGTCCCAGTCTGAGTCTCCTCACGCTGGCCGGTTGGTCACTTGGTACTGGACCCCGTGTATCTCGGGACAGGCGGGCTGTCTCAACAGTCACGTAGTACTGCTGTCCGTTCGTGTTGTGTCGGGTCCTTCAGTGCAAGGCTGTCCGGTCAATCCAGGACGGGGTCCCGTAGACTTGTGTCCCCTTTTATAGCTGGGTCTTGTCCTGTCTATGACATCCATGTGTCCCTGCCTATGTCATGTCTCTGATATCTCTATTGTCCTGTAGATGTCCTTCTATGACATCTCTGCGTCCTTACCTATGTCCTGTCTCTCATATCTCTGTGGACCTGCAGATGTCCTGTTAATGACATCTCTGCACCCCTGCCTATGTCCTGTTTCTATTATGTCCTTTGTCCTCTATATGTCCTGTCTCTATTCCCCAACACGCTGACAACACTGAACCTGAGACCGTTGTCATGTTAGAATTGCAGAACTGATACTAATTGTTAAGGTGAGCTCATCAGAGGTGAAACTTGCCTCTGAATAGAGCTACAATGTGTCTAAATGATCTTCACGCCAACGCTAACTCAACTCTTCCTCACGTGTGGATCAATCTCCATGGCTCGAGATGGTTGAAATACCAAATGAACTAACTAAAGCAGCAAGTGTAGTAGGAACAGCTTGGCTACATAGACTATTCAACCATGTTTGGGTAGAACAACAGACACCACGAGACTGGGGAAACGCCATAATTATCCCAATTTGGAAAACCAAAGGCAGCAAAAGAGACTGCACAGAATACAGAGGCATTTCACTGTTGAGTCATATTGGGAAAATATTTTGCAAAATTCTTGAAAAACGGTTACGAACTACTTTAGAACCCCGGCTAAGCGAAACACAACTTGGATTTAGGAACAACAAAGGATGCACAGATGCCATTTTTACTCTTAGACAACTTATAGAAAAATCCATCGAATTCAATGAAACACTCTACTTAGCCTTTGTCGACCAAGAAAAGGCATTCGATAGAGTAGATAGAAACAAGCTGTGGGAAATCCTTAAACAATATGTAGAAGTTTATACAACAACAGTGAATGCATAGTGAGAGCAACTGGAGGACACTCAGAACCCTTCACCATAAGATCTGGAGTACTACAAGGTCCTGTCCCCTCTCTTGTTCATAACATATATAGACAACATATGTAAAGAAACCAGCCAAGCAGAGACAGCAAGAATACTGCATGACGAGAACACAGAAGAAGAACCATCTGCAAATCTAACCATTAGAGAACTCCTGTTTGCGGACGACCAAGCACTAATAGCAAAATCAGAAGCTGAATTACAAGACCACATGAATAGTCTAAACGAAATGTGTAGGGAACATAACACGAAAATTAGCAGAAGCAAAACAGAGGTAATGACTATAACTAAAGAAGAACAAACAACAATAATTCACCTAAACGAACATCCCTTGAAACAAGTAAAGAGTTTCAAGTACCTAGGAAGTATAATATCATCAAATGGCAGATCAGAAGACGAGATCAAAAATAGGTGCAATAAGGCAAATCAACTCATTGGATAAATGGCACCAATACTAAAGAACAAACATGTACCAATAACTACTAATAAAGCACTTTACAACACAATCTTCCTACCAACTCTATGCTACCAACGCCAAACCTGGACAATGACAGAAAAAGAGAAAAGAAAAATCATAACAACAGTAATGAGGTTTCTGAGAAGAATACTCAACGTATCAAGAAGAGATAAGATCAGAAATGAAGAAATCAGGACTACAGTGGGGGTTTAAGCAGCACTAGATTTTATTAGAAAGCAGCAAGTCAAATGGTTTGGCCATGCAAGTAGGTTACCAGTCAACAGCATATCACAACAAGCAATGATATACAGACCAGAGGGAAACAGAGGAAGAGGCCGACCACGTAAACGTTGGACGAAGGGAATATTATAGTCCATGGGAATATCGATATATGAAGCCCATAATCGGGCACTCTCACGAAGTTTATACTTCACCTCGACCCCGCAAGGTACAAGAGGACCATGATGAGATGAGATGAGAGAGTGAGTTGGTTGAATCGCAAGATATTAACCCGTATTCTGAACATATGTATGCGTGGAATGTGGGAACACTCGTGCAAGTTGGTAAGCTGTAAATTATATAGATGGAAATGAAAAAAATGATTGCTAATATCTTGGGCTTATATGAGACGACGGATAGCAGGAGAAATATTTACTCAGAAAGACATAAACATAGAAAGGGTGTGAGTATAATTTAGGAATAAAAAAGAACGAAGACACTAAAACGATATATGTCCACATGAGACAGAGAGTTGTTAGGTTAAGAAGGAAAATAGTAGATATAACATCTTACACGTCCATGCACCAACTAAAGAAAGCACTGAAGTAGAAAGTTATAACCTTTATGAACAACTGCACATTGCTATATCACTACGTAAATTTGTGAACCAATTATAATGCTGGGAGATGTTCATGCAAAAGTTGGAGAAGAAAGAGAGGAAGATGTTACTAAATTATATGACCTTGGAGAAAGAAATAATAGAGGGCAAAAACTGGTCGACTGGACAACGGTACATTGAATGATAATCGGAAACATCTTTTATCAACATCCTTTGGAGGGTACTGATCAGAGAGTTGCTTTTTAAAATGATGCTGCAATTACGACCCACTCTGGCAAAGAATTACAACGTCTATAATCTACATTCTACAATTAGTTAGTTAGTCTTTCCTCTTGAGCCTAAGGCGGCGCATAGGGCAGAAGTCCTGTCTCTCCATGCTTGGCGGTTCGCTGCTACCTGTTGTAGATCTTGGATATTTACTTGGCCATTGAACGAGCCTTCTCTAATGATGGTTCTACGCAGGGTCTCTCTTGGTCTTCCCCGTTTTCTTTTCCCTACCGGTGACCATATGAGGGCTTGGTAGGGGAGTCTTGTCTTGTCCATTCTGAGTACATGGCCGATGTAGTTCCAACGGCGTCTTCTTATGAAATTGGTTACTGTATCTTGCTTAGTCTCTTGTCTTATTTGCGAATTGGTTCTGAAGTCTGTCCAATGGATGTTTAGAAGTCTTCTAAGCTCAAAATTGTCTAATTTTTTATCTAAAGCTACCGTTGATTTCCAACTTTCACATCTATACGTTAACACTGGAATCACACAAGAGTTGAAGATTTTAAGTTTTGTGTGTTACATTCTACAATGCTTGTTATGAATTTTGTTGAACAATTACTTGTTATGAATATTGTTTAACAATTAGCAGTAAGAAGACACAGATTATGACATAGTGTGTAAATGAGGTACCATCAATCTTTATTGACTATGCAGAGCTGGGGACAGTAGACCATTTCACATATCTAGGATCAGAGGTACACAATAAATTACCCATAGATCAGGAAATCAACATCAGGATTGGTAGGCAGCAACAATAATGAATATGAATAAAGAAGACACAAACAATAGATTGCACGATTTATTGCCTGGCATATTTCGCCGCATCTCGTCAGGTACATACTGCAGAATTCACACAACATAAAGTAAAATAACTAGATAAATCCTTCAAGCTGAAATATACACATGTTCGCACAGTAATGTCAATTGTCTACCACTAGTAATTTTAAACTGACTAACATGTCTTTCTGTTTGCACAAAGCTGGCTTGTGTAGATTAATCATTATGGCTTCAGCAAACTTTAACAAGCTAGTATTTTGTGTGTTAAACAACACGCAAAAGGCATTGTCTCTATCAATCACATGGCCGCTTTCGAGCATATGCCAAGCAATTGGTGAAGCTGGAAGCTTCCGGTATGTCGGCCCCATTAGATTCCCCTCGCCTGTGTATAGTATCTTGTCGATCCATTGAGGTATGTGTTCAGGCACTCTTTTGTTCAAATGCCGCTCTGATCTGCCGATGTAGGTAGACCGGCACCTACATGTGAATTGGTAAATACGATTGCTTTTGTCGTACAGAGGGACAGGCTCTTTTACTGCTGGGGTCGGAATCGCTGTGGTTTTTTACACAATGACTGGAGTTGCAGCTCAGAATGTTCGGCCTACTGCTGTAATGAGCCGGTATTGTAGACGTTGCATTACGTCAACCCCTCGAAAGGTTAGCTTAATGAATATCTTGAGTTTAGGGAATGTAGTTTCGTCTGGTTTTGGGTTGGGCTGTTGGTGCTTTATAAATCCTGTGGAGTACTCATTCAGGTTTGAGACATTCTTCAGAGTTTTAATTTCCTCTGTCAGTGTGTCCTGGGTGCATATCTTTTTAGTACGGTCAAACAGGGTCCGTACTGTGCATCGTTTGTACTGGATCGATGTGAAGCTCTGAAAATTTAAGTATTGGTCTGTCCATGTTTCTTTGCAGTACACCGATCTTTGAATTGTGCCGTCTGCTCTACATCTCATTAGAATGTCCAGGAACGGTAACGCTTCGTTATGTTCGTGTTCCATAGAGAGAACCAACATAATTATGAGAGTCACAAATGATGATTCCTCATGTTTAACTATAATGAAAATACACATGGATCACAACATTCTCTCATCAAATACATAGAATTATGTGATACACCCAATCAACATTCATTTATCATGCATCCTAACCACTCTTGCAGGGGTGATGATTTGACAGTATTATGTTTCTCACAAAAGATAATACCACGTTTTTAATAACAATGAAAATACCTTTGACTCACCACATAAAATTATGATACATATAGAAATCTATTTGGCTCCCATGTGCTCATGGAAAAAAAAAAAAAGAAACTACTTGACTTCTACACATTACACTAATTTGCCTTACACATTTAAAATAATTTCTTCTTAGTGAACTAAGTATTCTTAGCTTCCTAAATCTTAAGTTACTCACCAACTTCTAAATCACTGCTGATTGAGTTAACTACTTAAGAAATAAAATGTACAACTTAGGTCTAATGCTTACACATTAAATAAGTTGTTTGACTGGAAGAAACAGAAACTCACTGTGGTTTATCCTAATGTACAGTTTATCCATGACTATGATAACTGAATATAATATTTAGTTTCTACTAAATTAATTTCCTGAGGACGAATCACGTGGTTTACAACACATTGACTTTCGAACTCTTCTCGGGAAACAGGCTCAAAGATTAAACTAATGTAAAACATTATTGTTTTTACCTTCATTTTGGTTGCATGGCTTCATAACACGTCGACAACAGGTTTCAAGATCTGCCTTGGATTCGTTTTCCCAAATGCGATGTCTTTGTTGGCTGAGGATTTCCTCCTATTATTAATCAAACTATGTTATATTTTACTATTCGATTGGGAGGGTGCTCTGTGACGAGATGGCCCAACTCTCAGATCGTTCTTATTAGATTGGGATAGCACTCAGTAAACCCCACTTATATATTTATGCATTATTTTGTATTGCTATCTATATTATAGCTAAGATCGTCGGTGTTTAGTGTATTTATATACATAACTCTATAGAGAGAGATAAAATACAATTTCTTCTAATAGTAGAAGTAGATGTAGTGTAGAGTTTCTGTACGCGTCAAGAAATCAAGTCAGGGGAATTTTATATTCAGTTTGGCTGTGAATTTAATTTGGCCACAGAAAGTCGAGAACTCTCCTGCAAAGGAAGTTAACTTCTGTTAGAACCCTAACATCTGCCATTTTGACATTCGGCTCGAAGGTGGCAGGAGCTAACTATCACGTCAACTGGCTAGAATAGAACACCTGTCTGTGTCTTAGACATTTTTTGTTTTCTGGCTCTTGTTAAGCCGAACCACTCACTAAAACATAGTAAAAGCCAGTGATAGTATAGCAGTGCTGGAGACTAAGGTAATGAGGTGTAAACAGAGCAAACGAGAAGTCAAACGAGAAGTAGCTTCTGAAAGTCCCACTTTATTAGTTCATTACAGTTGACATTATCAAATATAAACTGACTCTCGCTCCAGATGTTGACACCACGTCTTGCCGGCAAGAGCTATAGTTGGTAACTAACTTGTTCTCTACCCTCACGTCACATCGTGACATTCCCTAGTTACGTCCCAGCGGGGTGCTCACCCGCGCATTGTTGAATACTAGACCCCCATTGCACACCAAATCCAGATCCCCCATCAGAGAGACTCTGTTATAATAGTCTCCGCACTCGATAGGCCCAGTCAAAACCAAGTTGCAGGAGCCTACACCCTGATCAACAGTAGCCGTAGTCACGGCCGGTGATTGAGCTACGCACCACTCACGTTGATGCAGCAGAGAGTGGAGTCCATACCACTAACCAGTCAGCACCTTTCAGCTTACCATCCAGGAGGCCAAGGATAACCAGATAAGAGGCTAACAACCCGTTTGCCACTGCACAGCAATCACCAATTTATGTCCGCTATTGACTGAAATACAGTCAGTGATTACGACATCCTCTAGCTGGATATACTCTTGTAGAAATTTAGACTAACCTGAGATCTGCGTATCTCTTATGTGTCAGTGAGTTCCCCGTGGGGCTCACGTAGTGTTTTTTTTTGTAAGAATTAAACAAGCTATGTTATATTTGTAATTTTAACAAACTGCGTCTGTCATTATAGAATTAGATTAATAGCATCATCAGATTGTGTGACGAGTGAAAGGACTATATCTATACTTATAAATCTGTCTTATCTCCTGTTGTGTGAGAATACATTAGACGGTGGGGGATCATTATTCATCCAGGCACGTTAGCAGGAATCACTTGACATACTGTCTTCGTTTGTTAGTACAGTTAGTCGTCATAACTTTCCGCCTGGCACTGTTTAGAAGTAGTGATCCATTCTGGGACTTTGAAAAATCATCCTTCTAGAATTGTGAGCATTTTGATCACTTCTTCAGCAGTGGGTAGATTCTCTATTCGTAGAAGTCTATTTTGTATCTACTTTGATCTGTTTTCCATCCTAGTAGTATACGCTACGCTACACCTCACACTCCATCAACTATCTCAGACCTTTTCTGTCCCGTGTGTGGTTGCAGTAAACAGGCCGTGTTCCGGTCGTTCGTCTTTTTATGTAGCTTTTCCCCTCCAGGTATTTGGCTATCACGTCGAACATGAGTCTGTTCTTGTAAAATTTGGATTTTAGAAGTGTGGAACAAACCATCACTGTTGCGGTGGTAGTCTTGAAATGGTATTGTGGGAAATATTCACAGCGACGTTGATGGCTTGTGAAAAAATATATCGCAGATGGATTACTCAAGCTGAAGTGTAAAATATCGGTACAGGATTGTCGGTTGAGATTTCTTAAGGAATGCCTAAGAACGGGAATATTTCCTCACCTGTATTTCAGATCTCTGAGGGCCGACTGAATATGTCCAACAAGAATAAACCTGAGACGACTGACAAAAAACCAAATAGAAGAAACCCAGTCCAAGCTGGCCAACCTCAAGCGCACACACAGTTCTACCTACTATGTCACCAAAGAATTGAGCTTGTACGGCTACTTAAAGTTCACTAAATTCTGCACAGAAACAGTGTACAAGGTAAAAATCGCAGAGAATGCTCGCCTTAGCAAATCACTGAGCACTGAAAAGATAACAACGTCAGTACTAGACAACCCAGAGAAGCATGTGAGGAACTTTTCGTCGTGCGTACTCAACAATATTGAAACTGAGGCCCTCGCATACGGATTAAAATTCTGCATAAAGCCCAGACACATCAACCGAATTGAGTCGCAAGCACAGTTTTAAATGTTGTTTAATCAAGTCTCCAAGTTATCATCTACTTCTTCTGAGTCGTTTGGGCGGCTGAAGGCCAAATTGGTAGATTTAGAACACCAGTATCGCACAACCCCCTTTAAACAGACATGTCCGCTGACCAACGAACACCTTACTGCTTTAAAAGCGCTAAAGGCTGACAAAACCCGCGTAATACTGAAACCTGACAAAAGGAGTGTTGAAGTACTGATGGAGATGTCAGACTACCAGAGTAAAATGGAAGAGATATTATCAGATGAATCTAAATTCAGGGCAGATCAACAAGTAAACAAATCGGAGGACCTGGATGCAAAAATGAGGAAAGAGATCCAGTCACTTGTGAATGCGGGACTCATCAGTGAGGCCACTGCAAAAACGCTCACACCGCGTGGCTCCCAACCTCCTCAGATGTACGGTCTAACCAAGCTTCACAAGCCCGGCATCCCACTAAGACCGATCCTTTCCATGGTTAACTCTGCACAACACCGAATGGCGAGATGGCTAGCTGACATCTTAAAGCCAGTACTACAGTCCTTCCATCCACAAATACTCAGAGATACATTCGAACTGGTGGAATTATTGGATATCATGGACATAAATAATACACACATGGCATCCATGGATATAGCCTCCCTATTCACCAACGTTCCATTAGATGAGACAATGAAAATAATAAGGGAACGCATCAAAGACAAACAACTAAAACTAGGCATACCAACATATATTCTGGAGAGGCTATTACTACTATGTACCGCCAACATACAATTCAATTTTCTAACAATGTCATACAGCAAAATTGACGGAGTGGCCATGGGGAGTCCTCTTGGTCCTATTCTAGCGGACATCTTCATGGCACATTTAGAAGAAAAGAGAGCCTCAGACATTAACAACTTAGTCTTCTACCGTCGTTATGTGGGCGATATATTAATTATCACCACAGACGAGCTACAAGCAACATCGTTCCAGACCATAATGAAAATGAAGCATAAAAACATCTCTCTGTCTATGGAACATGAACATAACGAAGCGTTGCCGTTCCTAGATATTCTAATGAGACGTAGAGCAGACGGCACAATTCAAAGATGGGTGTACCGCAAAGAAACATTTTCAGAGCTTCACACCGGTCCAGTACAAGCGGGGCTTAGTACGGACCCTGTTTGACCGTACTATGCAGATATGCACCCAGACATATATGCACACTGACAGAGGAAATTGAAACTCTGAAGAATGTCTTATGTCTTAAACCTGAATGGGTACTCCATAGGATTTATAAAGCGCCACTGCCAACAACCCAAACCAAAACCAGACGAAACTGCAGTCCCTAAACTCAAGGTATTCATCCAGATAACCTTTCGAAGGTATGACGCAATGCAATGTCTACAAGACCGGCTCATTACAGCAGTAAGCCAACCATTCAGTGCTGCAACTCCAGTCATTATGTACAGAACCACACCGATTCCAATCCCAGCAGTAAAATAGCCTGTCCCTCTGTACGCCAAAAACAATTATATTTACCAATTTACATGTAGGTGCCAGTCTACCTACATCGGCAGATCATAGCGGCAGTTGAACAAAAGAGTGCCTGAACACATACCTCAATGGGTCGACAAGCGAGGGGAGCCTAGTCGGGCCGACACACCGGAAGCTTCCAGCTTCATCAATTGCTAGGCATGTGCTCAAAAGCGGTCATGTGATTGATAGAGACAGTGCCCTCCGCGTGTTGTTTAACACACAAAATACTCGCTTGTTTAAGTTTCATGAAGCCATAATGATCAGTTTACACAAGGCAACTTTGTGCAAACAGAAAGACATATTAGTCAGTTTAAAATTACCGTGGTAGACAATTGATATTACTGTGCGAACATGTGTATATTTCAGCTTGAAGGATTTATCTAGTTATTTTACTTTACGTTGTGTGAATTCTGCAGTATGTACCTGACGAGATGCAGCGAAATATGCCAGGCAATAAATCGTGCAATCTATTGTTTGTGTCTTCGTTATTCAATTTCACTACGGGAAAACATTGTTTTGAACAATGAACATGTTAATAAAAAAAAATAAAAGAGTCTGAGAGAACAGGAAGCTTACTGCCAAAACAAAAGTCCTGGTCTATCAAGCCTGTGTCCTTAGTACTCTTCTTTATGGTAACGAAACTTAGTCAACTTACTCACACCAAGAGAAACCTTTAAACAGATTTCATATACGGTGTCTGCGAAAAATATTTAGTATAAAGTCGCACGATAAGATCGTCAAAATTGAAATATTGGGAAAATCGAGTTGTGTGACGATTTGTTGCATTCTTAGTCTTTGTAGACTTAGATGGATACGACACATCAATCAATCAATCAATCATGTGCCATGCTGGAAAGCGTCGGCGGTCATGACTCGCCATTTCACTCGATCACCAGTGTCGTGGATCAGCTCAGTGTTCCTGTCTCGTCCATGCCATGTGGCCAAGCCATCCAGGTATTTTCCTCTCGGTCTTCCTCTTGGTCTGTTCACTGCGATCTTGCCAGTTGTCACCAAGTCCTCCAATCCATTTCTTCTTATAACATGTCCAAAAAATGTTGACTGTCTACGTCTAATTTCTCTAATCAGTTTACGATGTTCATTTGTCTCCTGTAGTACTTGGTCATTGGTTTGTCTGTCTGTCCATGGTATTCTTTGCATTTTCCTCAGAAACCACATTTCTGCAGCCATCAGATGTTTTTCAGCTTGACTGCTCATTGTCCAAGTTTCACATCCATACAAAAGAACAGGTTCTATGTATCCCCTCAACACTCTTTTTCTCGTTTCAATTGACATTTTTTTATTGGTCAGAATGTTTTTCATCTTGCTAAAGGCTACTTTCGCCATGGCGATTCTTGTTCTAATCTCTTCAAGGCATCTCCCATCAGATGTTATGACTGTTCCAAGATAAGGGACACATCAGGAGGATAGAATATGGTAGAATACCAAAGGACATCGTTTGTGATGAATTACAAATTGGGGAAAGATCTCGGGGTCGAGCTCTACTACGGTTCAAAGGTGTGTTTAAGTGAGACATGACAGGAGCAGGCATTGATATTGCACCTTGGGAGCAAGTCTCCTCTGGTCGTGTGACGTGGAAGGAGAATATCTGGAATGGAATAAAGACAAAGGAGAAAATGATTGCAGATAGGCACACGCTGAGTGTATGAAACATCAGATGGGACGTGATGGTAGAATTGACCATATGTTCACATGCATCGATTGTTGACGAACATTTACTTCGCTAATTGGTCTGATCAGTTACATTCACTACCGCAATGGGTTATAGTTATTATACTATTTTTGAAGAACAGTGTTACAAACTATCATATGTCAAGACAGCAAGATGTGTGTTTTCTTATCATGAAATTATATTTGTTATCAAACATTTTTTCCCCTTTTTGTTTAACGAAAATAAAGGGTGCAAAATGTCATTGAAAACTATAGCTGTCGTCAGGTACACATATACACACTGTGATACTATTTATTATTTTCAGAATATTCCTTACAGAACCTCAGATCGACTTGTACATAGTTCATCACGGTGGCCTCATCCTTGACCTTTCGCTTGGATTTCTTCTATTTTTGGACAAGACCAGAAAAGTAGCTCTTATTCTGTCATCTATATTTCATATTATGAATTCACAACTCTTCACCATAGGTGAGTCTTTTGTTTTCTGAATATGTGTAATTACATCATCATCATCAAGTGCACTGCCAGCTGGCGTAGGCGTTCACGGATCTGGTTTTCTGGATCAACTCTGCCGATGATATTTCTCCATGCCACTGTCTCAATCCATCCAGCATCATTTCTCTTGGTCTGCCTCTGCCTCTCTTCCCCTCGATCTTTAAAGCACAAATTGATGTCTTTCTGTATCTCTATTGACCTTTCTATTAGTGTCTGCAATGTATATATTGCACCCTTTTCCTTCCACAAATTCACACTATTCTTCGCCAATTTTCATTTTCACTTGAGCCAGTGGAATCACAGTGCAAGAGAGGTCCAGGGTATACAAATGGAGATTGGTGGCTTAAGGAACATCATAAATGTATATGCCACAGTCGACTGTTTTGTCAGAAAGGAATACTGGGACTGGCTTAAGGAATTGAAGGAATTACTAGGTGATAGGCTACTCATATGTGGAGACTTTAATGCTAGGAACAGAGATTGGGACAGTAGTGGAGAAAACCGACAGGGAATTGCCCTTGCGGATGCCATGGTGGACTCCGATGTGGTCTGCTTAAATGATGGTAGACCGACTAGAATGGCAATGAGGCCTGGCGATGCAGACACTGCTATTGACTTGGCACTTGTCTCCCAGTCATCAATCCTTGATGTAAAGTGGACTGTTTTGAATGACCATGGGAGTGATCACATGCCATGCTCAGTCCTGATCTCTAAATCCAGGAAAGTTAAGGCTGGGAGAGTGCGCAGGACCTTCCGGTATGAATAGACCGACAGTCTTCTTGGACGCCTCAGACAAGGGGCATGCAACAGGACTGTTAAAACTCCTTTTTTGCATCCCCCATGGTGGACCCCAGAAGTAGACAATGCTTGGAAAGCAAAGAGAGCTGCAGTGAAGCAGCTGAAGAAAGTGCGACAGACACCCGGAAGCTCACTAGAGGAAGTGGACACAGTAGAAAATGTCAAGAACGAACGAACGAACGAAAATCTTTATTTTCAAAGGGTTAAGAATTGGGCACGCAGGCCCGTCTGACATTCTGCCCTTCTTCTCTATTTCCTCTCATACATTCTTTCATTCAACATCTCTTATGAAGCAATTCTTTAACAACAAAAGAACAATAAGCATTAAAACGCATGAAAAATAAGTCAGTAATACATGACTCGTTGAGACAATGTTTAACATGGGCATCATAAATACCCAACGTGGGTGTAACGTGCCACACATATGGGAATTTTTTTTTTTTCTGGCTAGTTGTCGTTCGAGATAATTTACCATTATTATTGTCTTTGTTGCTGCTTTTTTTTTTTTAAGGGGGCATGTAGTCTGTCCTGAGGTAGTGTACTGTATGTAATGATTGGTGGTGTCTTTGATTTCTTGTGGAAGATTATTCCACAGCTGAGTGGCAGAGTATGCTAAGCTTGTTTTATGTAAGTCTATCCAAGGTTTAGGGACATGAAGTATATTTAGTTGTTCGCTATGTCTTGCGTTATATTTAAACAATGGCCAAAGGTAGCTTGGGGCATTTTGAAATAGGATTTTGTGAGTTAGTTTAGCCTTATTAAAAAGTAGGCGTTTGTTGAGTGGCAGTAACTGAAGACGTTCATGTAGGTTAGAATAGTCTGAAAACTTATCACCATTGATTAGACGCACTGCCCTTTTCTGCAATGAATAAAGGCATTTTGTTATTGATTTGGAGCAGAGGTTCCCAAACCACGGCCCGCGGGCCACTCGTGGCCCGCCAGCTGTCAGAAAGTGGCACGCGAGGCCTCATTATTTAATATAATTTATTTTAATTTAATAATTTCAAAAATGCACCCGTCAGCGTGCGATAATTTACTCTTCTCGTGGTTGTTATACTCAGATATTATCGAATGCACCTGTTCAATTCTCAAATGAAACGTTATGAAGTTCCCATATCCCAGCCTTGTCGACCAATAAGAGTGCGCAAGGCGCCATGTTGTTGTCTGCTACAACTGTTTAGCAGAGTCGGCAGTATTAAGTTGAAATTATATTTTTTTCAAATACAAATTTAGCGTTAAAGCCTATAAACTTCAGTGTGGAAAATCTAAAATCAAACAATGGTAAAAAGCGAAAATGTGAAGACGTTGCTTGTCGTGAATTCAACGAAGATTGGGAGGAGAAATTTATATTTATGCCTAGCCGTAGTGGTAAAACAATTTGCTTAACTGTGGATTGTGTGTTTCTGTTACAAAGAAATTTAATCTGGAACGACACCTCACGACCGGATGACATGACGGCATGCGCCACCAAAAGGAAAAAAGGGGTTTTCCCAGATGGACACTAAAGTGGACAAACAAAAGGAGAAACCAATGGGAACGTAAAAAACGTCATAGGACAACAACGGGAGACGCTCTGGGACCACGACACCAAGGCGCTTGTGTTTTTCTTAGAGCTCCGTATGGAATAAGATTTGGACGAAGCAATGGTTGCGAATATTCGGCAAGTGAAAAGCGAAAGGAGAGGAATGATCTGTTGATGAGAATTCATGCAATGAAAAGGACCGGGCCAAGATCAACCTAGACTATTTTTCGGAAAAGGACGACTCAATGATGAATTGGAAAAGACTGAGCGTCAAGGTTAACAGAGTGGAATCGGGAGCTGATTCTAAGATGGATAAATAAACGCGACAGTTTATATCTTTAGATTAGTTGATCCCATGTGATTCTGCAGTGCATTAATAAATGCCTAAACTGTTAGCACGACTGCCGTCAGTTCTTTTGTGTCAAATTCCATATTTGAGGTGAGACTTTTCTATTGTTAATTTTTATTAACGATCGTTGCTTTTTCTATGGATCATCCCTGTTAATCTTATAAGGGGCGACATTGCATCAAGGCACTGGACATTCAGACATAAATGCTCAATATCCGATCACTTCGGTGTTAAGAAAAGATTTCATAGCTAAAAAAGAAAGTTCTCTGATCAGGCAGCAGTCATTTTTCACCAAGGCTAACGAACAGAGCAAGAGTGCTGTTGTTGTGTCATACGAAGCTGTCTGCTTCACCTTCAGCTGATAAAATGATTTCATTCTGGCAACTATTGCCTGTCGAACAATTTGAACACTTGCGTTCATTCGCCCACAGATACATTTGTCCTTTTGGTTCGACTTACAGATGCGAGCAGTCATTTTCAGTAACCTAACTGCGCTTATGACTTTGGGCACGACATATTTTGTGCCCAGACACTGATAACCTGGTATCTGAACTTAAGTAACTGGCTATGAAGAATAGTTACAATTGTATTTTAATTACATTAATAGCGATTTTCGAAACTGATTTAAAATTTATTATTAAATGAACTTTTGATCTTAAACCAAAAAAATTACCACTGTGTAGTACTGACACTGACTGCCTTTAAAGTTTTAGAATTTTGTTGACGAAAGTTAAGAAAGGTATGAATGATATTGTACGACTTTTATAATTTTATAACGTTGTGGCCCTCTTAACTACCGAAAATAGTAGATATGGCCCTATGCTTGAAAAGTTTGGGAACCACTGATTTGGAGCATCCATCCCAGATTGTGGAGCAATAATCAATATGTGTTTGTATGTGGGAAGTATAGAATATCTTTCTTGTGTTTTCGTCGAGGAAGTTTTTAATTTTGGCAAGTTGGTATACTTTTTTGGCTATTTGTTTAACTAGAGCATGAACATGGGAATTAAAGGATAGATTTTGATCTATGATAAGACCCAGTGCCTTGTGCTCGGTTACACTTTCTATAGGCGTGCTACCAATGTGCAGCTGAAGAGTTCTCTGCGAGTTTAGAGTGTGAAGTCTTTGCCTGGTTCCTATTAACATAGATTTTGTTTTAGAAATGTTAATTTGCATGCGGTTTGCATGACTCCAGTTAACTACACTATTTATTTCCTGTTGCAAGGATAATTCTAGCACATTACGATCAATAGCGTTTGTATATACTGTGCAGTCGTCTGCAAATAGATCGCAGGACGATGACAGATATAAGGGAAGATCATTTATATAAATGGCAAATAACAGAGGGCCAAGTATAGACCCCTGAGGTACTCCAGTATTAATGGTAATGGCTTGGGATAGAGATTTATTGTGTGATACTACTTGTTTTCTGTCTAATAAGAATGAGTTTATTAATGTCACTATATTAAAGCTTACTTTCATTGTTTCTAGTTTTTTAATTAGGATAGTATGATCTATCATATCGAATGCTTTTTTAAAGTCTATAAACATCGTTCCACATAGAGTATTGTTGTTAATATTTTGATGCCAGTTTTCTATCATGTTTGTTAGGGCCGTATGGCAGGAATATTTTGGCCGAAATCCTGACTGACTGTCAGCTATTAGTTTGTGGCGAACTAAGTGCTCTAGTGTTGTTTTGTGGATGTGCTTTTCTAGCGGTTTGGATAAAGAGGATAATATGGAAATTGGCCTATAATTACTCATGATGCAATCGTCTAATGAACCAGCTTTTAAATGAGGATACACTTTAGCGATTTTAAAGGCTGATGGGAAGTGACCTTTGGTGAGACATTGATTGTATATAAAAGTTAGTGACTCGCAGATCGCCGGTGCAGCATAGCGAAGGATCCGATTACTGATTCCATCTAGTCCTGATGAGTTATTGTTTTTTAGGTTACTGAGATGAGTAAATACTTCAGTGGTCGTCATTAGCGGTATGTTTGTGGGAATGTCTCCATAGCATTTGCTCTCACAGAATGATGATAATAAAGATATGTCATGAGGCACATCTGGTATTGCAGCCTTCAGTTGGTTTATGTCAGACTGAAAGAAACTACTGAATTGATCACATGTAACCTGATTTGATGGTAACGATTGTGATGATTTGTGTTTGTTTGTCAAGGTATTAATTGCTTTCCATATATCTTTAGTGTTGGTTTTATCTATTATTAAGTTCTTAAAATAGTTTTTCTTTTCCTTTCGAATAACATATTGAACTTTGTTTCTCAGACTACGGTACATAGTTAGATCTCTATTTTTATGTGCCCTGTCCCGGTCTCTCATAAGTTCAACTACCTCCTGTGTGATCCACGGGGGCTTAGTGTGATGTTTAACACGAACTTCCTTAAATGGAACATGCTTATCAAATACGCTTAGAAAGGTCTTCAGCCAGTGGTCCAGAGCATCATCTGGGTCAGGAAGCTGGTAAACATAGTCCAGAGATGAGTTGAGCAAGTCTTGTAAAAAGGCATCTTGATTGAAGTTTTTGTAATTTCTATATTTTATACTTATATGTTTGTGTTTCGGAGTTTTGGTACCTCTTTTCGACCACGTGCAACATACTGGGTAGTGATCGCTCATTGCATTAATAGGTACAGTACATTCTGTGATGTTGTCAGCACACGTAGTATAGATATGATCTATAAGTGTTGCAGATGATTTTGTTATTCTAGTGGCTTGTTTGACTAACTGTTGGAAGTTATATGACTCTATTATGTTTTCCCATGTTTTGTTTGATTTGTTAGTGTCTATGTTGAAGTCGCCTAGCAGTATTATTTCTCTAGCATTACTAAAGACTACATCCATCATAGTGGTGAATTTTTCATACCAGATATTTCCTGCACTGGGGTTTCGATAAAGATAGCCAACTACTAGGGGTATGCGATTTTGAAGCTTAACCTCAAGCCATACACACTCAATCTCACAGGTTTCAAAATCTAGCCTACGGTGGGCGTTAAGCGAGTTAGAAATATAAACTGCAATACCCGTCTCTTGTTTCTGATAGGGATCTCTTCTAATGGTTTTAAAGCCTCTGATAGCGATGTCATCATCTGAGATGTTGCTATTTAATCGACTTTCGCTAACGCCGAACATGTGAAAATTTTGATTAACTATAAGTGATAGTTCAGGCAGCTTCCCTAATAGATGGCAGATATTTAAATGCCCGATTCTGAGCCCATTATTACTGAGCCAGTGTTCGTACTTATTAGACATTTTAACAATGCGTAATCATGAATTTTTTAAAACACAAAATGAATACAACTTACGTCCCTTATAACAATACACACTCTAAAGTACAGAGAAACAGTAATATCTCTATCAATATACACGCACACACACAAAATACGTATAAAGATCAGTAAGGATGATCAGTGAAGACCCCCTCACTCACAGTATAAACGCGATAAAAAGTATTATAAAAGATATCCAACTAAGTGTCAATCTCTGTGACTTCAATACGAGTCAATGTTTATAGCCACGTACAATCTAATACGTTGCTATATAAAACAATAACCAAGTATGCACATAAACTTTCTAGGAGAGGCTCTTTCTTGTACCGAGATCCGGTGTTGCTTTGTGCTGAATTGCTAGTAAATACCAGGCTGTGTTGGTCCTTGGTACAGCGACATCATAAGTGCCTGACGAAGTGAAGCTGGGCTAAAACGTGTGAGGTATAACAACTCTGGGTTACAATGGAATGGATACTGTTGATTTCTCACGGGTGTGTAACGACTTCCAACTACAGGCTCTGATTCGTGGCTAACAGGAGGCTGTAGTGGCACGTTGTTGTTACTGCTGTATTGATCCTTGCTGTGGAGAATAGGGAACTTATCTTCATAATTATCACCCTCCTGTGTGAAAGAGGGCGTATTGTATGGATTTGGTGTGGTGAAAATGTTACGTCTGGTTTGGATATCAGGTGCCGTGGTTATGAGTGGTCTGCTCTCTTCTGGCCTATTGGTACTTGATGTGGCGGGAGTATGTCGTCTGGCTTGAGTTTGAGGGGGCATAGCTAAAAGTGTCCTACGCGATCCAGTATTGGATGTAGGTTGTGTACGTTCTGGGTATTTGATATTTTTGGCGAGCAAGCTGGTGCCCAATGTAGACAAATGTACTTGATCCTTATATAGTCGATTTTTAGGTACTTCAGACTGTGAAGTAAACACCGGTGTGTTGTTGATGAACTGTATGTTGTTGTGAGAACAAAACTTCTGCAATATGTTGTTATTTATGTCAGCTAGACGACGCTGGAATCCATAACTCGGTGATATGATGGAGGAGAAGAAAATGGACGAGTTAGGAAAAGTGTGACGTAATCCGTTCAAGAGCGCCAGCAGTTGAGATGCTGTGATTTGCTGGTTGTTCATGGTGTCATTAATACCAATATGAACGCTTGCCTTTTTAACGTTACGATTTACAGCCAACCTCCTAATCTTGTCTGTTAGCCGGTCAACACCAGCCCCAGGCAATGGAATTATGGAAACAATGTCTTTGTCTGAAGTGGCCATCCGGTCGCTGTATAGACCTTTCATTAGAGAGTCGCCTATTATAATGTGTGTACAGTCGGGTCGTGCTGTCTGCAAATGTTGGTTGTCAGTACGCCTTGCCCGTTGTTTCTCCCATTTAGCAGCAGTCTGTACGTCTCCATGTGACTCTCCCTGTGTTTCCTGGAGGCGTGTGTTGTCTGTTGGCAGTGCACTATAGCACTGTACGTTTTCTGACGAATTTTCTTGAAGAACTTCGAATCTGTTGCTTATTTTTACACCAATGGGATAGACTGCTTGTAGCGTTTTATCTTCCTCTGCACATTGAGGTTTTTTCACGTCTTGTTTAGTTATTTGTTTTGGTGAAACTGGGCTTCAAGATTCTCCGAAGTTGATACAGCTGCTTGGGAATTACACGCTTGTTCAGTTGGGTTGGTGGTGGACTCGTGCTGTAAAGTTTCTATTGTTTTTCTTAGCAACAGATTTTCCTCTCTCAGGAGCGTGATTTCTGCTTTGAGAGCAGTGTAGTCACTGCTGGTCTTGCTATTAGCTTCAATGTTCGCTGTAACAGTAGCAGTGAGCGCCTTTAAGGATTGTTCTATTACCTCAATGCGCCTATGACAATCGCACGATTGTCCATTGATAGTTGGCGTGTTATCTAAGGCTGGTATTTCTTCTGCTACTCTTACGTTGGTCTCTACGTTGTTTTGGAGGTGCTCCATTGGATATTCAATGGCCAAGAGCACTGATGGGGTAGCTGGCCTCGTGTTGATGGTATTGTCCTGTTCATTCATTGTATGTGTTAGTTGAGAAACATTGTCTGCTGTGATGTCCACAGCTGTAGTTGTGGGCTGTGTAGATTCTGATTCCTCACTCGAGACGAGCATGTTGATGATATCTTGTGTCTTTGATATGTCTCTACTCGTGAATGTATGTATTGAGTTCTCCAGCTCGACAAAGTCTAATTTTAGCCAAGAGTTAATGTTTTCAACGCTGCCCTGAGCTAATAATTTGTTCTTCGAGTGATACAAGTGTATTGTAAGGACTGGCGTCGTAATCAGGTCTTCCACGTAGGCCCCGCTCCTATCTTGTCTGTGTTGAATTCGATCAGGCTTGTAATAATTGATGAGGCACGTTCGAAATGCCTCATAATGGAGTGTATTGTTAAAGGATACTGTAACACATTGGCCAGAGTTGGTGTGTTGGACGACTCGGCCGACTGGGTTCACACACCTGGCTAGCTTGGTCTTCACCGCCTTCTCTTTGTTTAGTGTGTATGGTTTATTCACGGCCGATCGTAAACCGGATCTTGTTTTAACACCAGTCACCTCCAGAGAGGCCTCTCCTATCGATGACATTACTGCATCATGTTATCAAACCCGTTTGAAGAATGCAGCGAACTCATTGTAGTCTAGACGCGCCGCGGGCAATTTGAAGTCATGTGTTGTGGTTCGTTTGTTTTGATAATTGAGACAAGAACACAGAACTGATCAGGGACTTGCGATATTGTGTGCTTGGCGACTTAACACGCGCTAGTCACGCATGGTTTAATCACACGTTGTCGTTAATCGATAATTGGTAGATTTCAAAATTGAATGACCTTACCGTCCATTTATCAAAGAAATCCTCATTTCACTAAACAACAGTCACATAAACTTAAGATATTAATTCGTATTAGATCCAGTTTTAGAACGAACACAATGATATACACAGCATCTCGACTGAAATAGGCAAAACTTTGATAAATTCTATAAAAATTGGGAGAGCTTGTGAAAACACGTCCGCTCGTAACCGGAAGTTCTATCACTAGCGTTAGATAGGTTGAGGCTTTCAAGCGTTGTGCTGCAGAGACCAAGAAAGTAAAATGGGAATGTTTTATGAAGGAGATTGAAGGTGATTGAACACTGCGAAAATTCTGGAAACTACACGGACAAATGCAAAGAAAAGATCGGCCTATGACAATTTATAGAGAGGATGGTGTGCGCGTGACAACAGACAAAGAAAAAGGGGACGCGTTTCTCCAGAAATATTTAGAGCAGACCGATCATAATGAGGCGGATACCAGGGATGCAGTTAGGGCGTTATCTGGCACAATGGAGAATATTATTAAGAAGATATCTTACGGACATCGTAAGCTGATTAAAGAGATTAGACGTAGACAGTCAAAAATTTTTGGGCATGTTGTGAGAAGAAATGGATTGGAGAACTTGGTGACAACTGGCAAGATCGAAGGGAACAGACCAAGAGGAAGACCGAGAGGAAAATACCTGGATGGCTTGGCCACATGTCATGGACGGGACAGGAACACTGAGCTGATCCACGACACTGGTGATCGAGTGAAATGGCGAGTCATGACCGCCCACGCTTTCCGGCATGACACATGATTGATTGATCTTACGGGTTGAAGATGTTAAAGATATTTTGAAAAAGGCAAAAGACACTGCACCAGGGCCTGATGATGTTAGGTATGGCCACAGGAAGGTTTTGAGAGATGTAGACCTGAAGGAGATGACCGACTGCTTTAACCAGAGCATTAGGTCAGCATCAGTACCGCGGGAGTGGTTACATAGCTATCTCATCCCTCTCCCAAAACTATTCAAGGATCATTCAAAGCTTAGAGGCTTTAGGATCATCACCCTTCAAAATACATTTGGCAAGGTTTTTGGAAAGAGGGAAGCTTCTTCCAAGAACCCTGGGGAGGTTACAGGCCAGGAAAAGATACCTGGTCAAATGCAGCCACTATTGCCTGTGACGTTTATGAGGGGTTCCAGAGTAGACAGGAAACGATGGTGGCAGCGCTTGATCTCGAGGATGCGTACAACAGAGTTCGCTATGACATTTTGATGACCGCAATGATGGAGAAGGGGGTAAATCCCTGCATTCTCGTCGGGTTGCTCTCCGTCTGGGTGCATGGACCTCAGAGCCACATATTTTAACCCCGGGACTGCCACAGGGATCTGCAGTCTCACCGGTGTTCTTTGACGTGTATACGAGCAAGATTGCAAACCTAGAAGCACCAGGGGTTGGAAGGATACTAACATTTGCAGATGATATTCTTGCATATAGGCAGGGGAGAGATAGGGAACAAACATCCCAGGAGCTACAGGCGACAGTAGACAAAGTGATTGACAGTTGCACTTAAATGAGTGCTGTCATCCACCCGGAAAAGGCAGCTTGTTTTGTGGTGCTCTCTGGACAACAGGTTTGTAAGAACTGATGTCCCAAGCCTCACGATAGATGGTAGAAGCGTCAACAGAGAGAACAGACTGAAGTATCTGGGAATCACATTTGACAGGAGCCTTGTCCTTCAAGGACCATGTGGAGTCGGTTGTGACAAGATCTCAAAAGAGACTCAATGCACTTAAAACTATGGCTGCAATGGACACAGAGCAGAGAATGCTTTTCACACTATACCAGCACTTGATCCTCTCAGTGATTGATTATGGACTAGGACTGCTCACTGTCTCAAAGTGTCAATTGGTGAAATTAGAGCGCATACAGAACGAAGCTATGCGGGTCATTCTGGGATGCACCAGAGACACCCCAGTAGTGTGTATGCGTTACATCCTTGGTTTGCCGACTGTTGCTGGTAGGCTCAAGGTGATGCAGGCGAAGGCATACCTCAGAGTAGTTGCTGACACAGATCACCCGTTGCATGAGGCGCTGGACGTAGTTAAGGGTCAGCGACTGATAAGAGGGAAATCATGGATGGCTCAGGCGGAGGATACGATCAGACAGGTGTGCATCTTGGAGAACATTAGGCGAGGAGAGGAGTGGGTCAGAGTGCCAGCGGAGCAGTCAGACTTGTGCAAAGTTATAATCACATTGAGCCGGGAGTGCAGGGAGTGGCCAGCAGGGGCCACGGAAGTGGAAATCCAGCAACTAATTCAGGATAATGCTCGCCCGGGCGATGTGATTATATACACAGATGGTTCGGTGTTGAGAGCCTGGGGGTTCTTAGCAAAAGCTAATGGTCGCCGTTTGGTGCAGGGGAGCCTGGCATATGATACCACAACATCTAGCTTAATAATGGAGGTGGAGGCGGTCAGTGCAGCTTTCCGCTGGATCGAGAATACGATACACACACGCATCGTGATTGTAACTGACTTAGAAAGCATGCTGAGTAGGGTGAGGACAGGCAAGCTTCGTGCAGAGTGGCTTGCTTCGCTTCGGAAGTAACGGGTGACAAGCATCGTCTGGATTTTTTCTCCGGGGCATGCTGGTGTGCTGGGGAATGAATAGGCGGACAGATTGGCTGGCTCTGCAAAACTTGGTGGAGTATTGATGCATGATAAGGCAGACGTGGTTGCGGCCTTGTGGGAGCACGTGTACACCTCGGAGAAGCAAATGGATCACTATGGTCTAGCAAGAATGCGACAGTGAGTGGTGACGAGGGTATCTGGCTGAAGATCGATGCTCAGAGGAAAGGCGAGACGGACATGTAATCAGATTGCTACTGGTACTATTAGTGTTGGAACTCTTCGCTGGCTGCTGAGGATGGGGACGGATCGCTTATGGGAATGCCCCGAATACTGTGATGTCGGAATCCTAAATCAACCAATCAATCATTTTCATTTTCTTTCTCGTTCTTCTCATTATAATTCTGAGTAGACATGGTTTATAAAGTTAATTGTATGAAAATCTTCTTATTTAATTGCCCCTGGTGAGTGAACACTCCACGGCACATAGAACATTTGCAGATTGATATGCATTGATAGTGAGATAGCTTCACGCGCATATAGTAAGTTACACATATTAATTGAAACTGTATGCATAGGAAAATCGGCAGTGAGACAAAGATGTCCGCTCAGTAGAAAGCAATCACTCAGGCCATCTTTTCACATGAATTGTTGATCTAACAGTTTTCATAATGCATATTTAAAAACAATGGTACATGTACCTTATCAAAAGACGTGGTTACACATTCATAATGCTTTTACAAACGTACCTAGGCTCCAGAGAGTGAATTGTTTAGGATAATTGCACTCCCAAGCGGGAGGCGACTTGTCTTTCGAACGTTCCAGATGGCAAGTGTCTTCTAACGCCTTGCTAATTTAAGCGGCAATGTCTTTGACTGGTACTCGACCAATCATTTAGCTCGCATTTTAATTAAGGCCATATAAATTATGACGTCATCCAGATTAAGTCTAGCACATTTCCCTCCAAGGCATGGTACCAAAGGAGTCAATTCTAGTCTTGTTTGCGTTCACTGGCTGTGAACTCCAGCGTGAAGTCCTGTATGTCGGATGAAGACATCCTGTTGTTCAACATCAGTGTAATGTCATAACGGACTGAAATTTGCGTAAGTATCCGTTGTCCCATGTCTGGCTTATTGGTGTGTAGACTGGTAGTTCCTCGACGTGCAGGCAGATACTCTCCGACTTCGGAAGAATCGGCGATCCTAATACGTTAGTCAGGACCCCGAAGGGACCTGTTGCCCAGGACGCATGACTAGGACGTGTTAATAGATCTTGTCCAGTATAAAACCTGGCCCTGGTGCCTTGGAAACGCCTCTGCGTCCCGTCAATTCTAGGAAACTGTAAGGATGCCAGATATTTATATTACAATATCCTAAGACAGCCATTAACGTCGTTCATTACCTCTGAAATGTGTTTTGCCATGACGTCTTGGGAAGATAATGTGGTAGTTTCCCCTTGCCTTCCACATCCACATGGTGGTCTTTTACCTCAGTCTTTGACAACCATTTCCGACTGTTAGGGCAGGTGAGTGCCTGCTGTTTTCAGCTACAGAGTTGTCCTTTTATTGCAGTGGATACTTGGTCCCTAGGGTTGCGTTAGCCACACCGTGGTATGTTTCCCATCCTCTACCACTAAGAGGTGCAGTTGGAATTTTCCCTTCCTAAAGTAATGGTCTATGATGGTCAAAACTCTTCAGTACTTTTAGAGGACTTTTAGACAGCTATTTATTATGCAAAAAAGATGAAACTATTTATGTTCAGAATATTTCCTGAGTTTGGACACTTGGAAAAGTAGGCGAATACAAACCAAAAACATTGTATACTTTTAAATTTTAATGTATATTGTCAATTTTCCAACGTATTCTTTTCCTTGCTTTCTGTAAATTTCATTATAAAATATATAAATAAGTGTTTATACTTTTGCTGTTCAACAAACTATTGCTGGTAAATGTAAACGACATGCAGCGATCAAACGTGTTCAGTTAAAGGGCTTATCTAGACAGGATTTTGGTATGACTGGGAATATGAGACTGACTGGTGGTTACGGATAAGCACGGAGTGGAAGAGTGAAGGAATGAATGGGGGTGGGGGGGGGGGGGTGAGAGATGGGTGATTCTGGTTTGTAAATAGTGAAAGAAAGTGAAGGATGGAGATTCCTTATTTGTACAGAAAGGATGAGTTAAACATGTTTCTGAAATTGGTAAGACAGTGCGGGGAAAATAATGGACAACAGTGCCGTAACAAAGCATCGTTAGATCGTGCCATAGTCACGTTGGGCCGAGTGTACCAGGAATGAGCAGTGGGTGAATGAGAGGAGCCCTTGATAAGTGACATCTCATGCTCAAGCCATGTGATAATATACACGAATGGTTCTGTAAGTCAACGATTACGTCAATTACCCTCCAGCACGCCTTAATGCGTATCCGGCACATGGTGCTAGAACCATGTTTGTATACTCAGTCAGTACTCCGGGGGTGATGTGGTCAGTATCACGTCTGCCACCTTCACCCCGTAAAACATTTCAATCTAGCCAGTTTAGGCTGGGTTGACCTGGGAGCCCAGGTCAATTTTTTTTAAAATCTGCCTCAATTCAAATTTGAACCTATGACTACCGGGTAGGCAGGCTGGCGTCTAGCCACTGTCCTATTACAGCCAAATGGGTTTGTGGTGCGAGCTAAGTGAAGTGGGTGGGTTTTTAGTTACAGCGGTTAGGGACACGTGTAAAAAAGGAGAGTCTGGCGTGTGGTATCACAATCTGCAGAATAAGAATGGAGGTGGGGGATGTAACGGGACTTTCTGATGGCTCTACGTAGTACAGCCAGCCACGCATGTTTTAACGGACTCACGCAGCATGCTACGTAATATTAAAAACTGGTATATTCCGCGCAGAGTAGCTTGCATCCTTAAGCAAGCCGAAGATGAGAGCATATTATTGATTTTCAGTCCAGGACATTTGGGTTTGCAAAGAAATGAATAGGTTGCTAGACTCTCTGCTGCTGATCCACTGGGCAGGGCTGGTGTTGTTGAGGTTTTCCGGCGTCGAGTTGACAGTACAGCAAAACAGAGAATCCACGTCTGGAGAGGCTGGCGTTGTGGAAGTTGTCCGGCGTCGAGTTGACAGTGCAGCAAAACAGAGGATCCACGTCTGGAGAGGCTGGCGTTGTGGAAGTTGTCCGGCGTCGAGTTGACAGTGCAGCAAAACAGAGGATCCACATCTGGGGAGGCTGGCGTTGTGGAAGTTGTCCGGCGTCGAGTTGACAGTACAGCAAAACAGAGAATCCACGTCTGGAGAGGCTGGCGTTGTGGAAGTTGTCCGGCGTCGAGTTGACAGTACAGCACAACAGAGGATCCACATCTGGGGAGGCTGGCGTTGTGGAAGTTGTCCGGCGTCGAGTTGACAGTGCAGCAAAACAGAGGATCCACGTCTGGAGAGGCTGGCGTTGTGGAAGTTGTCCGGCGTCGAGTTGACAGTGCAGCAAAACAGAGAATCCACGTCTGGAGAGGCTGGCGTTGTGGAAGTTGTCCGGCGTCGAGTTGACAGTGCAGCAAAACAGAGGATCCACGTCTCGGGAGGCTGGCGTTGTGGAAGTTGTCCGGCGTCGAGTTGACAGTGCAGCAAAACAGAGAATCCACGTCTGGGAGGCTGGCGTTGTGGAAGTTGTCCGGCGTCGAGTTGACAGTGCAGCAAAACAGAGAATCCACGTCTGGGAGGCTGGCGTTGTGGAAGTTGTCCGGCGTCGAGTTGACAGTGCAGCAAAACAGAGAATCCACGTCTGGGAGGCTGGCGTTGTGGAAGTTGTCCGGCGTCGAGTTGACAGTGCAGCAAAACAGAGAATCCACGTCTGGGAGGCTGGCGTTGTGGAAGTTGTCCGGCGTCGAGTTGACAGTGCAGCAAAACAGAGGATCCACGTCCTGGGGAAGCTGGCGTTGTGGAAGTTGTCCGGCGTCGAGTTGACAGTGCAGCAAAACAGAGAATCCACATCTGGGAGGCTGGCGTTGTGGAAGTTGTCCGGCGTCGAGTTGACAGTGCAGCAAAACAGAGAATCCACGTCTGGGGAGGCTGGCGTTGTGGAAGTTGTCCGGCGTCGAGTTGACAGTGCAGCAAAACAGAGAATCCACGTCTGGGGAGGCTGGCGTTGTGGAAGTTGTCCGGCGTCGAGTTGACAGTGCAGCAAAACAGAGAATCCACGTCTGGGGAGGCTGGCGTTGTGGAAGTTGTCCGGCGTCGAGTTGACAGTGCAGCAAAACAGAGAATCCACGTCTGGGGAGGCTGGCGTTGTGGAAGTTGTCCGGCGTCGAGTTGACAGTGCAGCAAAACAGAGGATCCACATCTGGGAGGCTGGCGTTGTGGAAGTTGTACGGCGTCGAGTTGACAGTGCAGCAAAACAGAGAATCCACATCTGGGAGAGGCTGGCGTTGTGGAAGTTGTCCGGCGTCGAGTTGACAGTGCAGCAAAACAGAGAATCCACGTCTGGGAGGTTGGCGTTGTGGAAGTTGTCCGGCGTCGAGTTGACAGTGCAGCAAAACAGAGAATCCACGTCTGGGGAGGCTGGCGTTGTGGAAGTTGTCCGGCGTCGAGTTGACAGTGCAGCAAAACAGAGAATCCACGTCTGGGGAGGCTGGCGTTGTGGAAGTTGTCCGGCGTCGAGTTGACAGTGCAGCAAAACAGAGAATCCACGTCTGGGGAGGCTGGCGTTGTGGAAGTTGTCCGGCGTCGAGTTGACAGTGCAGCAAAACAGAGGATCCACGTCTGGGAGGCTGATTCAGCGACAGTGAGCAGATGGTCTAGAAAATGCAAGTCGGCAATCGAGCTGTCACTGGTACCTCCAACTTGGAAACTCTTCTCTGGCTACTGATTATTGACTTCATATCTTTACACCGTGAGAGAGTGAGGGGTGGAGAGTCCTTGTTTGCATAGACCATACGGGAGGAAGGATAAATTAATGAGGGAGGAAGAGGGTGAGATAGTGGTTCCATGTGAATACAGACTGACAAGGAGAGAGTCAAAGGTTTGATTGATTGATTGATTGATTTAGGAACCGACATCACAGCATTCGGGACATTCCCATAAGCGCTCCGTCTCCATCCTCAGCAGCCAGCGAAGAGTTCCAACACTAATAGTTCCAGTAGCAATCTGATTATATGTCCGTCTCGCCTTTCCTCCGAGCGCCGAGCGTCGACCAGATCCCCTCGTCACACCTCGTTGTCTCATTCTTACCAGACCATGGTGCTCCATCTGCTCCTCCGAGGTGTACACGTGCTCCCACAAGGCCGCAACCACGTCTGCCTTGTCATGCATCAATACTCCACCAAATTTTGCCGAGCCAGTCAATCTGTCCGCCTGTTCATTCCCCAGCACACCGGCATGCCCAGGAGAAAAGATCCAGGTCATGCTTACTACCCGTGACCTCCGAAGCGAAGCAAGCCACTCTGCACGAGTCAAAGGTGTGGAGAACAAGCAGTTACGATTCCTAGATTTTCACGGAATGTGAGAGAGAAAGAGCGATGAAGGGGAGAGGCAATGACATTGTTCTCGGTGTGCTCAAAATGAGAGAGGAATGGGAAGGGGAATGGTTCCTTGTGAGCACAAAGTGAAACAGAGAGAAAACAAGAAAAGAAAGGAGAAAGGGGGAGGAATAGCTTATCAGCACAGGTCAACAAGAGAGAAAGAGAGAGAGTGTGTGTGTGTGTGGGGGGGGGGGGGGTGAGATGAGATAGGATTTCTGATTTGAATAGAATGGGAGAAAGAGAGATAGGGGAAAGAAGTAATTAAGGGTGTGAGGGAGAGAGGTAGTTGCTTCTAGTCAGCATAGAGACAGAAAGATATGAAAAGAGATACTGGAAGGGAGGGATATTAACTTGTGGGAATTCCTCTTTTACAGTAGATGGAGAGGGGGTGGCGGTGAGGTGGGGGGACAAGGGGTAAAGAGAAAATGCGAAGAAGTCAGGTATAATGTGTGGTAGAGATTACTGGTGAGCACAGATTGAGAAAGCCAAAGAATGAGATAGGAGTATGATTCCCGGTGGACACGTTGTAAGAGGGTGTGAGAGGTAGTAAGTGGGTCCTCGTGGACACAGAGTAACAGAGGGAGTGGTAGTGAGAGGTAGTAGTTCTTGGTGGACACAGAGTAACAGAGGGACTGGTAGTGAGAGTAGTAGTTCTTTGTGAACACAGAGTAACAGAGGGAGTAGTAGTGAGAGGTAGTAGTTTTTTGTGGACACAGAGTAACAGGGGGAGTGGTAGTGAGAGGTAGTAGTTTTTTGTGGACACAGAGTAAGAGAGAGAGTGGTAGTGAGAGGTAGTAGTTCTTGGTGGACACAGTGTAAGGGAGAGAGAGAGAGAGAGAGAGAGAGAGAGAGAGGAGAGAGAGAGAGAGAGAGAGTGGTAGTGAGAGGTAGTAGTTCTTGGTGGACACAGTGTAAGAGAGAGAGAGGGTGGTAGTGAGAGGTAGCAGTTCTTGGTGGACACAGTGTAAGGAGAGAGAGAGAGAGAGAGAGAGAGAAGAGAGTGGTAGTGAGAGGTAGTAGTTCTTGGTGGACACAGTGTAAGAGAGAGAGAGGAGGAGAGAGAGGAGGAAGAGAGAGAGAGAGAGAGAGAGAGAGAGAGAGTGGTAGTGAGAGGTAGTAGTTCTTGGTGGACAGTGTAAGAGAGAGAGAGAGAGTGGTAGTGAGAGGTAGTAGTTCTTTGTGTACACAATGTGAGAGAGAGAGAGAGAGAGTGGTAGTGAGAGGTAGTAGTTCTTGGTGGACAGTGTAAGAGATAGAGAGTGGTAGTGAGAGGTAGTAGTTCTTAGTGGACACAGTGTAAGAGAGAGAGAGAGAGTGGTAGTGAGAGGTAGTAGTTCTTAGTGGACACAGTGTAAGAGAGAGAGAGAGAGAGTGGTAGTGAGATGTAGTAGTTCTTGGTGGACAGTGTAAGAGAGAGAGTGGTAGTGAGAGGTAGTAGTTCTTGGTGGACAGTGTAGGAGAGAGAGAGAGAGAGAGTGGTAGTGAGAGGTAGTAGTTCTTGGTGGACAGTGTAAGAGAGAGAGTGTGGTAGTGAGAGGTAGTAGTTCTTGGTGGACTGTGAAGAGAGAGAGAGAGAGAGAGAGAGAGAGAGTGGTAGTGAGAGGTAGTATTCTTAGTGGACACAGTGTAAGAGAGAGAGAGAGAGAGAGAGTGGTAGTGAGAGGTAGTAGTTCTTGGTGGACACAGTGTAAGAGAGAGAGAGAGAGAGAGAGAGAGAGTGGTAGTGAGAGGTAGTAGTTCTTGGTGGCACAGTGTAAGAGAGAGAGAGAGGAGAGGAGAGGATGGTAGTGAGAGGTAGTAGATCTTGGTGGACACAGTGTAAGAGAGAGAGAGAGAGAGAGAGAGAGAGAGAGAGTGGTAGTGAGAGGTAGTAGTTCTTAGTGGACACAGTGTAAGAGAGAGAGAGAGAGAGAGTGGTAGTGAGAGGTAGTAGATCTTGGTGGACAGTGTAAGAGAGAGAGAGAGAGGGGTAGTGAGAGGTAGTAGATCTTGGTGGACAGTGTAAAAAGAGAGAGAGAGAGTGTGGTAGTGAGAGGTAGTAGTTCTTAGTGGACACAGTGTAAGAGAGAGAGTGGTAGTGAGAGGTAGTAGTTCTTAGTGGACACAGTGTAAGAGAGAGAGAGTGGTAGTGAGAGGGAGTAGTTCTTAGTGGACACAGTGTAAGAGAGAGAGTGGTAGTGAGAGGTAGTAGTTCTTAGTGACCCAGTTGTAAGAGAGAGAGTGGTAGTGAGAGGTAGTAGTTCTTGGTGGACAGTGTAAGAGATAGAGAGTGTAGTGAGAGGTAGTAGTTCTTAGTGGACACAGTGTAAGAGAGAGAGAGAGAGAGTGGTAGTGAGAGGTAGTAGTTTCTTAGTGGACACAGTGTAAGAGAGAGAGAGAGAGAGTGGTAGTGAGATGTAGTAGTTCTTGGTGGACAGTGTAAGAGAGAGAGTGGTAGTGAGAGGTAGTAGTTCTTGGTGGACAGTGTAAGAGAGAGAGAGAGAGAGAGTGGTAGTGAGAGGTAGATAGTTCTTGGTGGACAGTGTAAGAGAGAGAGTGGTAGTGAGAGGTAGTAGTTCTTGGTGTGACACAATGTGAGAGAGAGAGAGAGAGAGAGAGAGAGAGTGAGAGTGAGAGGTAGTTGTTGCTCATGGGAACAGAGTAAGAGAGGGAGTGGGGGTGAAATGTGGTGGACACAGTGTAGGAAAGAGGATGGGGGTGAAATGTAGAAGTTCTTCATGAACACAGAATAAGAGAGGGAGTGAGAGGTAGTAGTTCTTGGTGGAAACATTGTAAGAGAGAGATTCGGAGTGAGGGGTAGTAGTTGCTCATCGGGACATAGTGAGAGTGGGGAAGAGTTAGTTGTTCCTGTTGAGCACAGAGAGGGAATGAGGAAGTAGGAGGAATAGTAAGGCATTGTTTACTGATGATCACACAGTGAAAGACAGTATATGTGTGTGGCGGGTTGCGTGGTGGGGGGGGGGGGGAGTCTGAGAGAGGGAGAGAGTCAGTGTGGAAGGTTCCTGGTGATATCAGAGTCGGAGTGACCAAACGTATAGTGATACATATAAACATTAACATTACACTGTGTTAATAAGAGTTAGGCTGTCTCTATGACCTTCTGGTTTTATTTTCTCCCGAAAAGGAATGTTTCCATACGCAATGCTCTGCATTCAGCTGTTCTTCTGTGATATGGGCTGGCCCAGGAAAGTGTTCCGATTGTTTAGTCCCATCAGTGGATGTGCTACTGTGTATAATACACTGTGCCAGACAAACCCCCACTGTATATACTGGACAAAGTATGGCAAGTCTGAGGTATTTATTGATTGTTTTACACTTCTTCTTCTTATAGCCCGTGCCGTGTTACGTTGGTTATTGTCTGTCCATAATCGTGTTTTGTGTACTGCCTAGCATTTCTGGTACTGATGTTTTTCCATGCCACTATGCCAAACTGTCGAGTATGTTCACTCCTCCCCTCCAACTTTTCTGTTGTCACGATGGACTCAAGCTTTCCCTTGTTCATAATGTTCCTAACGAATGTGGATTGTCTTTTAATGCGAGTAACTAGTTTTCTTTGTAAGCTAACTTTTTTTCGAAATATTTTCATTGGGCTTTTCATCTGTCCTGATATTGTTATTATTCGTCTATAAAATCACATCTCTGAGGCTTCCCACATCTGCCTCCGGTGTTCTCATCATTATTCTATAAAATCAAATCTCTGAGTCTCCCACATAATTTATCACAAATTTGCTGATTGTTAATTATTCTCTCTACAACAAGTTTTAAACGCTATAGCTCTTAACAACTCTCTGTCTACAAAAATTATTCTTCATCTTGTCAAACGCTGATTTAGTTATGGTTTATTCTATATTTAACTTCTTTAAATTTATTGACAGAAGACGCCTTGTATAGATTAGAACGAGAATGGATATTACAAAAATAACCTATTGCAAGATGCAAAAATTACTTCTTTTTTTTTTCTTTTTCTTTTTTTTTTTTGGTTTTTTTTTAAAAATAAAACGGTCATCTGCAGTGAGAAGAAGAATGAGACAACCCTTCAACACAAAGTTAACAGCGTAAATTGATTAAAGAAATTATAAGTAGGTAGGCGAACAAACACAAATCCTAATAAGATGGAGGCAGTACTTCGAACATCTTCTCAACATTCTATCAGATGCCACAGGAATCCAGTAAACCGACACAGATGCCATCGAAGAACTAGAACCAGACATACTGAAAGAAGAAATTAGAGAAGCCGTCAGATTAGCCATATTAAATAAATCAGCGGGACAAGACGAGATACCAAATCAACTAATTAAAGCAGCAAGAGAAGTAGGAACAGCATGGATTCATAGACTATTCAACCATGTTTGGGTAGAACAACAGACACAATGAGACTGGGGAAACGCCATAATTATCCCAATCTGGAAAAAACAAAGGCAGTAAAGAGACTGCACACAATGCAGAGGCATTTCCATTTTGAGTCATACAGGGAAAATAATTTACAAAATTCTTGAGAAAAGATTACGAACTACTACAAAACCCCAGCTAAGCGAAATACAACTTGGATTTAGGGAAAACAAAGGATGTACAGATGCCATTTTTGCTCTTAGACAACTTACAGAAAAATCAATTGAATTTAAAGAAACACTCAGCCTTTGTACGACCAAGAAAAGGTATTTGATAGAGGATAAAAACAAGCTGTGGGAAATCCTTAAACAATATGGAGTGAGTACACACCTAACAAACTTATGTAGAAGCTTATACAACAACAGTGAATGCATAGTGAGAACAAATGGAGGGCACTCAGAACCCTTCACCATAAGATCCGGAGTAACGAAAAGGTTGTGTCCTGTCCCCTCTCTTGTTCATAACCTATATAAACAGTATATGTAAAGAAACCAGCCAAACAGAGACCGCAAGAACATCGCATGAAGAACAGAACACAGAAGAAGAACCATCGGCAAATTACTCTTTTAAAGAACTCCTATTTGCGGATGACCAAGCACTAATAGCAAAATCAGAAACAGAATTACAAGACCACATGAATAAGCAAAACGAAGTGTGCAGAGAACATAACATGAAAATTAGCACAAGTAAAACAGAGGTAATGACTATAACCAAAGAAGAAAAAAACAACAATGATTCACCTAAAAGAACACACCCTGAAATAAGTAAAGAGCTTCAAGTACCTAGGAAGTAAATCATCAAGTGGCAAATCAGAAGATGAGATCGAAAATAGATGCTATAAGCCAAACCAACTCATTGGACTAATTGCACCAATACTAAAGAACAGACATGTATTAATACCTACCAAGAAAGCACTATACAACTCAATCTTCCTACCAACTCTATGTTACCAATGCCAAACCTGGACAATGACTGAAAAAGAGAAAAGAAAACTAACAACAGAAATAAGATTCCTGAGAATACTTAATGTATCAAGACGAGATAAGATCAGAAATGAAGACATCAGGGGCGGCTGGCCGAGTGGCTAGACGTCAGATTTTCCTTCGGGAGACCCGGGTTCGAATCCTCGGTAAGATGTGGAGTTGTTGTTTTTTTCTGCCGGGGGCAACAGGAAAACTCTAACCTGCACAGTTTGCTGCGACTGCACTAGCCAGGCGACCTTAATTCCTCAGGCTCAAGCCCCCCCCCCCCTCCCTCCCCGCCATACACCGCAAAGGTACTATAATGGTAGTAAATGACAGTTGACAGAAGAAATCAGGACTAAAGTGGGGTTTATAGCAGCGCTAGATTTTATTAAAATGCAACAAGTAAATGGTTTGGCCATGTAACTAGGTTACCAACTAACAGTATACCACAACATGCAATGATGTGCAGACCAGATGGAAGCAGAGGAAGAGGCCGACCACGTAAACGTTTAAACGGAGGATTAGCAGAGTCCATGGAAATATCGATACATGAAGCCCATAATAGGGCACTCTCCCGCTGTTTATACTTCACCTCGATACAGCAAGGTACAGGAGGACAAGATTAGATGAGATGAGTCAAGCATATGTGTACATGTTCATCATCATGTGCCATGCCGATAAGCGTGGGTGGTCATGTTTCGCTATCTCATACTATCAATAGAACCGTCGATCAGTTCTATGTCTTCTCTCGACCATACCACGTCGCCAAGTCATCCAGGTATTTACTTCTCTGCCTTCCCTTGTTCTTTTCCCTCTCAATCTTGTCAGTTGTCACCAAGTTCTGTAATTTATTTCTTCTCATAACGTGCCCCAAAAAAATGTGACTGTCTACGTGTAATTTCTCTAATAAGTTTACGGTGTTCATTTGTCTCCTGTAGTACTTGGTCTTGAGTTTTTCTCTCTGTCCATGGTATTCTTTGTATTTACTTCATAAACCACATTTCTAAAGTAATCAGATGTTTTTCAGCTTGTCTGCTCATTGTCCACGCTTGCATCCATAAAAAAGAACAAGTTCTATGTAGCACTTCAACACTCTTTTTCTCTTTGCAAATGACGTCATTTTATTGGTCAGTATGTTCTCCATCTTGTAAAGGGCAACTTTCGCCATAGAAATTATTGTTCTTATGTCTTGAAGGCATCTTCCATCAGATGTTATGACTGTTCCGAGATAATTGTACCGATTCACTTGTTTAAGAATATTCCCATTTACTTGTATATTACACTGTGGTCTTTCCTTTTTTCTAGTGACGACCGTAATGTGTGTACTTGTTAATAGGAGAAATAAACTTAAATTCTAATGTGGCAGTTGGCAAAGTTGGTGAGGAAAGAGCAAAAGGAAGACAAGTCATCTAAACTGATAATTCCAGCAATAAAAATGACGGCTTGGCCACATGACAGAATCGGAAATAGAAATGGCTGATTCAAACGATGGTGGCAGATGACTATCCATGACCACCCACGCTTGCCGACATAGCAGGTGATCATGATAATGGTCTCGCAGTGGAAGAGGAGGGAACAGATCAAAGAAGAGACTAATGCCTCTTAGCACAGATAGTCTACAATAAGATATGGTTGTCGATGAATGATTTGCCCGTTTCTATGGTCAGATGTTAGTATTGTCTTCGTGAATAACATTCTATATAATAAATATGTTAACAACTGTCTGTCATATGAGATCGACACATGTTTTGTTTTTTTATACAATAGTTAAAACAGATTCGCTGTTATATTATTTATGTGTTAGTTATTTGTGTCTCAAAGAGTGGCTATATTAATCCACTGTCTTATTTGTTATTATAATTATGTCCCAGAGTGTTAATAATTACATGTCTACCATCGAAGTACAGACGTGTTGAAAGGCGTTAATATGTGCTATATTTGCAGATTCTTCATGCAAAATACCAGCAGACTGATTCAGCTCAACCAACATCTGCAACATGGAAGCACACTCTAGCCTCCGTGTTCACAGTCACCTTCATAGTCTCGCAGATCTTTCTACCTTACTCGCATGGGATCACCAAGGTGGGTTTCAACTGTGAATTCATCCATCAATTAGTTTAGCATTATTGCTCGGTATGTGCTTACTGTCAAAGCATTTGACAAAGTGAAGCATGACGAAATAATACAATTACTAGAGCCACTGAACATTGACGGCAAAGATTTGCCAATAATAAAGAACATATACAGTAGTACCCCGGGTTACAAACTTAATTCGTTCCAGAACTTGGTTCGTAACCCGACACATTGAAATCAATTAAATAATTTCAAATTGAAAGAATCGTTCTTTTTTATTAACATCCGTTCGTTTACCTGACAAAACGCAAAGAATACGTGTACTTCACGTATTAAATAAAGAGAAAGAAAACAACCAAATGAATTAAATGTAAAATTTTTAAAAATAAAAAAAGATTTAGTCTATCTTTATTACGAAGGAAACGATCATAGGAAATGTGTCACTTTCTTTGTTATTCTGAATCATTAGTTTCAGGAGTATCTTGTCGCTGTTTCTTCGCAGCCGACTGGGAATCTTTCTGCACCAAGAACCTATCAAGGGAAATTTGTCGCTTCCTTTGATGGAGAATCTTTCTGAAGTGGGCCATTGTGTTATCATTCATCAGGTTTACTGCCCCGTTAGCAACAAGTTTGTTTGGATGATGGTTCACAATGAAGTCTTCGACGTCTGATCACTTGCTGCAAATTTCTTTAATCCTGGTAGTTGAAACGGTCACTGACTCCTCATCATCGGACTACTGCTCCTCATTTAATGTCTTTAGCTGTTCACTCTGAAGATCTAAAAGCTCATCTGTAGTACTGTTTATACTGTACGTGATCGTTTGTCTCCAACGTTACACCTTGCTCTCTGTCGCCTTCGTTCGTAACCCGAGGCACAGATCGTTACCCGAGACATAAAATTTTCGAAGTTGTTGTTCGTAACTTGAATTGTTCGTGACCTGAGGCGTTCGTAACCCGAGGTACCACTGTATTGGCAGCAATCAGCAGCCATAAGAATCAACAACCTTGTAGGAATATATTCAGTGTATAAAGAAGGGCGTCAGACAAGGCTGTGTGTTGTCTCCTGATTTGTTCTCATTATACAGTGAATATATAATAAGATCAAGAGAAAATATGTCAGGGATCCTGGTTGGTGGACATAATATAAATAACTTACGTCATGCTGACGACACCGTTCTAATAGCACACAAGGAAGACCGATCTACAGGCATTAATAGATACAGTGGTTGTGTAGAGTGAAAGAATGGGCCTTAGTTTGAATAATAGAAAGACAGAAGTCATGGTGATTTCAAAGAATCAGATTGTGCCTACGTGTGCAATAAACGTACAGAACGTTATTTTGGGACAAGTGCAGAAATTCAGATATCTAGGCACGTGGATAACACCGAATGGAAGTTGCATCACTGAGATTAAGAGCAGAATAGGACCAGCAAAAACTGCATTCTGTCAAATAAAGAACATTTTGTGCAATAAGTCACTATCTTTGAAAGTCAGAAAAAGACTTCTTGCATGTTACATAGAACCAATTTTAACATAAGGCTGCAAGACCTTGACAATTAGTAAACAGGCGAAAAAATCCCTGGAAGCCTTGGAGATATGGTTTTGTAGAAGAATGCTGAAAATTAATTGGACAGCCGAAAAGAGCAATCAGGGCGTTTTAAAGGAAGCTGAGTCGCAAAGACAACTTATTACAAACATCAGAAAGAGGTAGTCATTATTTTTGGCCACGTTATAAGAAGACAAAAACTGGAACATGCTTATGACAACTGGAAAGGTTTGCGGAAAGAGAGATAGAGGAAGATAGCGTGAAAAGATTATTGACAGTCATTGTGTCATGGCAAGGAAGGGAGTCAACAAACGTACTGAGGCATGACGTCGGAGATCGTAATATGTGGAGAGGCATGATTGTCCACGCTAGCCAGCAAGGCACCGGATGATGATGATGATGATGATGATGATGATGATGATGATGATGATGATGATGATGATGATGAGATGATGATGATGATGATGTGATGATGATGATGATGATGTGCTTATTTCCGGGGAAAATGGCGACGTCTTAACAGTGTTATATTCAGAGAACGCTGTTTTAGTGTTTTTCTGGGGAAAATGTGCGAATAAATTTCGTATTCGTTTTCGGAAGTTGTTCACAAGAAGCACGAAATGCGGGTGGTGGGTGAAATTTTGAGGGCAGCCGACAGATAGTTGTTGGTTATGGTCTCAAGTTTCGCAACGGTTGGCAGAAGATCTCTTTACCAAAACAATGGCTGCGGTCACAGGCCAGTATGGTACTGCCAGGAAGGAAAGCAACTGCAAACTACCTTCTTTAAAGTTGCCTAGTTTATCATGATTCACCTAATTACAGATCATCACAAGAAAGGGACAGGGACACTGAAATCGGTAACATGGAATGTTAGGACGTTAAGCGACGACCGAACATTGGATAACATCAAACAAGAAATGGAAAGAGAGAAGATTAATATATTAGGAAAGTACGAGACGAGATGGGAAGGGGCAGGAATTAAGACGGGGGAGGGTTAAGGTTATTTATTCTGGGAGAGAAGAACGGCAAAGAGGTGTAGCAATTATCTTGGATCGGCAAACATCAAGATCTGTTAAAAATATTAGGCTGTGTCAGGCAGTTATATTGGTAAAATTAATCGGCAGACTATTTAACATAAACGTCATTCAAATATATGCCCCAATGGAAGAATGCAGTGAAGATAGTGTAGAGGAATTTCACAATGACATGGAGTCTGTTTTGAAGAAATGTAAACATTCAGAAATAAATATCATCAAGGCTATGGATGTACGGTTAGCAACCATGGTTTTGGAGAGCGAAACGAAAGATGATACAGACTTGTAGAATGGGTAAACGGGCAGGAAATTATTGTAGGAAACATCTGGTTTAAACAATATCCAAGAAGATTATGGACATGGAGGAGTCCTAATAGTAGAATTAGAAACCAGAATAATTACACCCTGATTAGCAGAAGGTTTCGAAATGCGCTAACAAACGCAAACACAGTTCCCAATGCAGACTGTTACAGTGATCACAGAATGATTACAGATACATTGAGGATAAAGTTAAAGAAAGTCAAGTATTCACCAGGAAACACTAAAATATATGTGCACATTGAAAAATGACAAGGAAATACAAGCCAATTTTAACATAGAAGTAAAGAACACATTTTACATATTGTCCTATCTAAAGATAATATTTCAAGATGTGGATGATAAATGGGAAATTTGCAAATTTCAATCGGTTTGGCTGCAGAAACAACTATTCCAAAATTAAAGAAAGTGGGTCGTAAGAAATGGATGACTGACGACATTTTAAAACTAATGGAAACAAGAAAACACAACAAAAATAATCCTGCCAAATATGAAGAAATTCATTTTTTTTTTTAAGTCAGAACATTATGTAAGGAGGCAGAAGAAGCATAGCTTGAGAAAACTTGCATAAAAATTGGAAAACAACTCAACAGTAAAAATAATAAATTAATGAACAACAGAATTCAAGAGCTTACTAATCAAAGAACATGTACATCAACAGGTTACCTCTAAACAAAACATGGAAAAATCATAATAGAAAAAGATCATATTATACATGTATGTTCAGATCCTCGCAAAACCTTTATGATGATAACAGAGTATGATATTTGAATAATATGTAGGACCATCAATTTTGAAGATTAGGGTTCAGAATGTTCTTAACCATATGAAACTGACAAGACTCCGGTTCAGACAATATCACAACAGAAATGATTAATGCTTTAAGAGAATATGGAATAGATCAAGTCACCAGACTACTGAATACAATATATGATACTGGAGATATACCTCATGAATTATGTAATTCTGTATTTATTGCTATCCCAAAGAAATCAGGAGCCTTAGAATATGATCAACATCGAACAATTAGTATAATGAGTCACATCACAAAGAGTTTGCTAAGAATTATCATGCACAGAGTTAAGAAAGAAATACAACCTGAAATAGGAGAGGAATATAACAGTATTGTGACAGGATTCCTCGGTTGTTGGGAATGAACACAAGCCCCGAGGTATCCCTAGCACTCACGTGTATTCTGACCCCAGGGGCTGGACAGGTAAGTACACTGTAACTCTGCTACTGAGCCCGTTTAAGTGTTATGAGTCTACACGCCCCTCCCAGATTCTAGACCTCTACTATCTGCCCTCTACATAGGGACAATGAACACCGAGGCATCGTCCGAGACCACATTCAATAACTGTAGAAAAGCACATGTCAACATAAACAAAGTTTATTCTACCCTAAAAACACAGGAAGGAATTGAACACCCTGATAGAATATAATCTATTTACAATACAGAGGATAGAGTAGAGACAGAATCAGAGATGAGTCCATATTCGTCATCGGCTTATAGGCAGATTTGCTGTGTGTGTTCTGTCCAGTCGGTCCGCACTCACCCGGCTCCCTCTCAGTATGGTTGACTGGAACCCTGGAGACCACTCCGTCCCAAGAGCTCGGATCGGTAATCAGTGGAGTTAACCACTCGGACCACAGCTGACTAGAAGAAGTTTCACTCAACGATGTCACAATGAGTCACTGGTAATTGACCCTAAGACAGTTCTCATGATTCAGCCTGGCTGGGAGACCCTCTACCCTGAGGTGTCCCCAGGTAAACAATCTTGGCATCCATAGTTGTAGCAAAAGACCAACCCTATGGTCACGGACTATAATAGCGTTGGGTAATGTAATGTTTCTGCAGCAAGTTAAAGTTCACTCGAATGTCTATAAACTCTGGCCGATGATGTTCACAGCTGTACAGTCACACGTGACCTGACTCATCGGAGTCGAGTCCCACCTGATCATCAAGATTAGCATAGTGATGACTGAAAAATAATAAAGTCAATGTTCATTGACTCCGCTGATCATTAAGTTCTGAAGCACACATAGTCTGATCTCAACCCAGCTGTTGTTCAATGGATCATTGAGGACCTGAACCTGGTGTACTATTAAAGTCGTCGTAACCTTTATACGCCCAACTAGTGTGGGTCTAATGTTGACCTGTCACTCTTTCATACGTAGTTACAGCACATATGTTCGTGCCGACAAGTACTATCTTGTATTACCCGCGTTTAGGCGGATGTTAATGTCAATGGAACTAATGCGCTCCCAGAGCTATGACACTACCCCACCTAGCCAAGTCTCCCTGGAACGAGCTGATCATCATTCTTCCACTGTGGTTCAGTCGATTCACCTACTCAGGCATAATAGCTTCAGGTTGGGTAACAAACCGTATCAGAAATATTGGTGCATCATGGTTTATAAACAAACCTCGTGGATTACAATCAAGCATGATGGTTCACAATCAGGCATGGTCGGTTCATAAACAGTCACTCGCCCTTACAGACGCAGTGATTTCATAAAACAGGCATCCTGGTTCATCAACAGGCAACAACTGAAAGGAAGAGCGGTAGGTGAGAGTATTCGGTATCAACATTGGCCCACATGCATCAAATTACTGAATAAACAGCCTTCAGAGATACTAATTAGTTTTCATCTAATTAGGGCATCATCTCTATATGAATAGAATTGAAGCATGGGTATCAGTCCAATGTCAGATGGCCCACTGAACAGCCCGTCGGACAGATGGTGTTCTGAGAATGTCGAGTCTGAACATATGTCTCTCATACCACTATTCGTATATCTGCTGTTGCTAAAATAAATAGCTGTAATAGTTCTAATATTTCTGTAGAAACTAAATCAAGGCAAGGAGGTCCCTGGACCCCTCCCTTACATTGTACATACCATAATGATTATCATCTTAATATATTATATTACATTAAGTAATAACATATTAACATTCATATTACAGCTCTCTGTTCGCTGGTGGGGTATCTTTCCCACATGGTAGCGAACTCTTCTGGGCCCTCTTATCTAGAGGCCAGAAGTCATCCAGGTTAAACATGTTCTCCCCTACATGTTCAAAGGTGGTACTCCAGTTCTGGTCTCCCAAGCGGATTAGCCTTGGACCATGACCAAACTTCACGGCTGGCCTGCTTTGCCAGTCCTATACTAAATAAACTTGCACTCAGTCCCCATATCCCAATTGTCCCCGTGCCTCATTCAATCTCCATGCGTCCCTCCATACATCCATCGCATCAGCACTTCCGTACTCATGCCAGTATGAAAATAACAGGACAATAAAGAGGAGAATTTAGAACGCATTATCACATTGCGACGGCCACGCATATTCATATCGCATCGACCCACGTCGTCGGTCGGTACATCGCTCATGTAAGTATCATACTACATTACCTTATATATACATCACAACAAGATCGTATATATATATATATATAAAATATAATTAAAATAATTTTATTAAAAATAATTTAAATATTTAAAAAAATTTTTATATATAATATATATATTATATATATATAATATATATATATATATACCAAAAAAAATATTTAAAACCCCCCAAAATTTGAACCCTTTTAAATCAATTTTTTTATCACAAAATACTACCTCACTCCTATGGTTTGGGAGTACGTTGTGTAACGGGAGAAGTAATCCCCCTCCCGCTCTTACCAACCACTGCGAGGAACGTGGCGAAAGTAAACCTTCATCAAACCCCTTTTCCAAAACTTGCCTAACGTGGGAAAGTAATCAAATTTCAACCACGTTCGTTATGAGAAATTTTCAATTCAATCTTGTAGAAATCAATTTCTCATTTTACAAAATCCCTTACTCAATCGGGTTTCTTTTTTATCTTAAACCCTTACAAGGCAAAGTTCTTATTTTTACTTATGTTTGTTGCGGGCCTTTTTTTTTGTGGTTTGTGGGAAAGAAA